>CM024183.1:2922500-3275000 GCA_013433145.1 Ascaris suum | reverse complement strand
TTTAATTTGAATGAATTTATATATGAATTTAGGAAGCAATATCTGAATGCTTTATTTTATAGGGGAAGACCAATAGCAAACAAACGATGAAAATAGTAGAGCAGTCCATAACTCCCTCTCTCTCAAAAAAAAAACGTTGTAATATTCGTTCCAATAAATGCTTTTAATGCGATACGATCGAAAATATATTAAAGGAGAAAAAACACATATAAGGACCGCTATTACTCTGTCGGTGGAAAGGGATACATGGATAGAGAGAGAGAGAGAGAGGTGAATGAGAGAGATAGAATGTGATTAAATTTTAGTCGCAATATGATTACTTGTAGATATTAAATCATAGTACGAAAATGAGCATTTTAACACACTAAAATTTTTTATAATCTTATCAGCAGAACAATAACTTTTGCTTAGTATCACTGCCAAAGAATTTGCCCGTTAATGTTGTTGTTCTATCTTCCTCATCCTTCTCTCCTCCCTAATAAAAAATTTTTTCCAACTTCTGGGATGTAGTCCATCCAGAATTCATAAGGATGTACTGAAAGCTCCATTATTTTCTACGTTACAATCCTCATACAGCCTCTTCCTCTCGTTCCTCTCAATTTTTTTCACAGAGAGGGGAGTTTATTCGAGGCATCATTTACTCTCCTACGCAAAGTAAATAGCAGTACTGATAAGAAATTTATATTCGTGATGTTTTTTTTAGATTGGCTCTTGCTGAAATGGAATTTTACGCTCCTTGTAATGAACGATTCTCTATAAATATGAAGAAATATCTCAATAGTACAAGAAACTGCAATAATAAAGCACCTCAAATCTATTAGTTGGGAAGCAACGCTTTTCCGCTCAAAATTTATTTATTGCCACCGATACGATGACAAATTACTTTAATTATGAGTCACTTTCGTTTCAGAGATAAAAATAACAATTATTACTACTACAACAATTTTGTGATCATTTCAAATCAACGTAATAGGTCTTACTCTCTAAGTATTCTCCACTCATACATAAACGCATAACTGTAACAAATTATTGTAATCTTGCCCAACTTCCTAATCTCTACTCACTCTATAAACTACTCAAAGTGAAGTGAATTTAGGAATCAAGCTTATAACCATGTGAATACTCCCTGCTCGAGATTACAATCTGCTGATTCAGCAAATGTAATGCACATAAATATTTGATAATTGAAGTTGATATTCGAAAATCACATCAACTAAGTTGTTAATAATTGAAAAATCAATCACATCCACTAAGTTCAGGTTTACTTCAGAAGGTGAAATTAGTAAATTTTGCATATGCACTTTTGTCACGCAAACCAAACTGTATTGCCGCATTAAGCTATATTAAACGATGACGCCTTACTAGGCATATGCAAATATGGCAATTTTTTTTGTCATTTTGGTGCGATTTTTTGCAAATTTTGTGCTATTTTCAAAGTGTTCGATATTACTTGACCAATATTATTATTGTCATTTTTCTATTTGCCACTGCGAGGTCGGGCTTATTGGCGGTAGTGTCGTTTTCGAGGAAAAGAATTGTCGTTGAAGATCAAGATGGCCGAATTGGTGCAGTTGGAACCAGGCACATTCGTCAAGGGATGGAAGATTGAGCGCAAACTCGGTGAAGGTGCATTCGGCGCCGTGTATGTCTGCTCCCATGACAAAAATTGCTACGCGCTTAAGGTTAGCATCGTGGCTTTTTGTCAAATCAATAACATGGGGCATTCGGTGCGGGGGACAAGATGTGCATTTTTAAAATATGTCCTATATATATATATATATATATATATATATATATATATATATATATATATATATATATATATATATATATATATATAATATTTATTTATATTTATAGTCACTGCATTGAGTTATACGTAATCATAGCGATTTGAATGAACGATAGTGTGTTGGGATATTAAAATTGAATTAGATTTCCGTTCAAGCAAGTGTGAGTTTCAACGAAAATTAGCTGTGTTGTGCGAAGGAATTGTTGAAAGAAACATGTGGCACTGTACATAACAGCAATATGTGTTACAATAGCACATTCGTTTGTTATGCTTGAAGCCTTTCACGAGTCAAAAAAATGCTGAAATTAAGGTGGAAAGTGTAAACGAGAAAGTCGGCTTTCTGAAGATGGAATTGGTGGTGTTGATGAAGCTTCGCGACAGTGGACGAACACGCCATTTTTGTACCATCGAAGATAAGGGTCGCTTTAGAGATTTCTTCTATATCGTTATGACAATGGTCGGTCGTTCATTGCAGGTTGGCGACTCGTTGACTTTTATTAAGTCTACAGAATAAAAAGACTCTAATATTTGACGCATTGCAAGAGTGCTCTAATAGCACATTTCTAGAACGCCATACCACTTAGCATTTAACGTGCTGCATAGCACTTCGAACATATGTGAATAATCTATGCAAATTCCGCATGCATAAAAATTT
This sequence comes from Ascaris suum, assembly GCA_013433145.1. Lineage (NCBI taxonomy): Eukaryota > Metazoa > Nematoda > Chromadorea > Rhabditida > Ascarididae > Ascaris > Ascaris suum. The sequence goes on along the minus strand of CM024183.1, from coordinate 3,272,553 downwards.
TATCTATTCGTAGTGATAATCGTTTCTCGAGAAAAGTTGAAATCTTATCATATCTTCAGCTCTTTTAATGAAAACATTCGCTAGGAAGTATGTGCAACGCTAACATTATTTTTTTCTGATTGTAAAAATTTTCGCGATATTTTTTTGAATCGTTTATAGGCAAATCTTATAGGGATGACTTAATGGAACTATCAAGCCTTTAGATTTGGCACTTAAACGTTCAAAATCAGTCTGAAGGCTGCAAAATTCTTTTGATTATTGAATTTCTGCACCTTTCCCTTACATGATGCAAGTTATAGTGAAATAAGGCAGAACCGTTAGTATATATTAGCGTTCAAATCCTTAAGAACGGATTTTTTTCAGTGATTCGTGGATATTTGAGTTTAAAAAAATTGAAGGAAATTTACTGAAAAGCCGAAGAATTCAAATTTATTCTTCGTTAATGATTGAGAATAGTACGTCAAGTGGTCATTAGGGGCGTGTATGAGAAGAATGGGTGAAAGCTGAGAACGGATGTTTAACTTTCCTGTCCCCCCTTTCCCTCACCTCGCCTCCCCCCTCCTCCCCCCCGTCAACATTTAACAAGCATTGTGCTCTTTTGAACCCAACCCTTACCATCTTCGAATCGGGCTGCACTATAATTTAATAATTCATCAGTTTCGTTTTAAAGGACTTAAGGAAAGAAATGCCAAAGAAAAAATTCTCGATGGGTACGGCGATAAGCGTTGGAATAAAATGTCTCGAGGCGTTGGAGGATCTTCACAACATTGGCTATTTGCATAGGGATGTTAAGCCGGGAAATTTCGCTATCGGACGACCGGAAGTCAATGAACTTCGACAGGTCCAAACATCGTTTTGTTCAGCTACAAATTAGAAATAATCAGAAGTCGTTGAAAATATCGATTATTTATTAATTTAACTAATATATTCGGGTAATTTTTTCCCGAGAAGAGATTGATAGGATAAGAGGCCGAAATACGAACGTTGAAGTTTTGAGGCGACAAGAAAACTTCACGTTAAGAGTCATTCCCTATTTCGTACTATAGGCTATAACTTGAGAGTTTTACCTTCCTACTAGTGGAACTTCATTAATTTCAGGTACTCTTTTGAGGGGATTTAAGGTGTACTTATTTTTGATATCTAACGGAAAAAAAATTCAAAAAGCTACTCTCCATTCTTTAAAATTATACTTTTGGCCGATTCATTTCCAAACATTTTATTTCGAAGTTTTTATGATTTCTATATATATATATATATATATATATATATATATATATATATATATATATATATATATATATATATATATATATATATATATATATATATATATATATATATATATATATATATATATATATATATATATATATATATATATATATATATATATATATATATATACAAATAATTTTCATCATAGATTTATTGCCCACAAAAATTTTGTTAATAAATATACGAAAACTTTCATGAAAAATTTATTCGATTGCGAGATGCATAACTATCGCATCCGATCCGCGGGCATTAATGACCACCGCACTATAAAAGAAAATACAATCACATATTATAATAAATAAAGTGTGGTATGAATGAGGCATTGAAACATTGCCATCGCTTTATTTTCTGCAGTTTTTTTAAAGGTATACGTACTTGATTTTGGAATGGCAAGGGAATACGTACATGCCGATGGCCGTATGAGAAATCCGCGTGCATTGACAGGATTCCGGTAAGTAAAGATCGTCGTTTAATGGGCATTTATTATTGTTTCATTTCCTGCGTACATCAAATTTCGTTTTTATTTCGCTAGGAATTAAAAGGGTTATACAACCATCGAATAAGCAACAGCTTATGCATTCGAGTTGAATTGATATCTTTGCGCGAAATGATTGACAACTAATGATTGTTCTTAATCGTCCCAAAACAACATTAGAGAAGCAATTTGGGGGAAGGTGAAATGAGGGAAGGGAGGGGAAGAAAGTGATAGACCCCATGAACCTTGCCAATTTCTTTGTTTCATCCTTCAAGTGCCGAGGGTCGCCTATATCGTTTAGATATCCTAGAACGCAAGCAGAAATGCACGATATTGGTGAATTTTGCAGATTTGTTTTGGATCCTCACTTTTAGGGGTACGGTGAAGTATGCACCATTGTCATGTCACATCCTACGAGAGTTATGCCGTAAAGATGACGTTGAATCATGGCTCTATATGATAGTCGAAATTACTTGCGGCAAACTACCATGGAGGAATTTAGTGGTAATGATTCATTTTATTCTTAACGAATCGGCTGTAATCCAATTCTAAATTCGACATGCTAAAATGTTATATGCCTCTAATTTTCAATCACCCAATAGGTTTAAATCTCTTCGTAGCATTCATTAAACGATTTCAGTTCCTTCCTCGATTCTTAGTTGACATTTGTTGGCAGAATTGAAACAAGAAAAATAAATACTTTGTTAGAACCAATAGAAAGGTGATGCACGAAGAGATACTAATAAAGGCAATTAGTATTATAATATCTCACTATATTTTATGGTGTGAAAAAAGATTTGTAAAAGGAGATCATGAAGCTATGAATTGAAAACCTCTCCGCTGAGTTCAAGCTGTATAAGAGATCAATAGGTTCGAGCCGGAAAAATAATTGAATTAAAATGGAATTGTAATTGAAAATATTAGAAATGGAATGGAATTTTTTTTTTTGAAGGAAATTAACGCTGTTGGCATCTATAAAAAGAACTGCCGCAAAGATAAAGGCATAAAACGGCTTTTTGGTGGATGTCCAAGGAAATATGTCGATATATTGCGAATATGTGATAAGACGAAATTCTTTGACACTCCCGACTATGCAAGAATTTACGAAATTATGAACGAATGCATCAAGGATACCAATTCAGTGGTCTTTTTTATTTCATCTTAGTTGAATTTCAAGAATTGCTGTTTTGAAATGTTTGTTGCTTTTGGTTAGTCTTGATTCGTTTGTCGATGCTGTACGATGATGCTATGATGCTATGATGGCACATGACGAAATATATATACAGCTACAAGGGGTTTAAAATGAAGGTATACGGTGCTACATCGTACCTACATACCTTCTCTTTAATTTGCTTGATGAAGTTTCTCTTATTTGTGGTCTGGTCTTCTACGCTTGCATATAATTCACCACAATTGTTTCCCATCATATTAATAATGAGGCGATTTATTGGCTTCGCAAGAATGAAACCCACAATAAAATTGCAAATCATTTATGGGGTACCAATCTTGCGAAAAGTCAAAAATCAGCAATGCTAACTGATTTTTTTTTTGTATGAACGAGGAAGGCCCCCACAACGACACATACAAAAGCGCCCAATCGAAAAAACAATCTATGGTAATCAAAGAGTTCCTAATCAATTTACAGTTTGCCGAGGACATAAAAGTATGCGGACTTCAACGTCGTGCAGCATTACTACGATCAAGTTGGAACGCAAAAATTTGACCTTCTTCCAAGTTTACCGATATATTTAAGTTCAATAAAACTTTCTTCCAGGAGTATCCATACGATTGGGAAAAAGACTCAACGAAACCGGATCAAGATGGCGGAACGAACGTTGTAACTGAATATGGGGCAGTTAGCGACTATCATGGACAATCAAAGATGCAATCTGCAGTTTGCATAAACCAAGAGCAACAAAAGTCATGCGTGAAGAGTGATCCGTTGTATAAATAAAATTTGATGATATATAAGTCTCATATTAAACTAGCCGCTTCAATTGTCAGCTATCTACACTTGCAGAACGATAACCGATGGGAATGCATTCAGAGAGAAAAGAACGAGGCGAACGATGGTGAACGTTTAGGAAGATGGAAGTACGTGTGGCTGGTATTGATGCCAAATGAAGAGAAACTGATGTATACAGTACTCCTCGGAATAAAGCCCCCTCCCCTCTCTTTATCTGCTCGTATATAGGGCGCTAAGACATCACTATGGAGGTATCATTGTTATGGTGACTGTGCAACACATACGCTCGCATGTCTACAATAACGTTCGAGGGGAAAATTTTCAACGAGCGAATACAACGAATCAAAAATCCACGATGTTTTATCAAAAACTAGCATTTTGCCTTGAATTAACCGACTTTAAATGAACTCATACTCCGAAAGTTGATTTCGTTTTCTTTACTGCTTATGTTCTTTTTTATTAGTTTGCAAAACTGACTACAAAATATAATGAAATTTATTTATTCATGAAGCCTAAGCGTTTTTTTTTTACACTTTCTCTATGCACTGATAACAACTAACATGAGGAAGGGAGTTGGGATCAAAAAGAAGTGAGCCATCAGTAAAAGGGTTCTAGTCAACCCAAAGTTTCAAGCATTCCTTGGAAATCGCAGCTCTGATTGCGAATTTTTTTCTTCCCTCAGCAATCATGAATGACAGAATTTTTTCAGCAAAAAAAAAATGAAATGATGATCTTTTCAAAAAAGTCGCGGTAAGTCTCAAAGACATTGCAGCTCCTGAAGAGTTAGAGAGGGAAAAAACCGATACCCGAGAACTCCGAAATTCTCGGATCATCGCTCAATTCAATCAGAGACGACGTTTGGTGAATACGAATCTTTGAAAAGAATGGTAATAATAAGGCATCCTTCTTAGACTATCGGAGATGGCGAATATTTGAAGAATATTCCGGAATGCTCCGATTCCTTTCGATTATCAATCGACTCGTTTGAAATACGGTACCGATGCGATCAAAGGTGCCTATAAATCGGCTCACAGCATTAAAATTTCCGATAAGGAGATTAAATTGCGCTAGAAAAGATCGTCTCATTTATTAGTATGGATGAAATAAAATACTATGAGTACCCTGAAGCACGATGAATATCCGATTCAACGATAATATTCGGCTTGAATAAGAGAACAAAAAGGATTTCTTTAATTTGTTTCACATTAAGGCTTTCATATATTAAAACTGAATAATTCATCTCATAGAACTGAGAGATGTTTATTTCTGCAATTTGCCAAATGCAGTGACCTTTTGACCATCTGTAAACCGAATATTTGAAGTGATTACCCAAACACAGGCAAAATTCCCCACTTCGACCTACTTTACTATTAAAAAACAAGTTCCCCACTCTACTATATATGGGATAGCATCATTTCAGTTGATTGCAGAATTCACTGCTCTCAAGTTCGGCAGAAATCCTCTCATATTTTCAAGAAAATATACGATGTATTTTCATCATCAGTCATTAAAGAAGATCATACAGATTGCAATTTTATGAAGATAATGGGGAGAAACTTTTAAAACGGAAATAAAAACTTAGTCACTGGAATGAGGAAAACGAGCTTATAAGCAGACACTGTAGAGATACTCACATCGATAACAGTCTTGATAGGTCCACAATATTTCTGATGGTTGAGTGCGTATTCCCAAGTGCCTTCTGGAAGAAAGACTGAACGTGATGTGACCCCCTTCTTGACCACTGGGGCTACTATCAGACGGTCATTGACAACGAATTGATCACTACACGATAGAGCATCTACGCTCTCCGAAAGCCACCACATCGGGCTGAAAAAAAATGTGTGGGAGGAAAATCCTATAATATAACACTCCTTGATAAAGCAAAGCAAATGATCCACAATAAAGTTCAAGACTGAAGGGGCACAAAGAGAACATCAAAATCTCTAGGTCTCTCTTATCCCTTAAAAAAAATCTATCCTTAGTAGGTCTAGATCAAGTTGGTAGCAGGAATATTGGTAGAAAGAACGCAAGCAAAGGAGTACAATATCAAATAGTTGCAAGAAAGCATTGCTGAAGTGACTTAATGCATAATAAATCAATGAAATATCTTCATAAATAACAATACGGAAGTAAAAAACACAATGCGAGTGATTATATATACTTAATAGAAGCATTTAGCGATCATTTAAAACACAAAAAAGGTGTGAATTTTAAATATGAAATGATGTAAATGGTAATTGCAAAGAAATCTCTAAGAAAACCTTAATGCATGCAAATTTCATTTCCAATGTACGTCTTTGATTATCGCCCTTTTTAAAATGAAAGGGATAAAATGCAAAAAAAGTGGGGGAAAAAATAATAAAACCTAAAAATTTGCATAATTCAACGATGCATAGAAATTCATTAAAAATTTCGGACTTCATAAAGTGTGAAGAGCTCGAGCTGCAGTAGACATCTTCATAAAATATGAAGAGCTCGAGCTACAATGAGCGTCCGCACCTTTTCGCCTCACCATTTTTGAAAATCTATTCATACAATGTAAATAATAACAGAACGAATTACTTGTTACTTCTTAGAATAAAACATACTCGAATTTCGAAATAAAACAAAAGAAAGAATAGAAAAAAAAACCCGACATCATGTTTCGTTATATTTCGATTGATTCGGCTCAAATTCCTATAGGTAGCTTACTACATAAGAGTCAGGAAATATCCACGACTTGAATTACAAGTAAACCGTAACTCTCTTTTCCATCTTTTCCCTTTCAACCACACTCGCTCACCTCTCCCGTTCCTTCTGCCCCCTCTCTGTGCCCACTTTGTGAATATTTAATGAAGAAATATGCACAACTAACCATATTACAGGTTCATTAGTGGTGCAACTATTCTTGCACGCATCTATTAAATATCCGATGACATTTTTACGAACGTTCATCAATTCAATAAATAGATCGTAAGTTTGTTTATCGTATTGCCATGGTGTATAAGAGAATTGCAACGATAACATCAGCTGATTTAACTGTAATTTAAAATTATTGCAAAATATTATTGATGAGACGTGGAAAATATTGATGCTAATATCGACTGCAGAAGAAAAATATTCAACGATGGAAATATATTTAGAATCTTGTGATAATTCATTGTTTTGTTTAAAAATAAAAAGCAAAACTTGCCAAGTTTTTTGATTTTTATTTTGCGTTTTTATTCGGATAATGTAGAATATTCACCTCTATCAAGGAATGTTACATTTCCTCGTCGAATTCTTGTTATATTATAAAACTTCATAATTTTCTTTTGAAATCTTTTTTATTTTATAATTGTCCCCTCTCTATACTAGAATTAATATTCACATTCAAAAAATAGTCTACACTGTTTTCTATTGTTGCATCACTACCCCGTAATATGACAGTCTCTGAGAAATAACTAACTGAAATCGGGAAGAAAAACATAAACTGCAATGTACTATGCCGTATATATTGGTTGAAGAAGGAAGAAAAATAAAGCTGACAATTTTGCAATGAAAATTGAAACCAACCTGCATCCAACGAATGAAAAGTTCTTTATCAGCGTAACCATTTCCACCGATTATATCCGGCAAATTGAAATGATAACCGTGAATGGAGAAATTGAATGTTACCGGCAATATCGAATCCAATCCAATTTCATCCCTTTAATTTATCACATTCGATTTATAAAGTTTTCAAATTGCGATAATTTTTTGCAGTTCTATATCGAACGGAACATTGGCGATACTATAGATCGACGGGGAAACTATTAAAATATTCAACAAATTTTTTGAAGGCTTTTGGCGGACTTTAATAAAACTTATCGTTTTTCACTTACCACGTCGAGGATCGGTCAAGTGTTCGCACAAGAACGGGCACATTTTGAGTCCTTCTGAATACCCTTACCTGTAAAAAGCTTTTATTTCAAAATTAGAACAGCTTTTTCTATGCCAGTCTAAAACTAATCTGGGGCTAAGCAGTGCAATGATGTTACGGGATCGTCTGAAAGTCAATGAGAGAAAACAAAGAAGCGGTGAAAGCGGAGAGGGTGAAACAGAGATAATCGTAAGAAATATTGGTTTATACGAATGAATACAAAAGTGATTCGAAAAAAATTATGCACAGAGAATAGAGAAAGGGGATGGATGAACGAAAAAAAAAAGAAAAAACCTCGATCGCATTGCCGAATTCAGCAGCCATTTCGACATATTTGTTGACATAATCGCTCGGAATTTTACCATTTGCAAGGTGGAATTTTTCCGTCAAATATGTCACTTCACCACTATCGAATTTGAATGAGAAAATCCCCAACTGAAAAGAAATCATACAGAAATAAGCACGCAAATATTTGAATATTGTGGTGCGAAAGTTTTAATATTCAAAAATATCTATGGAAGTTTTAGCATCTTCATTGCAAAGTTTCAACATTTTCATTGCAAGTTTTAGCATTTTTATTGCAAGGTTTAGCATATTCGTTGCAACTTTAGCATTTCCATTGCAAAGATTGGCATCTTCTTTGCAAATATGATCAGCTTTATCGCAAATTTAGCAATTTCACTGTGAGCTTTTGCAACTTCAACGATAGGCAAGTAAAGAATAGAATTCCTCTCACAGCGGAAGAAGTGCACCAAATCTCTCCTCTTCCTCTCTCTTTTCAAATTCCCGCTTTGAATAAATTTGAATATTGCCAACTGCATACGCATAACTAATCCTCGTCTTCTTCATAAGTCTCGAATATATGCAAATTTTGAATTAACAGTGACAGCTACTATAAAGGAGGAAACCAATATTAATTATTGCCCAAATACTACATCTGCCATACTCATGGCTACAAGAATGAAAATTCCAGCAAGCATTCCGGCTGAAAAAAAGTTTTGTTACCGGTCACGCTCGTCGACAGACAACTGCGCCTTGGCGCAAATGTCCATGGACATCATGAATATTCACAAGATGACGCACCAAAAAACACCTAACTAAGTATATGATAGTGGCTCATATATGGCCAATGCCGTAACAAACCTCTTTCAATTTGTTCAGTTGATCGTGAAACCACTTGGTAGCTTCAGAGTTAGTAAAATCGACCACGTATCCATTACCGTTCCACCAGTTCGCGATCACGGGCTCACCAGATCGTGTTTGAACCATCAGACGACGTATCCGAGGATCTTTTGCATTTTTACTATCCAAATTGATATAAGGATGGATCCAGAGTGTTAGACGAATTCCTTGTTCTTTCAATTTCGTGCACATCTCTTTCACGTTTGGAAATTTCGTCTCATCAAACTGTAGTTTTTTTTTCGTTCCCACATTATACGGACATAGCAAATCTCTTGCTATTACCCGTACAGCGTACAACCACCAATCCCTATTAAACACCGCCGTTTAATTGTTTCACCTATATTGCACTCCACCTGTATCATCTCCACAATCTGCAAGCCTAGTTTGTACTACCTGGCACATCATATTAATTATCACCGATACCAGAGTGTCACGTAAGGTCTCCCATGCTCACCACTTGCAAGATGCACCGATGTCCACTTCTACCGCCAGTGGCAATTTACGACAGCAACCCCCCCCCCTTTCTACCTGTGTTGGCACCACTCGCTAAACACCGCCTGTCGTAAAGTTCACATTTTAGTGCTTACTAGTAACTTCGATGGCGTATTCGGTCAGGCACGAGTTCAGAGAGCATGTTCATTAGCGTTGCATATTGCAATTTTCATATAACACTTTGCAGCTTGAACCTTTTATAATTACAGTGATATTTAATCTATATATTGCAGACCAGATGCGCTTTCCTAATTCCCCAATATGTGCTTGTCGATTAGCGGGTTAAATTTCTTTATCAGAGGATTATGTGTGTTCTGCTTGAGAAAAGATTCTCGAGTGATAACGCATCATTGATTTCAAAGACAATATATGCAAAACTCAAGCAACGATTATAGCTATCTCAGTCGATTCAGTGATCAAAAAATGATTGATGCAGCGATATTTCGATGACTGTTACCTCTAATTTTGATTAAAACCTATGAACTGATAATTACAACAACGATCCATATGGGTGGCAATTAAGCAATTTGTTAGTAAGCCATTCCACTCATCAATCCCTCCTTCTTTTCCTCCACCCCCCCCCCCCCACCTCCACCTCGATTAAATATTGCGTTTTTTCTCGGTCCATTAGTTCAAATATATAATTGTTCGATTCTAATAACGCTAAGATCGAAAGATCGAAAATCAAACAAATAAATGCAAAAATTGCAACTGACTTCAAAATCGCCATATTTTGTGGACCATTTATCGTCTAATTCGAGTTGAGAAATCGCTGCGTTATGATCTTTGATCTCTTTCGCAAATTGTAAAACGTCTTCTTGAGTGACACCCTTACTGTATCTGCAAATGAAGCTAAATATTGGTCGTTACTTTCGAAAAATATACTAGAATTCAATTAATAACACAAAAACTAAATAAATAAATAAATACCAAATAAAAGACGCAGCAAAATTGCCACCTGGCTGTCAATAAAAATTGTTCCTCATTCAAAGAGATGCCCAGTTTTAAAATATAAGACAACCTGAGGGAATCTGCAGCTCTAGAAGGTCGTCTCACCCTCTTCCGGTAAGCAGATGTGCAACCAAAGGGTAGCGCCGACTATTAAAGAATGCAATTATTACATCGCGAACTACTGGTGTTTTGACCTGAACCGATGACCCCATTTTGTGGATTCTCATGATTCCCGTTATCCATTTCTCTCGAAATTCAGATGCAAATGACCGCTCGTGTTCCCTAGGCCTCCTTTCCACTCGTTCTCATTCAACACATTTCGATCTACTCACTTCCAACCGAAAGACCTTTCTGCGCTCAATATTCCTATAACAACATACGGTAGAACCTTTGCACGCAATTCTTGCATAATGAGTGAGCAGTCAACATAGTACGAATATTTTATTTCCTGAGGGAAATTAAAAACCTCCTCATGTTTTACTCACAAACGGATAGAGATAAGGGTAGGACTTATAGCTAGAGGATGCAATACGTACCTACAACAAGTTCACGTGGGAGGTGTATATTATTTACCGTATTTCTTTGTTTACAAGCCCTGACACACAAGGCGTTTGCAATCTGTAGAACAGAGGTATTCAAAATAATGAAAATTTTTAGAATTAGAGGCTTTTAAACGAAGGAGGATTTAAGTCACAGATGAAGTGTGAGGTAAACGTGGGAGTGTTTTTGAGATTCCATTTCGCATCATTAACCCATTATGCGTTTGCATCTCGAGCTGATGCGGCGCACAGAGGAGGAACGAAAGAAGGGGATTGGGGGAGGGGGCAGTAGGAAGAGGGGGTCAGAACAGTCCTAAAATTAAGACGGAATTTGAAAGTTAGTGTTGTATATTTTTATGATGGCTCAAATGTTTAGCCACTGGAATTTTTTCAAAGAAGACAACAAATCGAGTGAATTAAAACAAACCTGGCCCAAGTTGTCCAAATAGGCTCATGGATAATTGCCTCATCCGGATATTTGTCGTGTCCAACATAGAGCGAATTATGGATGGCCATATGAAAATCTTTCAACGAATCATTCCTTCCATTTTTTAATGCAAATATTGTATAGCTAAGAATCGGAGAACTAGTTTCTTGCTGAAATTTCTATAATTAATTTCCCTTTATCGACAGTTGAATTTTAAATAAGCACCACTAGTGGAAAATTTTAGAGATTCATGTTGTTGCTTTATATCGCATCATACGGTATCAACATTTCATTTATTCTATGCATATGTGTAGTTAAGGTTAGGAACTATTCAGCAAGTTGCGACCAAACTCAAAATTCCTAAGCACGAATCAGTCGAGAAGGACGAGGCTTCATCCTCGTCTCCTTCAAGCGTCTATTATTTCGGGGTTGCTCTTCCCCCTTCCCCGTCCTTGCAGGCCATATCAATTGAAATGGAACTGCTAAGAGACCGCAGGACAAACTGCAAATCTTCCGTTACGTCGTGAGATGGCACATAGATTCTCGCTTGTCGGTTGCGTCGTTTGCAATCATCACCATTCGATATACTGCGTGATGCGGAAAAAAAATCTCTTTTTTTCAAAGGAAACCTTGGAAATTTCAGTGAATTGTATACTCGTTTGAAAATGATGTAAGTATGAGAATTTCTGCAAATGAGGGCACAGGATTTCAAAGCAAAAGAGCGGTGTTTCTGAGGCGAATCTAAGCATAAAGGGTTCGAATATTTTGAGGAAAATCATAATCCCACGATCCCCCCTCCCCAACAAAAAAATCTACTTACTTATTTTACAAGATTGTTTATGCTATGTGACCAAGACTATATTTTTAAGAAGATGGAGAATATGATTGAAAAAAAAAAAGAAAAATAAAACGAACGAAAAAATTTGCATAAAGAGAGTCACGAATTTGCGCTTGTATAGAGAGTCGACCATCATAATGTTCGGTCCATAATGGTATATTATCTTCTATGAAGAGTGCAAATTTATTAGAGCATAGCCAATAACGCTCCATTCCCGATTGTGGATCGCTTTCTGCCTTGAAGAAATTCATCGACGATCGTATTTAAAAACATTTTAGTGTTGATGCTCGTACATTTTTCAAATATTTTCTCGGTTCAGGAAGTTGAAATAAATGAACAAATCAATAAATAATACAAATAAATGAATAATGAATTTTAATGAGTTCATTACTCAAAAATATATTTCTCCAATTTTTCAATGACCATAGAATTAAATCCGAAAGCATTTTATAGCCAATTAATCGTTTTCACTAAAAAATATCCCTTCTCGAGATTTAGGTCAGACAGAGAGCCTTTTTCCCTCTCGAAACTAGAAAGGAGTACCTCATTCAAAGTGCCGTTGTTAAAAGAAATTTCCAAGTGAATACCTTTAGCACATCGCCAGCCACATACGGGCAAAAACCATTTGAATCTCTCTCTAAAGGCCAACGCTGTTGTGCCAATTCCGGTCCGCCATACCAAAATCCACCGGAATCCGTATTGATCACGTCTTTCATGTAATGATAGGCGTGTGTACTTGTCCACGTGAATTCGTATATATCGTAAAGTTTTTCTCCTTTTGTATAGTCGACTGACAGTTTTACTCCATCGTTGAAGTATAGAGTGAGGTTAGCTTCCGTTTGCTCGAACTTGATGAACTTCGCCTCAACAGCACAACCGAGTTGAAGTTGAAGTGAGATGTCATTTCGATTGAAACATGCTGTATGTCCATCCGATTCAATCGTCAAACAACCCAATGTTCTAGACACATCATTTTCCTGAAATATAGGTAACACATGAAATACAGGTAACATCTGAATTACAGGTAATACCTGATAATGAGGTGGAATATCAATTGATGAATTTTTGTTTTCTTGCCACTGTAATTCAATTCTTCTTTTTTTCCTACATGAATAAACAATTCACATAAAAACTGAGTGAAAACAAACATTTTATTCTCAGATGTGTAGCGATCGATAGCAGCACTTTATGTTGCTATAAATTTCCCCTTTATTTAAGGTCGTCGTTGCAATTTCAGCCGGTAACGAGTTCAATTCATCCGCCATTCACCGTATTAGATCGAATGAAATTGATATATCAAAACGCAAACAACGTTCATCATCGCATTTCAAAGATCACTCTCGAGACCATTCAAAAAATACCCTTTATTCCGTAGAAAGTTTCCTCAACCGTCTTTTGTTATAAGTGCTCATCATAATTAACCTCTCTGATATCACCTGAGTGGCCTCAATTCAGGTGACAACAATTAATATATACTTATAGCAACCGTATATCGGTCCCATGTTCACACGAAAGTTGTGCTAAATACGAAGATATGAAACAATTGACCCACCCTCTCTTGTTGCATTTGATCGAAAGTTTGGCGCGTGGCACGGCGCACCGGAAATGTGTGTGTAGTCTGTAGTTTGCAGGTTTGCAGCCTTTGTTCACCGTCTGTTCACCCCCCACTTTCTTAACCTTCTTCTTATTGAATGTTACAGGAAAATATATATAAATCAAACCTCATCTCTCTGAGATCGTATACAACGATTCATCCATCCAATACAACGTTTCACTCGTCCATAAAAAGCACCTCTACCTTTCATTCGTTATTGCTCAGGTGTACTTGATCGAACTACAACGATCGTTTAACTAATCTTGACGTCATAAAGACAAAAAATGATGTCATCTATGTTTCGTGCAAATTGAATCGCTTAAGAGATTAACTATATATCTATTGGATTTCTCATCGTTCTAAAGTTAGCGTAATGTTTCCGATATGAAATTTTTTTCAATGGGAAAATTTGAAAAAATTTCCAAGCAATTGATTAAAAAGAAATAAATTTACTGCGAAGGAAAAAAAAATCGAAGGGATATTTTTTTTGTTTTATATCTTAATCGATTATTAAAGTATTATGATAAGATCAGCGAAAACGCTTATAAAAAAAAATGCGACGTTTTGATAAAAGTATTGCTAATTGATAGAGCAAAGTTGGACGTATAAGTGACCATATTAATTTCAATGATACTATTTGATGTTGTGTCGAGTTGTGCTTTCGAATTTGGCAACTGTCCCACTTTTTCCAGTGTGAATATTTGAAATTTTGACAGCAGATTCAGGTTACTTGAGGTGGCCCTAGAACAACCTGAGGTGAGACTAGAACACTTAAGGAAACTAAATTACGCTACAAGGTGACATGTTGGAGTCCTCGAGAGGAAGAGCACATTGTGCAGTGACGTAACTGTGACGTGGCAAGTACGGTAAAACCGATATGAATCGGATCGTTTCGACAACGTTCACAACTAGCAACACCTGAGTGGTTACCTTCAGCGGAGCACTCAACGGCGGAGCTGAAGCACGGAACCGGAGTGTTTAATAGTCGTGGAGTGCAGGTGCGGTCATATTTATTAGGCACATCACTGTTCGCAGTATCTCCTCAAATCTCTGACACCAAAATTGTTTATGGATATTATTACTGAAATAATACCATCAAATAATATTTTAACGATGTCCAAAATGGGATGTGAAAGGATGAGGGCAAGCCAAAGCAATGAATAAAGAATTTGACTCGAATTCTGCTCAATATTAGAATTTCTTCTCAACGGTATCTCATAGATGGCATATACACCAGGATACATACTGCAACGTATATGAGGTCTTTGTCTCTTTCGCTCGTCCCGGTTTCGATATTTACCTTTAGTAATTGCTCAGGTAGTAATGAGGAAGGTTAACATCGGAAGCATATTACCTGTGAACTTCTCTGTGTTTTTCCTCTTATTAAATTTCTGGTGAATCCTACAGAGGACTTTGATCTCGATAGCTCTCGAAGGATATTGCTCCACCAAAAAGCCCTCAGGCAATTTCTCCACTGAAAGTCCAAATAAAATTGAAATGTTTGCGAGTGGTATTGTTGTGCCTAATAAGTTTCTATGCAATTTATTTGGAAATCATTTGCATTTAAATATTAAATCTAAGAACATGGACACTTTTTCAGCATCAAATCAGAGCAGTGGTTTTTTATCATTGCGGGTGATGATGATTCCGAGACAACGTGAAGAGAGAAAGCAAATTAGCCGTCTTTTTTTTTCACTCATTTTCTGAAGTGCATAAATTCTTTTGATAGACCGTTAGAGCTATCCCCCCACTTTGGGCAAGTTGCCAATATTTCGAATATTCTGCGAACATCTCACTAATGATCTCGTTTGGATGTAGAGGGGATTTCTTTTGCGTTTTCTTGATCAGTTTTGATTGTTTTCTTTTAATTTGTGGTTGTTTGCATAAGTTTCAGGTATGAGCACCTCATCCAGGTATTATTTCAGTGCAAAAAAAATTGCACTTAGAAGAAGGCAGAGCTAATATGAATTCGTCGATTACTGAATTCATCAATGTCGATTTTTTGAAAGTTTTTATTATTTCTTAGATAGTGGTGCAAAGACAATGACTCTTAAAACGGTTAAGCAAGTTGCTGAAGTAAGTCAAAAGTTCAGTTAATATTTTAGAACGGTGTTAGATGATGTGTTGGAAAATGCGAAAATGGAATCACTCATCATTAAGGTACCTGAAGACATTTTTATAGCTTTCAGAGTAACTTGTAACACTTCAAAAAATGATCGTCATCTTTGTATTATAGAGTTATGCTGTAATACCCCCCGCCCAAATCTATAAAAATTACCAAAACTTTTTGTGTATTTCGATGAAATATCAGAAACCATATTAGTATGAAAATTTTATACAATCTTTCGTTATTTGTGATCACTTACAATTGTATTATGCAAGTTACTTGTTCAACTGATACTCTTATCAATGGCGCTTTTGTCGGTCAGTGTCAACGAGTAGATGACTTTAATCACAAATATTGTTCAGTTTTTTCTCCTCCGAAAATCTTTTGAAGACGAAATTAAAATGTGTGATGCTTTATAATAAGAAGTAGCTTTTCATAGCGAATTTTTACAACAAGAGCAACATCATAGTGCTTTGCACTCGTAATGTGTATTTCTGCCGGTCTTGTTAATACCTCATCATCCGGTATTTTTTGTTTCGTTGGTGGAAAACTCACTATTTATTTGCAGCTATGGGTCATCATGGAAAGTCAAAAAAGCAACATCGTCACTCAAAGAGTGCTAATGATGAGCCGAAAGAAAAGAGAAAACGAAAGGATTCGAGCAGCTCGAGTAGTACGTCCTCACAAGAGGTGAATTCCCCTCCAGTTTTTTTCTTTTTGTTTCCCGAATTAGCTGGATTTCCCAGAATGGTAATAGTTACTTACATAGAAATTTTCATATATATCCGTGTTGTTTATGACCCCGGAGCGTTGAAAATAATCAAGACGTGGGAAAAATTCGAGTGGAGGTATGTTGTCTGAGGGGAAAATGATATATGCATATTTGACTTTGTGGTACTAAATTGATGTTGTTCACGTAGCTCGCCTTGACTATCAGGATGTGGTGCGGGGTTACATTGTGCGCTATCGCTCAACTCCCCCCCCCTCCCCCCAACCCCCGAACTCCCTGCCCTCCCTGTAATTTGAGTATAACTGCTGCTGTTTATGTCCAGTGATGTGTTAAAATTTCTTTATTGGTGTTATGTTGTAGGATAACGTTAATAAGCGGCTTGATGAGATAAGAAAAGAAAAACGACGTCAACGAAAGCTACAAAAGCAGCTAATAAAAGAGAAGGAAACACCTGAAGAGAAGAGAGCACGGCGATTGGCGAAAAAGATGAGAAAGGTTGGTTTAGTTGATTTCGACGGAATCACCTCAGCTACTTCCATGCCGGTTAGTTTAACAGGCTTTTTTTTGGAGAATATTTCAAATATAATGATGAGTGGGTTACCATTAGAAGTATGCATCGTAGAGTTTAGATTAGATTTCGGTATGTAACGGTTTATATTTTCATAGCAACGGTACTCGCCAAAGGGATCAAGGTGGGACTATCGTTGTGGCACATCCACTGAAAGCAGAATCTCTCAGAGCTTTTTTTTATTGCTTTTCACCTTTATATGAAATTAAGCTATAATTATTCAAGAATCTTGAGGTTTTGAGACATTTGGTGACATCAAGAATATTCGTTTGTTCTTTTTGATGATCTTTTAGACGAGTTATTGATGTATTTGTGGTGGATAATTTGAGTATATAGATATGCTCAATCAAATTCAAAATGAATTCTAATTTTTTGATAAAAGATTTGACAGTCAGTCGTATTTGTTTTTAAATGTACGATTATAAAATTTGTCTATTTTTGCATATTTAAATTAGTTGGTTTGATATGCTGAAACGCAAATATGCAAATAAAGAAGAGACGTATGATCTGAAATATAAAATCTAGAGAGAATGAGAGATCATTGAAAACGATAGAAATCGACAAAATGAGAAGCCAGTGATGCAAGTTATATATGTGATCAGTGGTGGCTACCATCAGAAACTATAGGAAAATGAGGAATAGCGTAAGTCGTGGAAAACATTGCGGGCAAATTTCGTTCGCGAACTGATTATATTTTGCTTATATTTTTGTCGTCTCTTTAAGTGGGAAGGGGAGAGGTCTCCTCGCTTCCTCTAACGTACAATCTTGTTTACTGCCCGTGGTGCGTTTCATTTATCGTCCTTCAGTGTTACCTACTCTCAGTGCATTTGATAGAAACGATTTATGAGTGTACAATTCTTTGCTAATTGCAGGAGGAAAAGCGAAGATTGAAAGAGGAGAGCTCTCTCTCGGAAGAGGTGAAATATACAAATACGAATAATCCATTTAATGATCCAAATTTGACGTCGACGTTTGTTTGGGGTAAAAAATTGGAATATGAGGGACGTGGAAATCTCTCGATGAAAGAAATCGAAAGAATGTTAGTTTTTCTTTCAGAAATATTTGAAGACGATATTTGAGTTGAATGAAAGCCATCCGATGTCAATCCGAAGCAAATGAAAATTCAAGCTCAGCTGATGGCTTCTACGTTGCCCAATTTAAGCTCTTTTTAAAATTCCTTTGATATGGAAAGGTTTAATGAGTCGATTAGGTTTATATTTGCGCCTGAAGTTTGTTGATGTCATTTTTCATTTATTGAAGGCGGTGATTTGTATTGCTGACAAAGTTAAAACAGTAAAACAGACCCAATACCCAGGTAAGAGTGAGCGCGATTTATGAAACAACGAAAAGAATCCTCTTTTCTTGTGCGAATATTTTGAAGGTGATTGTTGAAATTGAGAGACAGGTAGATGAGCCTATTTCTTTTCATTTTTGTGAATCCTTGTGGGAGTGGAGGGGAGTTGGTACTTTCGAATTCGTTTTGCCATGCGCTGTATATGAAACATCACAGCTGAAGCAACTCATTTTTGTGTTTTTTTCTCGAGTTGGAGAATCTAGAACTCGATCCCGAAATAGGTTCGTGAGCAAATAACCTTTGGAACCATGGAAAGAGCATTCGGCAAATTTCCGGACCGGCTGCAGCGTTTCATAGAGACAGGTGTAGAATACATAGAATCATGAATGAGCCTATTCCTATCATTGGAAGCATTTGATTAAAGATAAATACCTGAGTCAAAGTTATTTAAGTGAAAATGTACATATTATAAACAAGCTTTGATGCCTTGTCGTTGAAAACATTTTATGATGTTTTGACATTGAATTCTTATTCGCTATATCCGCATTTTGCTTTCAGGAGTCGTGAAAGAGTTCGTCGTAATTTGGCGGAAATGGAGGAGTTGAAGAGGAATCGTGAGGCGAGAGAGGCGGCAAAAGAGGATTTGGAGATGATCAAGAGAGATGAGGAAAGAAGAGCGAACTCGAGTTGGGAACAAACCGAAGAGTCGTTTCATCTTTCACAAGCGAGATTGCGATCACGAATCCGATTGAAAGAGGGACGTGGCAAACCAATTGACTTTTTGGCAAGGTATGTGCTGATGGTTTTATAGTTACCTGGAGAGGGCATCAGGATGAAGATGGACATATTGCTGGTGGTGGGTAAGAGAGGGCCACGCTATACTTCTTTATTCAGCTGGTAAAAGGAAAGGTATATTGGGATGTTGGGTAGTGTGCATATGCTTATGCTTCTTTGGATTGAGTGGTGAGACAAATAAATGAAATCTGTGACAAAAATGTGTCGTCTTTTGACCTCATTCCATGCTCTCCTTCCTCTACCTTATTTGTTTCTTGAGAAGAGAAACAGCTAGTCGCTACCCCCTCCCTTTCCTTCCAGATGCGTTCTCACTGTGAGGCCTTCCAAGTTGAGATTGGTTCTTGAGCCGTTCCTCAGTTAATAATTACAATTGAAAGCAATTTGCTAAAAGAAATGATCAGTACGTAAAATTGGTTACTATTTTAAAGGCCCTGCAAAGAAGATGAAACGCCGTTTTCACATTCTTCTTAAGAACGGGATCGAAATCTCCATCGAGTCCTCAACTTGTGGAAGTATCTTTGAGGTGTGGATTTTATCCGATCGAACAATATTATTGCTTGTTTTCCGGAGATTTTGTATTAATAAGAGAAAAATGGCTTTTTTTTGAACGCAAAATTTGCAAATGAAGATACGACAAGATCGGTGGAGTCGATGGCATAATATAGAGAAGAGGTGGGTGGCCTGCGGGGATTGTTTTTCAGAACATTTTTATGCTGTCTTACCTGGCAGGTACGAACTTTGCTCACTGTTTTGCCATTTAATTGCTAGGATTAGAAGTGCGTGGAAGGAAAGAACACACCTTAGCGGTTTGCGATGCCAAATTCATCGCTGTGTTTATTATTTCCATAATGATTATTTTCATTGCAGGTATATCGAATATGATGATGAAACTAGACCACGAGAGAAAATTGAAGAAGAATTCGAGCTTGAAGATCCGTTGAATTATCTGAAAGGATTAACAGTGAGGGATTTTGAAGATCTGCTAGAAGATATCAAGGTTCATTTGTATTTTTGTTGTTCCTCTCTCAGTGTGCTGAATTGCGGATCTGAGTTATCCCTTGTTTGTGGTCAGTTGGGTTGCATTGCCCTTCAATAATTATCACTTGACTTGTTATTGATGCTTCAAGGCCGCTTACCTATGTTGTTTGAATGGGAATGTTGCGTGCTTTTTAGGGATTGTCTAAAGGAACATAGAGTACTGCTCAGTGGGCGAAATTACCTTGGATGGAAGGGGTGGGGGGAGGGAGCGATGAAAAGAGAGGTGCAATGAAATGATGCTAGCAAAATATTCTTTCCAAAGGGTTGTCCTATTTGAAAATGTGACGGGGGCACGTCTCTCATCATGCTTTCTCCATATATATTTGGTTAAACATTCCGCTTTATTTTATTATATATGGAGAGGTGCAGAATTTTGTAAGTATTCGAGTCAGTGTGCACCATCCTGCACTTCAAATCTGCTCTTCTGCAGGTATACCGTTCTCTTTGTTCTTAAATGAATGCTTTTAAGGTGTATCGTCGCCTCGATCCGGACAAAAACGTTATCTGGTGGATAGACTTGAAAACAATTGCGAATGACGAACTGCGTAAATTGAATGACGATATTCGACTTTCGAATGCAAGAGATTCAATACACGGATCAGTACGTGACGATGTCGCCAAAATATTCAAGGTGGGTGCTTTGCGCTTATTCACTAATAGCGTTGGGAAGTGGAATTTCTAAGCTTTTCCCTCCTTCTTCTTCTCTATGCGTTTGTCTATGCTTATGAAAGTTTTATCACTAATTTATATTTATGTATGATCCATATATTGAAACGTGACATTGGTGATCGATAAATTAGCATCAAATTATACTACGAATGCATCTTTAGTTGCCTTATTTCAGCTCGTTTCTTCAAACTCTTTTTTTTGCATAGAAATTCCCCGTGCATTTAAAAGTATGGACTTATAATTCAATGGTTGCATAGTTTGAAATTCATCACTCTCCACATTCCTAGTTGTGTTATCGGTGCTGGGGTGAGTGGGCATTTTATGCGTATCTTCGAAAATCAGGTGCGCAAATTTGATGTTGCTGTAGCTATTCTTCTGCCACGTCGATCCCGTCGTCGACCTACATTGCGTACTATAAGGACTCTATTATGAGTGTGTATCGTCGTATATGTGATGGCTTAGCTGTGAGGTGGACCGCATTGAATGAGGGTAGCCAGAAGTGTTCCCATTGTTGCACTTCTTACCCAAACCAAAAAGTTAACCATATTCATTGAAGTATATATTAATTACAAGCAACCCAGTGAAGAATTTTTGCTCTACTATCGAATGTTTGAATGAGGTCCTAGTAGCAGTATGAAAATTAGATCCCTTTGAGTTGATCTGAGGTGCAAAGTATGACCTTTTGTAATTTATATTTATGTATGTTGCTATCAATCCAGACGAGAGGAGGTTTTTATATAGCTAGCATTGTATGTACTGGAAGGCAACGAGCGAGCGTTTATTTCGAATTCATTTCATGTCGAACCGTTCGTGTGCGCAAATCGCGCATTTAGAGAGATTGTACGCCATCGATGGCAGTGCAAAAAGAAGCGTGATCACTAATCACTACTACTGAGAAACAAAAGCAAAGAATTTCATTTCATATTGCGTTATTTCATTCGGCGAAGTGAAACAATCTGAGGTTTATTTTTGCATAACGAAATATAATATGTGCATATTATGAACAGGTGGATGAGACAGTAATAGTAACAAAGGTAGTTTTTTTTATTGGAGAGCATTCAAGCTGCTTGGAAGGGAGGAAAGAGAAAGGATGAAGAAAAACGGAACACATCGAGGAGTGTATTTGAATTTTCCCGACTGTTAGGGGCGATTATTTTGAATGATTTAACGAAAATCTTATTTCAATGGATCCGATTTCCACTTTAAAAGATATTCCACGAAGAACCGCTAGGAAGATGGGTTCACGAGAATTCATGCTTTACTTTGCATAAATGAAGCTGAAATAGACATTTCACTTAGTTGATTAAATTTGGGTGAGAGGATCTATACATCAACATGGTCCTCGTCCTCATACAGTTCTGTCGGAGGAACATTTCGTGTTTGTGGGAAATTGGTTTCCATTGGTTGATTTTCCTTTTCTGCATCGAATTGCTCATCATTTGTACGCAAGTGAATGTTCGATAATTGTGCGGACAGTTCATCGATAATCGTATGATGGTGATCTTGGCTTCCGCTGGCTATGGTTCTTTCATCTCTGATGGCCATATTTTCGTCTTTAAGCGTAGGGTTCACCGGTTGGTTTTCATTGATGCCGATGTTGTCTGTGTCTGCTTTCCTGTCGGTGCACGCTATGACATTTGCGCCGTCTTTTCCTTCTAAATCCTGAATTGTAATATGAAAATTTTTATTAGTTTTCACAATGATTTGCTATATAAAAGTATTTTGCCGATGGCTAATCTTACTGGATGATTCACGAATGTTTAATCCCTCGTTTTGAAATTTTTGTGCATCGTAACGAATAGGGGAAAAATCTTAAAAAGGATCGGACTGTTTATGGGATAATGTTGAATTCTATTCTTCTCGTCTACACCACAGCTTTCTATCCATCTTCTGTCTTCCAATTTCTGAGCTATTCATGTGGCTCCATAATTGTAAATCTTTATCTATAATGCAGTAGTTCATTAGTTTGAAACGTTATGGCACAAATTGCGGGAGGAGGAAGGGGGAGGAAGGAATTAGGGAGCCTAACCAGTATCCGCTTTCGTGATAATGGCCTTGACTATGACCTAATCAGTTAGAGTTTCTTGTCTTTGCAATGGACAAATTTCTACATACTTCGGTCTTCGTGTCTTTCTCCAGAACAAATTTCGGTAGCTCCTCTTCAGTTGGATCGCGTTCAAAGTCGAAATTCTCATCGAGGTCATGAACTCCACCAAGTTCTTGATAGATTTTCTTGAGAAGACTGCCGATAAATTGGTAATTAATTTCTTCACGAATTTTCATTATGTGATCCTGTAGGCGAGCGTACCTGAAATTCTTTTTGAGAATCTTCTCTGTGGAGATTTCATCAAAAACAGAATAGAGCGACGAGATAATCACGATACTTGGTGCAATTCACAGTGAATGCACCCCTACCCACATGTATCACCTGCACGATTGCTATATATGACAATACCTACACGTCCCTTTTACGTGATCTAAGGTCACACTATACGATCACACTTTCTTAGTATTGCTTCGATTAGAATTGCAAAGAGTTCTTTGTTTTGTTGTATTAACGAAAACTCAAAATTACGTTAGCAGCAGGAAGGGACTTTTGAAGAATTGCAAAAATAGAATGAGATTATTCTGCGTGGCCTTTAGTTAAACAGTTGTGGTTTATCAACCTCTGTGCAACGTTTTGGCAGTTTATTTTTATAAAAGAATAAAATTTTGCATTTTCAGTTGATAATTGATTGAAAAGAATAAAATCCGTCTTTTCTTTCAGTTTCCTAGGCGTTTTATTTCGTCCCCCCACCCCCCATTATCATCCCCTCCCCGTCTTTGCCTGACCGCTGGATTGAACATTGTGTTGAAATAGGTTGAGGTGGTTACTGTAAGGTAAGGATTCGCGGCTTTGTCGCCTCTCAAAAATGAGTTATTCATTGTGGTGTTTAACCGTAACGCAGCAATGCATCAAGCATCTACGTTCCCTCCATCTCCCCCCCCCCCCTTTAGGGGACAAGTTATGGTGGATTATAGCAGACAATAATTGAGTGCTCACTCATGTGGTAGGCCGACAAGAAGCACTCCTTGCTGGATGCATTTCTGCTTGATATCTTCGATTTGATCGGCTCTTGCACTGTCCCATGGAAGTGATCCGGTAACCATCTCAATGAGAAGGTAGAAAAGTGATTCCAGCTCGTCGCGGCGTTTTATCGATCCTGAATGCCGAAATTATCAGAAGCTACCCTAATCAAAAAAGGTTTCTCAAGTTCCACAAATATTCTCTTTGCACACAACTGATTACAATTTTCATGCAATTTCTTCCGGTATTTCTGAATATGCCAAAAACGCAATGTGGTTTTCAGCAGTTGTTCCTGATATATATTCTGAATGTGAAACAACTGCGAACCGCATATCTTGATGAGATTCGGTGATCGAAATTCTTCGAACAAAAGTATTCGAAATCTGGCTCTTCCTTCATTTACATTTGCACGCAGAATACTCAGATTTGTTATTTGAATATTATTGTAAATGAGATAAAATTTGGCACTGATCCAAGACATGTAGTGCCCAAGTTTAAATGAATGGGCCTTAAATGCAGGCTTATGTAAAAAGGCTTCCTTTATCTTTATTGCTGCTCCAGAAGACGATCCACTGCAGGGGAACTGCGCAAATGTTTGTTTTGGCTGGCGGCGATTCCTCTTAGGTCCGGGACGAGAGGCTCCTCTCGTCCCGGATCAGCATCGTTCCTTTCAAGAATGTTTGACAGGAACCGCAACATTTTCAATCTCTTTGTTAATTCTTTGTTATATTATTTGCTCTTTTTTATTCTTGAAGCTCACCTCCGCGGTGATAGGCAAGTGGCGCATATTGCGGTCCACCAACCCAACGGTTTGCTTCCGGTATTTGAAGCTGATCGGCATCCACTTGTATAGTTGTGCGATCAAACAGAAATAGGTGACGACTGTTGACGTCTAAATAGAACATTGATGGATGCATTGAACGTAGTAGGTAGCCAAGCTTATGTATCGCCTCCAAAATCTGCAAAACGAAAATAAATAATGATCTGTGGTCAAGCTCAAGCTTCATTTGAGGGACTTCAGCTTGAAAGTTTCAAGAAAGACTGCTAATATGAAATAGTTTGGCTATGTTATCTAATATCACAGCTTATGAATAGAGTTTCGCAAAAGTATTACCAGAAATGTGCTGAATGCAAATTACGAAATTTTCAAATCTTGCGGTCTTTTGCAACATAAGTGGATTTTTCCGAGATTCTGAATAACAGACAGAAATATCCAGAGAGGTTATTGGTTACTGAATTGCTTGGAAAAGAGTATCATTTCAAGTATTCTTATGTCTCATTTTTTAAAGGCTTCAATCGTCAATAGTTAAAATGTTGTATAAATGAATGCCCACATTGAGAATATCATAGGCAAGCCTGCCAGCAGTTCCATGCGAGAATCTGTGGTCTTTCATATAGTTGGTACAATCGGTAAGAGATGGTCCATCACGATGATAGATTGCCAGGTAGCAGAATTGTTGATAGATTGCCTGACTATGCACCTGTTCGAAGAATATCCAAAGATGATGTTTTTCTGCCTGCAAATATTTTATTCATTATTATTTCGAGTTGAAAATATCCTTTAAAACGTTTCAAATCGTGATGCATTCCGCCGTTTTTCAGCTTATAATTAAACGTGAATAGCGTAAAAACTTTCAGCCACTCCCATTTATCTAGTCTATCAGCTGTCCGTCTACATCAAATTCACAATAAAGGAGCGTTGTCGACGTCACAAATCTTGCAATGCAATATATATGCAGTTGCACTTCAGTCGTACATTTGCGCCATGGCGCAATTGTCTCAAAATAAAAATATAATACGAGCATTTAACGATTAGACATTAGTGCAAATATTTTGTTGGTATAAAGAAATCGTTTTTCTCGTAACTCGTCGTAATTGTTTCATGCGAATTTCGGCGATCGTTTCGTCGAAACTCCGCCTACTTAATGTTTTAGAAGGTATGAATTCGATGTGCGTTTGATATTATGTTGCCATGATGGTATTGCTCGATTATGTTGATGTTTGCTTGTGATCGGCGAATTGCTCCCTCGTTGCTTTATGAGCTGGTACGAATCTCTTTTGTCTTCTAGTTTCGAATAGAATATCTGGAATTGTATAATTCTATGAAAGGTTTTTTTTTTGAGATTTATTTGAAGGGTTACATTCAATACCAGATGGCAATATTATTGCTAACGATGATGAGAAGAAACCTCTCTAAGGAAGACGGCCTCCATTTTGACGACACTTAATGCGTTATCGTTTCTATCGATGCGCAAAATGACTTCCTTGTTTTCTTTCTCGTCCAAACCAAAATAAGTGGCACCAACTCGATCATCCCATCCGATACGTTCGTATATCTGCAAAAAAATTGCACCTTTTTATTGGATGAAGAGGTTAAGCGCACTGCAGTATTCGCATGCATAGAAGAACAGCCAAGGCGGTTGCTGTTTGTGCTCGTTAGATGATTTCGATCTCGATATTATCCTGAAGGACGCCTTTAAATTAGTGTAGAACAAAGGGTTGAAATCACGTTCGATCGAGGAACTATTCTCCAGTTCTCTCCCTCCATCTCCCTCTCCTCATCCCAGCTGTTCCGCTCCTATCCCCTGAATTGATGTGGAAGGCAGTCAACAATTTATGATCACTTTTTGCAGTCTGTGCCGAAATTTATTTCAGTTGTTCAATTTACAGATGAGCAGCAGATCTCCGAGTTTTGTGCCTTCGTGCTAAACGAAGACTATTGACCACTCTACACTGCATTTGAAAGAGTTTCACATGAGGAACGCTCTCAATAAAAAATTAGAATCATGCATCATTTATCCGTTGAAATGTTTCCAGATTTATTTCTGTTACGTGTTTTCATAACCTTTACTTTTTATTCCACCTTTATTCTCCCCGAATTCCTTTATATATGAACGAATTGAGGTAATTTTTGATAGGATTTTTGAGTGAATAAATCAAAAAGAGGATTTATTTTTCTGGATTGTTGATATCATTCTTCGTTAATCTGATAATGTGCATGAAAGTTGTTGGCAATTTGTTGGATATGTCACGATGAGTGTTCGATGTTTTTTGGCTTTCTCTTATCCCAATTCAGCATTGAATTCTTTTCTAAAATATTTTCTCTGTTGAAGATCACTTATCTTATCGCAAATGATAGTACCATCTTCTGCAAATTAGCTAAATAGGTTGAAGATCATCCTTCGTTGTTTAAGAACTCTTCCTTCACTCTTCTTCTTGGTGCTCTCGATGAGCTTAAAGGAACGATTAATAGACCTCAGTAATAAGACCGTGTATGTCGCATCCGGTCTGCTGGATTGGGTGAGAGTTGCAAAAAATGTTTCGATATTAGGAGAGTAACCCTGAATCGATGATCGAAAATTTCATCGGTTTTCATCATTGGAAGACCATTTAGAATTTTGAGTGGAGTTTCGTCGGTCGATGTTTGTTTCGTTTTTGCTTCGTTTGCCGATCGCTTTGTTAGGCTTTCAGCGCTCATCATTTGCGTCTCATTGCCTGATGCTGTGCTCTCTGATCCATCTTTATCCACTACGTTCACATCATTTTCTGCCATTGTAATAGCTATTCGAGCACTAAATTTCATAAATATTTACTCCTTAAATATCAACGGATCTTATTTATTGAGGAAGGAGTCGGAGATGAAAGTGATCACACAAAATTTGCATTAAAAATCCGTCTTGATTCTAGACTCATTATGCTCCTTTTCTTCAATTTCTCCTGTTCCATCTCCTCGCTTGGCGAAGATGTTCAGTGGGCAATGCTGAAGGAAAATGTCTCACTTTGTTTGAACTAAAAATTGGAAAGTTGTTCGGATTGAGGAAACGATGGTTTTTTGCTTATGGCGAGTCGCTGTGTGATAACAAAATATTCTATTCTAATAAGGTCCCTCAAAAATAATGCATAACAGCAGTTGAATTGAAATCATTGTTGAATTGTTCCTTTCTTCATCGATTGATCAAGCAACTGATTGATCAGTCGATCGATTTTAATTTAAATAAATTAAACATTCAAGTATAATTTTAAAACAGTCCATTCATACCATTTGTTCCTTAGAGAGAAACGCGTAACGTAAAATGCTAATGCGCATTTGTCTATAAATTGCTAAGGATGGCGAAGGAAGAATTAGGTGGAAACGGAAGTTCAGAAACGTTTAGTACATCAAAAGTAGTAGACGATTCACATTAATTGCGATATTTAATCGGATTATAATTGCACAAACGGGAAAGCGCGCCTGGAAGTTAGCACGTTATGTGCTTTTGCAATCCTATGAAGGGAGCGAGATATTGCAGCAATAGTGGAATGCCAGCGAAGTAGTGCTTATTAGTTTCCATCAAAGAGATGAAAGACTTGTACAAAAAATGTGCTTTGCAGATTTTGTGGGATCTCTATTTGTCACCAAATCGCATTCACCGAACCAAAATTCGGTGAGGAGATGGCATAGAGCATTGTCATCAAATTTATTCGGCTGACAAGTTGAAAACTTGAGGCAGACAAATCCTCATTTGGCACATATACGCCAGATCGACGTTACTTTATCGCCCTGTAGAAGCGTAGCGAATACTGTAGAGAGATAAAAGAAAATAACGCACCTCACTGAAGCTGTGAAAGCCAGGAAATGACCTGGAAGGTTAGAGTCAGTGGTTGTGGGAGGGCGATTTTGCATAGCATCAAAACTGTGTCGTCTCGCAGGCAAATGTTTGCCATGTGATGATCCCATCTTTCGTTCACCCTTTTGTATTTATTATGCGTCTTTTTTTGGGAGGGGGGGGGGGTTCTTGTTTTTGATGCCATTTTTGGGGAGGGAGAGAGAAGGTTCTGGCATTTGCATATTTGCTTTTGATTATTTATATTCGGCTTCCTAACATTTCCGGATAGTTGCTGTAGAAAATTATAGGCATGAATTCAGTGTGTTATTGTTTATTTAATTTTATACTTTAAAACCAATTTCGCTTAATTGAATTACGGAAGGGTCTCCTTGGGGATTGAAAAGGCATTAATATTTAGTATTGATATGCACTATAAGCTTGTTTAGCACTCGTATTCGAGAGGCTTCCCGTATTTATAAAGGAATTATTTGAATATTGAGTGGATTCTAAAAAGAAATTTTCGTTTTTTAAAGTACTGCATATGTAATTCTCAAATTTTATGCAAATTTTGAAGAAAATTGTTTTATGAGACAAGGAGTTAAGGTTGCATGTTGTGGTCAATTCATCTCCATTTTATTTAGTTTTATTAATTGTATGCGCTCTTTAGATTTTCTTGGGTGCTCTCTGGAAAGCGGTCTGACGCTGGGATTTTTTTATTGAAATTGGATGGTGTATGAATTTTAGTTGAATATGTAAATAAGTCTAATGGTAACTCTTGTTTACCGTTTGACTGTTGCAGACATGGACACAACAGTATAATTTATATAGGTTGAGTGTATGGATTCTATTGCTATACAAGATTTTTTTAATCTCCTCTTTCAATGGCTTGTTTCTTTATTAGCATCCATTGTTCGAGGAATCTTAAAGTATTCATTTGAATGTATTTTCAGGGAAAACTCTTCAAGAATTGATTCAGTTGGAGGCGCAAGTAAATAAAAAAATTCATGGCGGAGAAGAGGGTACCGATGTCGCTTATTGGGAGAGTCTACTTGCACATTTACACGTTCATATGGCTAAGGGACGTATCAAGGAACGTCATAAACAAATCTTGCAATATAAACTCAAAAAGATTCGAGAGGAACAGATGCTCGAGGCCGATAAGCACGAAAATGAGGTGGGTCTTACGTGTTTGCGCTGCTTATCTTTACTTAGCGATTGCTTATTATATATATATATATATATATATATATATATATATATATATATATATATATATATATATATTATTGTTCATAGTTCGATTTTAATAAGTCTCAGGTTGCGTTATAGTCTCAATGATTAGAAGATATAAAAACAAAAGGAGGAAGGAAAAGATTGGTGTGAGAAAGGAATGTGGAAGTACAATTTTTCTTTTCGATTGTAACCTTTTTGAAAACAGTGTCTAGTTGGTCTTTTTTCTACAAGAACCGACACTTTGACTCCAATTCCAAGCTGACCAGGTCCTATGTCGTACAAGTCGGTAATTTTTTGTTGCGAAATCGGAATCTTTGATATCTAAACGCTCCAAAGCTCAAAAATTCTCTGCTCTCCATTCAGATTGTAGGCCGCAAGATTGTCCGATTTAGGCTTGAAGAGGAGACCTCCAGCGCATTAGATGGAAGACATATCGGCACCTTTATAGGTGTTTTGTCATAGTGATATAGGATCACCCCATCGACACAGAATTTTCCCCGTGGCAAGTTTTTCATGGACATAGATGTACAGCTCATCACCCTTGCATCTAATCACTTCCAGAAGAAAGCCGAATGGTCCCAATTATCCGCGTTAGCACACATCATGCAGGTGATGATTGAACCGACGAGGGGAAGAGGTGCAGTTTGATCCGCGCATCATATCACCACAAGTCAGGACGGGAATACTTCAAGTTTTCATGCGTTTTTTGGCAATTTTTTCGCTGATAAGGCGCAGAAGCAGTTTCTGCGTCTTTCAAAAACCCGTTTTCTTCTGGAAAACTCAAATTTTGCCCGGGAGCACCCTTCTCGGGCAACATTCTGCTTGAGGAATCTGCATTTAGTGGTTCCTGTCGACGTGAAATGCCGCAAAACAGTCGAACTATGATAACAACAGTAAGTTCAAAGCAGATGACTGAAATAATTTTAGATGTTTGGAGAGAAGTCTTGTTGTTATTGAATTTTGATTTCAGAAAGGAATAGAAAGCTCGTCGAAATCGGACAACATAACAGGATCGGGCACGAAGCCTCTCTCTGACGTTTCGATAACATTGAATGAGTTAGAAGCAGCCGATGAGGAAATACAAGAGCAAAAATGGAGGTGAGCCGGTGTTGTGGGTTGGTATTTCGCTGGTGTGAGAGTATGATTTGAGCTGAAAGGTTGGTGGAAGGGGAGCCAAAGAGGAGAACCAGTCATTCGCTCTACTAGTTTGTTTTCAGGTGAAAAAGAGAAGGGAGCCGAATGGACTACGTAGATGGTTATTTATGGAAGTATCAGAGTGTGACATTTTTCTTATTCTACTTCCATATACATACATCTAACTTAGACTATTATGATAGCCACCGTTTGGTCATCAATGAACATCAAACTTTTGAACTCGTTTACCGTGCGAAAGCTGTGCTGTGATCGGCGGCGGGCGCTCTCACTTGCCACATGAACGTTGCTGCTTCTAGATGCTCTGCAGCGAACTTTTTGCGCGATATTAAACATACCTGTGCATGTTATGTACAGCATATATATATATATATATATATATATATATATATATATATATATATATATATATATATATATATATATATATATATATATATATATATATATATATATAGTTTGGATAGATTAAGTGATGTACGTTGCGGCTCATGTTGCCATGCTAGATTGTCGATCATTCAGTGGCATGCGGATCAATCGTTTTTAGTTCTATAGCGTGAGAGTGAGGTAAATCCGTTCTGACCGGTGGCTTTAATAATGCGGCACTTGCATCTGAAATGATTGGAGGTGATATCTTCTTTCAGCTATTCGTTGCTTCTAATACGTGATTGCATCAACTACTACGAACCATTAATAAATAAGAAGAGTGATAGTGGCATAGTCTTTGATTGCAGTGCTTGCTGCAATAATTTTCAACCCAAATAATTTCAGGCTTCTGACTGAGGATGAAATGGAGGCAATCACTTTGGAGATGTACGAACGGGGGCACTATAGTCCGGCGTATAGTGACGAGAAGCAGGCGATGCCAGGCATTGAAATACTCGACGCGGCGGAAGATCTGAAGAAACGAGATGCGATGATTCGCGACGCAGACAGGAGTACTGAAGGATCGAGCACCAGCGCCAGCTTAACGGTACGTTCTTTAGTTTGCTGAAAATGTCTCCCACATGAGGTGTGGACTGTAGAATTTTTGTCTAAATTAATGTCACATATGGGTCCTCACATTCAGTTTTATTGTTTATCTGGAGCAAGAACTCACGAGGATTTAATGGAGGCACAAAGAATTGGACGAAGAGGGGGACAGCCAAGTAAGCATATAACTTTGGTGGGATGAAATGGGATGTAATGAAGGAAAAACACAAAGGTGGTTCGGGTAACGGATATATGCTTCAAGATTCGTATTGTTTTATATAAGTTTATTTAAAGTGTTGGAGGGGGTAGTGTTGGTGTTTCCGTTTATGGATCGCCGGCTCTCACTATCCAGGGAAGGTCTCCCTTCGCAGTATATAGCTTCTGCAAAGTTTTTTTGGAAGCATCTATGGTTTGACTTTTGGGAGTGATGAATGATGACTAGAGGGTTAAAAATATTTCTGCTCGGTTTGCGTTGAATGAGACATCAGAAATTGGAACTGCAGAAGTATTGCTGGATCTCTCGGGCCGAGCTTCCGGTTTGAACGGAATTATTTACATATGTTCATCTTCGTTGACATCCTTAGGATTCTGTTGCTTGGAACCTCGAAAAAGAGTTCTCATGTTCGGGAAGTTATTTATTTCCACTTGAAATTCTGCAAAACACATATGAAGCGAGAAATCTATGTTGTCTGGGAAGTTCTTGCACAACTGTCTTTTATAGTTTCTATGAAGGAGAAGGTGAGAATTTTGATGGAAACGTTTTTTTGTGTGATGTGAAGGTGAATTTTCTAATGGAGTATAGAAATGAAAGATTACTCTTTTCGTCAAGTCATAGATATAGCTTGCAGATGTTGTTAGCTTATTTGTAGAGTTTAGGAAGCATAAAACTGTTGATGCTATTCGCATCTATCGTACGAAGCTTGTAAATTTTATTTTTATATTATGGGGTCTAGAGGTTTGTTTTACATTTAATGTTTGAATGAAGGTTATTCGTATGGTTTCATATATGAGAGCTTAAAATGAAATGCTTTAGGCAAAGGAGCGTGAAATGGAAGCAGTAGCACGCAAAGGAATGGATAAGGATGAAGCGAGCTTCGCTGTTGAAGCACCACTTGAGGCGCAGACATTCCTTTGGTCAGAGAAATATCGACCGAGGAAACCAAGGTTTGTTCATCAGACTTCTAATAGTTTTGTTGGTGTTTATGATTGCTATGATTTGAAGAGAAACTTGAATAATAGGTAAAAGGTAATTAAGGTTGTTTGCTTTAATAGGTGAATAAATAATAAGAATAATCAATAATAAATAACATCACCTGTTTCGGTCTTTGATCCGAACGCGAACTGTTTGATTTAAAGTTTTTTTTTGTTTACAGGAAGATTTCATGTGAGAGAGGCATTCAAGATGTGATATCACTTAACATTAAGATTCTATTCATTGGGGTGGTTTTGGCCGAAACCAAACGTCGTTTGATGCAAGAGGTGAAAAGAACATAAGAATATAGTGGATGCTTCTAACTCTTTCTCTTCTATTTTTGACACTCGATGCAAGCTGATATGGCTGCGTCCTTGGCTGTAGACACTTGCCCTGCGACCACCACTTAGATGGAGAGTTCGGTCTTGGATCTCTTCTTTTTCTCGTAAGATATACGATCCTCATATTTTTCTTTATTCTCTTCCTTTATCTTTTTTTGTGATGACTTTCTGTTCCGTTCGGTGATCGACTGGTGACTTACCAATTCCCCTTTCCATTCTCATTCTTTCATTTTCTGGCTAGTGGTAAAAATAATTGCGTTCACTTGGATATATCATTTGTAATCTAGGTTTCGATGAAGGTTTTTGATTGTAACAATAACTCGCATTGTGTAAATTTATTTTGTTGGTAATAACGGTTAGCCATGAGAGTCAGTGGAGTGAAATTAGGTGATTTGATTTATTAGTGAATATATTTCAGATATTTCAATCGTGTACATACTGGTTTTGAATGGAATAAATACAATCAAACTCATTACGATATGGATAATCCACCACCGAAGATCGTGCAAGGATATCGCTTTAATGTAAGATTTTTGATTGTCTTGATTGATGTCGCTGAATGTGGTATGAACAGGTTCGGTTAATGCAGCTGCATGTTCCTAGATATTTGCTTAAATGAAGCTGTCAATGAAAGTTGGTAGTTTCTGAGGACTTGGGAAGGTTGTTGACGTCATAAAAGGTGGAGTTCGAGCAGTGGGTCATGTTATCAAGAAGCACTGAATGTGGGTAAGAAATGAGTCAGGTAGGCGAGTGTAGACACTTATAAAAGCAACTAGCGGGTATTTCAGTCTGAATTTTCAATTCCTCGGGTGTGAAAGAACTTTGTTCTTCATTCAGCAATACTCGTTTTAGTGTTGCAGTAACTTACAGATGGCCTATGGAGATTTACGCTGTTGTGGTGCATCTGCTTTTGTTTTGGGCAATTTTTTGTGGATTTTCCTCAACTCATAAATTTACGGGTGGCTGTGTTTTATCTCTGTTCGCCGCTGCGCGGCAAGTTCGGCATTTCCTCTTTTTGCTTGTCTGTCCTTTCCACCGCCTCGTTTCGCCCGCCCTTTCCATATACTGCGGAAATTCTGAATGCTTCTTTATTGTGCACTAGGTCATCACCAACTGTATGCTCTACAGGTAGTGTAGTGATTATTTTTGTACATATTTTACTGCCCAGGTGTTATGGTGATTAATTACTGATATTGCAGATATTTTATCCGGATCTTCTGGACGTAACTCAGACACCGACATTCACAGTGACGCCTTGTGACGATCCCGATTTTGCGGTTTTACGTTTCCATGCGGGACCGCCTTATGAAGATATCGCTTTCAAATGTGTGAATCGAGAATGGGAGATTAGCCACAAGCATGGATATAAGTGCCAATTCGCTAATGGAATATTCCAACTTTGGTTTTTCTTTAAGAGATATCGATATCGACGTTGAAATGTTTTTTTTTAGAATATTGGTGAAGTTTTTGCGAAAAAATATGAGGTCTCTGAGGCTTTAAATCTGTGTACTGCAATTTTGAAGGGTCAGTCTTGGAGAGGGATCATCACTAAAGCAATAGAAAAATAAGGGGTTATTAATGCGCCGATTCTTGGCTTTCCTTTATTCAGCTTTGTTTTTGTGCTAGAGAAATGTAACACAGTGGTCTTCGTTCGAACCAGCAATTTACTAGTTGAACTAGAGCTGAAGGAAGAACGAGTACTTGACGCTTGTGGCAGATGTTAATGAATGCGGGAAGTTGTAGTTTCCTTACTTTTCCTGTCGGAGTTCCTCGAAGTTTTCCATATCCTTCACTTCTGTTGAATTAATTTATTTTCGGAGATCTCTTCCTTTGAATGTTTTCACCCAACCTTCTTTTTTCCTCGCAAAAAAAGGGAAAAAAAAAGATCGCTGTCCGCAAGACTGTTGTTTGTCCAAGAGTTATTGCTGCCATAGTTGTAAATAATTGATGATTTATTTTTCTTCGTATTGAGTTTGGCTTTTTCAAGTTTTTCCTTGTGGTTATTTCGTTAAGTTCCTTATTGTTTTTTTTTTCAGTGCAAAATATGATTTAAAAAATTATGTAATCACATGCAGTGCTACGATAAAAGTTGCAGCTGGATTGTGTCGTATTCTGTTTACTTCACAGTCGTTTTCTGAACTCTCTATTTGTTTCCATGTAAAAATAATTTTCCAATATTCCGTAAAATTCGATCTGTCGAATGGGTTTCATATCTGAATTGTTATGTAGTCTTGTGGCCATCAGCAGATAAATGGTTGGTTCAATTTTTTTTTACAATCGTCGGTACATCATTCACTGGTCGAATCAGCTGATGGTGCGGAAGTGCAATGATCGAGTCGATTCGAATGTCCGAGGGTCGCTTTCCGTCGGCGCGCAGTAAAAATCCAACAGAATTTATCGCTATTCTTGTGGGTTTAGATTTGGCGACGATAAAATTAAATAGTGAGCTTCACATGTTACAAGTCATTTCAGTTTGGTATGCTTTTATTTGATGCGATCGAAATATAAGAGATCGATCTTAAGTTTATAGTCGATGGTTCTAGGCTGCTTAGTAAAGCTGAAAAGGAATTCGAACGAGTAATTTAAACGGTCTGGAAGGGAAGTCGATCTAATGATTTGTGGGGTCTGGGAGGGACGTCGGACTCATGATTTAAGGGATATCGGTGGAAATGGAAATAAACAGCTGAAAATTAGTTTATAATGGCGCAATGATTTGAAATGAATTGTGCTCAGTCTTCATATAGCTTGTACTATGCTTGCATGTTATTGTTGAGTTAACCACATAGTTCACCAGCTTGATTACAGTGGTCTGAAAAATATAGTTTTTTTTTAAGTGGTAAAGGAATAACTTCCAAAATCTGTTCGAATCTCTAATTTTTATTCTTCTTTCGAGCATTAGTTTGTGACGTTGACCATTGCTCGTGTTCCTGTGCCGCTTTCCCTGACTTCTTCCTTTTGTGATCCGTTGTATTGTGGTCGCAATTGCTCGAGAAGAAACGGCTTCCTCCTCAAGTTTTTGCTGCTTGAATTCCGTTCTTCATTATGAAAGGTGCCTGGATTAAGATATGAGTTGTGCTTCTTCAATTCAGCTATTTTTCATTGATATTCGATGTAACACGAAACTTGAGGAGGAAATCTATCCTGTTTGTTTTTGATCGAGGATCAGAAACTCCTGAATTTGATTTCCTTTGAAGGAAAAGGAAATTTCCCCTTGTGGAAAGCGGTGCGTATGTGTAGCTATAGTGGCATGCGAAAGCAATGCTTGGGTCATATAAAACTTCGTGTTAATAGTTATGGCCCGGGGGCGTGTAGTCCATGCCTCAACTCGGTAACGCATGAGCAGGGAGGGTAGAGCAACGTTTAACAGAGGAAATCATATGATGGAAAGAGTCTGGAGAAGTGACCCGAACCGGGCAACGAATTTGAGTTGTGAAAGTATGAAGCCGTAGATGAGCGTCTGATGCAAGTTTTTCTAGATGGCTTTTATTGATCGGCCGTTGGTGCGTTCACTTTCGTGTTTTCTTCTAACGGTAAATTCACCTGGTTTCATTGTCACCGCGGTTTTATTGCTGTTGGCCGAAAGTCTACTTTGTACGATTATTATCTGGAAGGTGCCGTGTAAGTTTTTTTGCGTTGTTTCCTCTTATGATTTGTGGAAAGCTTCTTGGATTGTAGTTGAAAGGCAAATGTGAGTGTAAGCTTCCTTAACATACGCTTTAGGTTTGGTCGACATCTGATCTGTTACCACAGAAATTATCAGAAGCAGTGGAGGAGACGGAAGTGGTGTGTAGATCATTTGAAATAATGAGGAGACGGACGAAAGAGTGGAAGCATTTTGATAGGGATTTCCCGGTATTAAGAGAGGTCGTTTTGAAGGTTTTCAAGTACTGAGAGTGTGAAAATTCGGATAGCAGAGGCAGTGAGGAGGGTTGGGTGGGTACGTATAAGAGGTGAGGGAATATCCTCACTACCAAAATTGGTACTCGCTTTATTGAGATCAGTCTAACCAGTTAATAAGAGTAATTGCGAATATTTTTTCCGTTACTAGTAGATATTAGAAGATTCCTCTCTTGCATTAAACAAGCTATTACATATGAGTTGGCGGAATGCTATGGAGAGGAGGGGGAAGGGGTGGGGGCAGGGAAAGGTATTGATAAAAAATGAGTGAAAGTAAAAGATTTTTTTCATTGGAGTATTAAGTATTAAGTGCCTAATTTCAGTGCTGTAAGTTAAAATTCAAATTTTTTTGCGAAATTCAAATTTTTTTTGCCATCGAATTCATTCACTCTTTAATGGTTGCAATATTCAACAGATACGGAAATCGATTGGTCGACATATATGCAACAAGTGAGTTGTTATATGCGAGGAATACGAAACTATTCCTTGATCGAAGGTGATACTGGTCCGGTTGTGTAGGTTTTTATGCGTTTTTATTGCTTCTATTTTATTTATTTATTTATTCACTTATTTATTTTTATTTATTTATTTATTTATTTATTTATTTATTTATTTATTTATTTATTTATTTATTTATTTTTATTTATTCATTTATTTCCCTTTTCATTTTTTGGGCTGCTGCACTAAAACGGCTTGTATAAATGTATGGTTTTCATGATTATGCTGCAAACGTTTTTAATGATTTGGCTATTTGCATTAGTTAATTCCGCAGAGTGTTTGCATTAATCCTTCCAAGGCTTGTGTTTACTTTTTCTAACTATCAGTTGCTTGTAATTGGAAATAAACTTATGCTTTTGATCGGTTTTATTTGAAATGCATGGGAGGGTTGAGGATAGCGGAAGAGAAGAACATAGGGATTATTCGTTTTTTTAGCTGCAAGAATTATTGATTGAAACTTACTGGTTTACTGTTTTTTGAATAGTATCTAACGTAAATTGGAATGGTACTCTACTTGTGCATATGCTATTAAGTAAGAATTTTATTTTATGGAAGCAATCGGTGTTGGATTTAGTTGTGGTACCCGCATTCAATTTAATTTTGTTTGGATGTCTTTAATTTATTTCTGCATTCAGTTAATTTTATCTTTTTATTAATGAAATAAGGAATTATTCTGTTTTATATTTCAGCCCCTTTGCACCCCTTCTTTCAGTTATCCCGCTGGTCACATATTTGTCTATCGAATATTGAGCGCACTCACTAATGGAGGAAAAGATATACGTCGCGGGCAATATATTTTCGAATTTTTATATTTGATCACATTGATTCTTGTCTTCAGAATCTATTATAAAAGCCGTAAGGTTCGTTCTGTCGTGTTACGCTTAGAGATTGTCGCACTGAAAGTAAAGATGAATTTTGAGTTTGACCTGAAGGTCATGCTATTAACATCCTGAAGTTCCGGCTGGGACTGGAATTCAGCATTCGTTCTTGACATGTTTTCATTAAGGCATGTTTTATTTCGGCTTTTTACGTGAAATTTTTGTCAGTCGATTGGAGATTTATATTTCATCACCTTTGATGTCATTACTTGCGAACAAGTATTTCTCGAACAGAACTTCTATTTTACTATGATAACCTTTTGCAAAATATAAAAATCACTCGGAGGGTTCGAACCAAGTTCTAACATCGCTGAAATTTAAACCGAAACTTCAGCGCTAATTTCTCTCCAGTCGATTGCATCTATCTTTTGATTGATCCCATATATTTATAATCTCTCTCATTATGAGAAATTTTTGTACGCTGAAATATTGAAGTTATTTTGTGTAAATAATAATTGAGTATTGCAGATACCATCTTTTGTGTTAATATTTCTGTGCTGCACATCCTATAGAATTCATTCGATATTCATTCTTCGGCTTTTCAACGATCCGATTGCAATGTTACTCTTTTATATTGCGCTGAATTTCTGGCTCAGTCATCAATGGTTGACTGGATGTATTTTCTATAGGTTTGTTTATTCGTGCTTTTTTCTAAGGTTTAAAGGGAGGTGTAATTAAAAATATCTTTTAAATTTCAGCTCGTTTTTTTTTTTTGCTGACCACATGGAAATATTCATTAAGTAGTATTAACTTATGCGTATATGCATACAGATAAAAGACCATAGGCCATTAGCTTTGCATTTTAGTGGTCATATGTGTTTGCAAAAAAAGTTTTATTTAATTCTTATATTGATTTATAAAACATTACATTTTATAAAGGCAGGAACTTAATTTTTCAGGTAAGTTTAATTTTTGTACGGGTCCGTTAATGAATCAACGACATATCATTTCTTTTTTCTATCTACGACTTTCATTTAGAAGAAAGATTGAGCAATTCTGATTTAATTGCGCTCAGATCCAAGGGCGCCATTTTGTTGCCTGCCGTGGGCGCTGTTTTTCATCGATGAACTTTTGCTAACATCTTGCTCTAATATACCTGCGGAAATGCGAAGAACAGGTAAAATCACATTCTGTTTTATGTCATTTCTTTCTCGTTAATTATTAAAAGGTGCGCTATTTACCTAGCTGGCGTGATGAACTATGGGATTTTGCTTTCGTTTTGGTTATGATGAAGGTTATGCAAAGGAGAATTTGCAGCCTCGCTGTTTCGATAAAAATGAACGTTTTGTTGTTTGCGCCGGCTGTGTTCTTTATTCTCTTATTGAATAATGGTCCAGCGAAAACAACTTTCTTGCTTGCAGTATGCGGCGTCGTTCAGGTACCTTTCGGTCTTTGCAGTTTTGATTAATTGAATGTTTTTAGTGAGGTACAGTGCTCTTTTAAATTATCAGATCAGTAGTTAGCTGTACGTCAGAGTCTTATCCCGTTTTGTGGTGAAACTGAACAATATGTGGTAGGATATTTTTAAGTGTAAGTAACAGTTACAGTTTATTGTTCACAAATATTGTAAACGAATAAAAACTTATTGCGTTATGGCACCAATCATTTAGCGAATGAGGGAAATGTAATACCCCACAAGGTTCAAACCTCAGTGTTTATATGAATCTATCAAAACAGACTGTGATCCACTGAGCTATCTCCTTACAACCTTAGCATTGATACTTAATAGTTTTATTTTTAGTTATATATTGCCACACCGTTTTTACTCTATGATCCAGTGTCTTATTTGAAACGATCGTTCGATCTTGGACGTGTGTTCCTCTTCAAATGGACCGTTAATTGGCGATTTTTGCGTGAAGAAGTCTTTCTCGATAAACGGCTTCATGTAACATTGCTTATCCTACATGCTCTACTATTGCTTGCTTTTGCTGGCAAGGTTTGGTTCAGGTGGGAATTCGTTCCTCGACTGACCTCTTTCACCTCGATAATCGTTCACTTTTTGCAAACTTTTGTCTAATCCTTCCACATTTAATGCCCTTAAGCGCAGTTATATTGTAGGTCTCATGGTGGCCTCGTATTATTGCTGCATAATCTCTCACGTGGATTACGCACGCGTATTGGATCGAACGGTAAGCATTTTTCTATACATTGATCTAGTTATTTCATTTTTTGCTTTATTTTAACGAAACACAGCTGAATGTGGCCTATGGTTGGGGTTTTCTACAAATAACGTCTAGTGCATCAGAGGTGACTATTTATTTCGATGGTGTATTCGAGTGGAAGGTGAGGACAAGCCGGGGGAGGGGGACGGGCAAGGGGACCTTCTTGACTGGTCCCACAGTCCACAGACTAGATGCAAGAAATAGTTTGTGAAGCAGTCCTGAGTGAGCCTTGGAAATGGGAAGCCTTGTCGAAAGCGCGGATTATGAATATGGGGCTACGACCGAACGTGATGCTTCTGCAAAATGAGATTATGGGCAAGGTATTTTTCACCCCATGGCAGGATCGGCCTCGGAAGTGGCGAATTGCCTAGGCATGGTAAAATGTCTTGTATAATTACTGTTTAATACTTACTGTTTATGATTAAACCAGCAGGGTTTTTACCGCTACTTGAAAGTGTTGGACACAATTTGTTGAATCAAACTTGATTTGATCTATCGGTTTGCCGACGTTTTAGGGCCGAAGGATGTTTACGTTTCTTTTGTGATGCTCTCTTTGAAAATCACAACATTTTCTGCCTCACCTATCAAAAAATGCTCTTTTTCCTTTGCATCGTCGATGATGATAATCACCACAGCGGAAAAGTTCTAGAGGTTTTAATGGCGTTATTCACTGCCAATTTGTTGGGTATTTGTGTGGCACGATCGCTTCATTATCAGTTCTATAGCTGGTACTTCCACTCGTTGCCTTATCTGCTCTTCTCAACTGTACCTTTTGAAGTAATTCCCGATGGTGGCAATACAGCGGTTAATAAGCAAAGGTAGGTTCTCTTTTACATGATACATCAAGCTAAGTTTCTATGATGGACAATAAAAATACGGAGGATTATAACTCGTGGAAAACGTTTCGAATAAAAATTACATTCGAGCATAAAGCAACGCTCGTTCGAATCCTTTTCTCATGATCGCCATGCAGAGAGAAGGGGAAGAGATTTAGAGGAGGGGGAGATTATCTGTCTTTACAGCGAGTGGTGGGAGGAAGTTCCATGTATCTTATCTTATAGCCAGCTTTTTACGCCGTATACATCTCAATGCATGGTTGTATTCAAAACCGTTCCAACTTCCATTCAGGACTTCTGAATGTGTTAGAATATTCTGTAAAGGCTTCATTTCCATGTTGAGCATTAGACACCACATTAAAAACAAAAACAATCGATAAATAGCAATGAAGAAAAGAGAGTAAGCAATAAATAATTGCTATTATATCAATAGGGTGGTACAACCCGATGATTGAAGCGATTGTTGAATCTATGATCATCTTAGGTGCTTTTTCAATTGATATTTGATATATCATCCATTTTGTGCAAAGATTGTTGGAATGAGCGATTGATCAATGTTCTCTGCCATTTTCATTATTTGATGGTGAATATGAGATATGAGGATTGGATTTTAGAGTTGTAATTTGCATATTATTTGAAAATGTTCAGAATTGATTTTTAAAGACTAATGATGTAATTATGCTATACTTCGAATCATTATTTGTTGTATTTGAATCGTTATCACGCAGTAATGTATTTGCCTAACAAAACAATTGCTAACTGCAGTGTAACTCATTTCCGGTTAGGTGAGGGTCCATGTAGATTAGTATTTTTTGGAGCTATGCATAAAGATTAGCGACTCCTTGGAGAGGGGGGGGGGGGGGGGGAGGGGAGACGAGGAGGGAGTCGAGAAGGGAACTATACAAATGTGAACTCATGCTGTTAAAGCATGACCTTTCTCTTCTTTTCTTTCAATTTGTGAACGTTATTATATTTTATGCTTTTATGTTTCAGGAATCCACTAAAAAACTTCCCAATATTCTCTGTCATAATAAGGTACATTTATAGTTTTATTAATCTTTTTTATTCTAATATGCAAATCAGCAGTGATGAACGGTCGAAGATGATAAGTTTTAGTATGTGTTCACATTG
Organism: Ascaris suum; assembly: GCA_013433145.1. Classification (NCBI taxonomy): domain Eukaryota; kingdom Metazoa; phylum Nematoda; class Chromadorea; order Rhabditida; family Ascarididae; genus Ascaris; species Ascaris suum. The sequence continues at coordinate 3,229,788 of CM024183.1, read as the reverse complement.
AGCTTATGAATATTTCTTAACTATTCATCGATTGGCTGCTCGATTAAATCATCTGGCAACCGAATGAGTTTTAATTGAATATGAAAATAAGTCTGTGAATAAAGTTGGCGGAAAATTTGCCTAACGGCAATCGTTAATTCATTTGTTGCTTTGTTGTTTCCTCTTCTAAAAGGGGGCTGCCTTAATGCATAATTAAATCCGACTGAGGGTAATTAGCAAGTTGCTTCGTTTAATGTGCTAATTTTATTAATGGTGTCATACTTTGTCCATTATTATTAGCAACATTTGTATTCTAACAGTAACGAACGTGCTGCGCCATTGTCCACTCTTCGAAACGGCCACCAGCGGCACTATTGAAACATAGTTCGTTTAAAAAGTGGTCATGCTTTTTTTGCTTTCATTAGATTAGGCTCATTTTTCCAATCACTTTTGTCCTACAGGAAGGGAGGAAATGCCCCCACGAGTAGTCCGCTAAGTGGTCCGTTCCTCAGGTTGCGGGATCGGGGTAGGTGCTTCTTTGTGTCTCCGAGCACTCTCTTTGAGGGGGAGCCACCCTGGAATTAAATTATACCGCCCATCGGCTCCTCTTATCAGAGTATCGTAAGAAGGACGGACGTCTGTACAGAGCACAGTAGCTAGACATCGTCGTTTCTCTGTTCCGGGAGGTTCTAGTCGACAAAGATGCCCATGTATCACCACACACTCCGAGCTGATGTCGTCATGGATAAGAATTTTCTGGATTTCAGGACGGCGATATTGTTGGGTATCGAATTGTGTTGGAATACGTACCCGTCGACGGTGCTCAGTTCGGCGATGTTACATGTCTTTCATTTGTCTATTATCGCGATTGTTATCTTCAATAGGTCACCAGTAGAGAATAACTCCAAAAATAATAAGAACAGATAGCTGATGAGGTGTCTCGATTTCGTGGGATCTTTGTTCGGGGATTTTAGTTGAGAAGTATGTCGATAAATCTGTATTATCCTGTTGCTTTAACCGGTTGAGGTATTTCGTTATCGTAAACCTATGTCTTCACTGCATCCGTTGTTTTTGAAAGGCTTCATAGAAAGCCAAAATTGCCCGCCTGAGGGGATGTTTTGATGTAAATGTTCAGTGTCTATGTCGTTGATGTTTGTTATCTCCGCTGAACTCTCTTCCCTATCATATCAGAAGTGGTTTTTTGTCGTTTAAAGATCTTTCTCATTTATGGTCCCATGCTCGCCGATTTCATTTGATGGATAAGAAATTATAAGTTCGTTGTCCCTTTTTTCTTCCTTTGCTTTACTCCATCTTAGAATGGTTTCTTCTTCTGGGGTTATATTTTAACTTTTGTGCTCTGTCCGTTTTATTTTTGAGGTGATTCTCTCAAAAGTTTGTTTTTCTTATGTATGCGTTGTTTGATTTTGAAGTTATTGGGCACTTATATCCGTTTAAACAGGCATCGAGCCGTGAGGATATGCACGCTAGCGTAATGGGCATGGGTGGTAATATTTCGGCTGTCAGTTACTTCAAAGGTTTGGGTTTGCAGCATAGCGATTCAATAATACAAGAATCAAAAGATGCGAGGATGTGGTTGTAGTTCTTTTTTTTTCATGCTCAAACCCCTTCCGTTCGATAAACTGTACAAAAAAGGAGGAGAGGGGATGGATGACAGTTTCTAACTTCCATCTGGGTACTTGAGTTATTGATCGGTCTTTTTAATTATCAATTACTGGTCATTACAATATAGTCAAATTGCTGCTTGTTTTATTGTATTGTCCCGATCTTGTGTTATTGTGGCCTTTAGCACCAATTGAATACATAAATGTTGAGCAACTATATAAATCAATTCTTAAGTATAGAGTGAATAAATTCGACGGGTTTCACAAGGATGGAAAGCTGTTGAGATCAGGGACTCAGTGAGCCTATTTAAGGAAAGGAGACATGGAAACCTATGTTAGCAAAAAGGTCAGAAAGCCGAGTCATTTCGGGGTTATGAGGTGTTTGAGAGTAATTGCATCCAGGTAATCGGGCAAGGTCAACGTGATAAATCTTTTTTTTGTAGTGAAAATAAAAGCAATTTTGAGAGAAATCATCTTCTCTAGTTGTATATCTTTGTTGAGTGCACGAGAACCCCATGGGTCATTTTTCATTCGTCAATTACGGTATGCTCATACTGATGTGTTTTATGTTCGATCCATCTTACACATATCGGACTAGTAAAGTCATTGAGAATAATTCAATCGTTGTTAATTGTCGTCTGCTTTTTGTTGGATCTAAGTTGAATCCATTTCCGGTCGTGACCGGAATCGAGTCCGGATTGAAACAAAATCCTTCGCTTCCTATTTTCTTTTTTTTGATTGATCTAAATAAAGTTAATGATTGTGTTGATTAGCCATTGGCAGTTTAATGGTTCTTCCAATTTGCGCTAGTACTGTGGAGACTTTGCGATCTTTATCATAATATCAGAAGTCTGCAATATTTATAGCATTATATTATTAGGAAGTGAGAAACCTTTTTCCTTAGTATAATTTCACCGCTGGAATGTTTCCTGGGGGGACGCAGCGAGGTCCAATATAGCCCACACAGCTTCCGTTTAGTAGCTGCACTCTCATAATGTGTGCGGCTGTCATAGCCGTACTTTCCATATCCTCAAAAAAGCATCTTTTTATTCATTGAGTGTTGAGCGCGATGCGTCCAGCCTGTAAAATGTTTCGACTAGATCTGAGGAAAGCGGAAAGCGCCGTGGTTATGTTTGGCACTGATTTGGGAAATGCGCTTTTACTACCTCTTCAAGGTTTTCTTAACATAGCTTTCTGAAATTCACCCGGGCATCTTTTCCTTGCCCTTCCTGGTGGGAAAGAACATGCTGTTAAGAGGGTCGTGCAGTTTGTTTGATGGCTACTGGACATGAGCTTTTGCATGATATTTAAACGTTTGCATGATCAGGTGGTTGCGGCACAATGCTAGGTGTCGTTCGATTTGCTGGATCGCTATTGCGATGTTCCATCGAGAACGAATGTCTTTCCCATCTGAGCATTTCCTCGTCTTCTGCTTCGAATTGTGGAACTTTGCGATGGATTGCTGTTACTCGGCACCCATGCCTTCTGAATCCGACCCGTTCGCAGAGCACCATCCCGGAACATGTAATGGTTTTCGATCGTGAAACGAAGAGACGACAACGAAACTGGGCGGCAACAAGCGAGCACTATGATGTTTGTCAATACGTGAAGGTGAGAATTTAATATTTATGTTATGATCGGTAAACGAGTTCTTTGGCAGTATTCCAGGATTAGCGGATTCGAGGTCTTATATATCGGACGTGGTGGGACAGTAGGATAATGGTGTAGTTGATTGGCAGTTAGTGATACGACTAACCTTTAAACGTGTCCAAAGGACGGGAGGTGGGATGGTCTTCACTATTAGAAAGACACGGTATTCAATCCGTCTACCGATGAGAGTTGCATTCGGGAATACTCGTAAGGTCACCCCTCCACGATGAAACCGTTATAGGTGTTTTATGGTTCAATACAGTGACAATTGTCGAATTCTCGATAACCGAAAAGATATCTCGTAGAAATGGTAGGTAAAAGACTCACATATCGGTGCGCTATTATTTTACTATTTACTAAGATTTATAGAGACTTTATACTTTTACAGTTCCCATTTCTATAGCGTCTTTACCTGACCGGAAGCGAACACTCGATTCCTTTCCGGAGGTTTCCCAAAGCTTTCTTAATGATAATTTAAAAAATCAGTGATAAATAAGTAGTGTAATAGTAAAGTCGTAGTGAATTCTGTTAGGAGGTCGAGTGTTAGCATAAATTGTGATTTGATTTCATTTTTCGCTTCATTCAACGATTATTGTTCTCGTTGTTGTTTTATTAGGAGTTCGGTACTCATATGCAAATGATCATCTCGAAGATGCGAATTGCTTTCCATATTTTAATTGCTGAAGTGGTTTCCATCCGGCTGACACAGAAACTAGGCGATTGATGAAAGAAACCTGATGTTTGAGGGGAAATCAAAGGAAATTTCAATGACTTTAATGAAACTTACTAAAAAAATTTGAACTTTAGAAATTCGGAGGCAAATTCGGAGGCCGAATTTTATAATTTTTTCTTTTGTTTTGAAAACGCAAATTTGAGATGGAAGTTATATATGAACGTTTTATGCTTGATATTGCTAAACACGGTTTAGAGGTGGAAAGGTTGTAATAGCTCGAGCTCAGTCCCTTCCTTCTCCCTCTTTCCTTGGTCCTTTAAATGTTTTCAGTTGTTTATTGTGGGTTAGAAATCGTGATGATATTGGGGTGCCTCAGAACAGACTTGTTTCAGGATGAGATAGGATATAGAGTGGCGGATAAGATTTTCGACTTAACAAAATACAACGAGGTGTGCATCGACTTGGGTTGTGGTGGCGGACATATTGCACCGAATATCATCAAGGTATATATGCAAGAATTATTATTATTTTCATGTGCTGCAGCATTTGATGAGGACGATGGAGGGATGCTTGGTAGAGCGCTTAATTCATTTGAGTTGTCCATTTCATTTTCAATTCTTTTACGCCAATTTATAATGGATTGACGTTTCGGTTAAATTGCAGTGGGGAGGTTGGGGTTAGTTAATGGACCGTGGCGTTTTGTTTTCCGTATTTCAAAGGTATGGTTGATAGGGTTTGTGTGGTTGTGGATCCTACCTCATCACTTTTTTGTCTGGGGGGGGGGGGGGAGTGTAGCACAACAAATGGTTACTACACAGCAGGCGATATTTCTTTTCGGTCTCTTTTCTTTGCTTTCATATATACATATTAAATTTATATATGTGAATGTACACATGCGTGGATAAATAAAATGATGAAAGGAAAATGCAAAAATTGAAAAGGGAAACCAATGTCGCTAATGTTGTTAAGTCTGAAGTTATCTGTGAAAAAGGAAGTACAGTTGATTGGGAAGGATGTGCTCCAAATGTATTTGATTTCTTATCGCTTTGTTTGTAATAACTAAAAGCCTTTCCTTAGTTAGATGTTATGGATTTCGTGGACACCACTTTAAGACCTCAGTGTTGGATCTCTCGACTAATAATTTATGAAATTGGATTGCTGCATTCAAGTTCTTTTCAGGAGAACGTTGGCGTATTGATCCAGTGTGATATGAGTGAGGGTTTAGTTCGACGGAGTAAATCGGCGAGCGATAGTGAAGTGCCGACGCTGAGGATTATTGCCGACGAGGAGTTGGTACCGTTTAGGGATCAATGTGCCGATTTAATTGTTTCAAGTCTCAGTGCACATTGGATCAACAAACTACCGCAATGGTAATCTTCTCTTCGTCTTGATTGTTTTTTCTTCTACTTGCTTTCTAAAGAAATTGATGGTCTAAAGATTTGCGCTTTCCATGATTAGTGGAGAGCATTTTCGAGGATTGAAATGAAAGATTTCGAAGGGAGAGCGTGATCGGCAATATCTACGTGCCAAGCCATAGCCAATACAAGGCCGAGAGAGCCATTCCTTCTTCTTTTTGAAGCCATGGCTTAGCTATAGCACTTGGCTTAGAGCTTAGCCGTCTTACCTTCTTTTGATTTCAAAAGTTCTGCTTTATTCAAGTGGGATTTCGCTGAAAAGCTCAAAAATTCATTTAATTTTTTCTCGTGACGCTAGCTACTTAAGAGATCCTTTCTTTAAAATCCGCATTTCTTTTGCCAAGTCGATATCTCTACTTCGATTTCACATATATGGACATCGCGTAAAATTCAGTCGTTCCAAACATTTCAGCTGCTGCATATTTTAACTTCATCTTTTGATCACCGATCAATCTGTGATTAGAGCATCCACCGATAGAGTTCTCAAGATTGTTGATCTGCGATTCTTTGCATGAATTAACCAGCTTCAAATAGTCGGGTCTTAGAGATGTTTGCACATGTTGCTTTCTTTTAACTGTAGGTAAAAAAGCCATCTATTGGCAGGTTGGAACGTTATAAGGCACCGAAAAGGAATGAGAATCATTCGCTTATTTTTATCATTTATTGGCGATGGATATATTTTTCGCGCTGTAATCGATATCTTTCACCTTTTTGTAATTTTTATGTTTCCAGGTTATTCCAAACAGATGACGCCGGTCAGCTGATGAGAGTAACAACTGGGAAGGGGTGGGGAGCATTCGAACCAAACAGGGGAGCAAAGGAGAACGCGGCGATATCTATTCGCCTATATGTTTTGACTGTGTATTTCATTTATGAGCTTTCGTGGGAATGACTAGCAAGATTTTAAGATTGATATAATTCAAGGGGGGGGGGGGGGATGGAAAAAATTGAACAGAAATGTTAGCCGTCCACAAAAGGGGACCAGCAGGCTGAAAATACTTCGTTGCATTGTTGCAATTTTTTGTTTGATGTCTCTTTGTCTCTAAATATGATGGTACTTAACTAAAAACTTCACGGAGTGCATATGAATGGCACCATCGAAGGCTGGCTGAAATCATTGAAAGAGCGATCAACTCGCGGTACACAGTGGAAGTCATTTTTAGGCAACCGTTGTCGACATTCGATGGTCAAGGAAAGAGAGGTCGGGGGATTAGGAAAGCAACGAATTGACCTCTTCCAAACGAAAATTTTAGAACCCGTTCTTCAGTGAGGTTTTCTACCACATAAAGTTTGCAAAGAGTACTAAATGCTGGTGTGATCTCTAAACAGAATGTGCATATTTTGAAGGTTTGCTCGATGTTATTCGATTCTTCGACCAGATGCAGCTATGATCGGTGCTGTGCTTGCCGGGGAGACGTTGTACGAGCTACGTGTTTCGTTGCAGCTCGCAGAAAGTGAACGCTTGGGTGGCATAGGAGCACATATTTCACCTTTTATTAAACCACAAGATATCGGCGGACTGATGAATCGTGCTGGATTCGATATGATTACACTTGATACGGACGAGATTGAGGTTGGAGTTTAAACATTCACATAGCTATCGACACGCTTTCTTTCCCCCTTCAGCAGTCGGATACTCCGGCGTTGTGTAATTTACAGATTTTATATCCACTTACAATGCAGGTTCTTTCCTCCGTCAGTCTAAATTGCAATACCTATCAATAAATTATGGAAAAATGAGGGAAATGTTCCCGAGTAAACTTGCCCCTTCTTCCGTCGCGGCTGTTATCGAGCTTTTCCTTTCTCTAGATATGTCACTAACGTCAGTCGATGGGACGAGTTAAGTACCCAGAAAGGGAAGGTATTTTACTGGAGCTTTTCTTAGGACGACGAAGCTCTTGAACGAAGTTAATATATATTGATTGCTGTTATAGCAGTGGGAAGATAAGGGCCAACGTTAGCCTATCCTCGACCTGGACTCTTTGCTTGTGGTTTGCTGCCTTGAGAGCTTCCGGATAGGTATAGATCACTATTCATTGACTACCCAAAGAACCAAAATCGCTAATCGATCATTTCTGGAAAGATTGAAGGGAAATCCACTATTAATAACCTGCATTAGTCAAAAACAGTCGAACAATCAAGTGAAGATGAGAATGGTGATGGAACAAAGAAGGGAACGAATAAGGTTAAAGAAGATTGACGTGTGTTCCCTAATGCGCTAGGGCTACAGGACTCATGCTTGTGCGGGGCTTACGTGAGTCTGGGGCTCGAAAAGGAGTTACAAGGTCTTTATGTGGAACTCGAAGAAGGGGCATAAATGCATTATAGTGCCACAAGAGTTTTCATGCTGCGGGAAATGTGCTAAGAATGAGGGGCACAAATTCGTTTATGTAGCTTACACGGGTGGCATTGCTGACTGCTTTCAGGATGATACGATAGCTTCTTTTAAGTTATCTGTTTTTTTTGCTGAGACAAATATTTCAATTTTAGGCCCCTCTTTCAGTATGCGACGAGTGAAACTTGTACTGAATTTAATTGTATCTTGTTTACACTCATTGACTTGGTTGAAAACCGTTCGTAAAGGTGGGGGACAGTTGTGTGCACATTTGCAATTTGGGAAGTTTCCGCAGTATACGCCAGTTCCAGTGCGTTTCTGAATAAATCTTGTGAGCATTGCTCATTGCACAAAACCAAACCTTCATTGCAGAAATGTCCCGTGAAATGAGTACTAACCCTGGAGTTTGGATTGATATGAGTGGCAATTCAGGTTGGCTATCCGAATATGTTCGCTTTATTATACGATCTACAGTGCATGAGCGAGTCGAATGCCACAAACAATCGTTCACCTCATCTTCGACGAGAGGTGCTCATTGCAGCCGATTCGATTTATAGGTTAGTAGTTGAAATATGTTTACACGCTTAATGACTAGATAACACCATTAGAGTATTTCAGGCAATGCCGATTTATATTTAGAAATGCCAGATATAGGGATTGTGGAATGAAATATGGCAATTGCCGAATTTTTGAAGCGGTGAGAACGGATGGATGACCTTCTTCATAATTTTTCGCACCCAGAGAAAACTATGTATTTTGCTGGAAATCACGAGAGGGCATTTTGTTTGTTTATAATTACGAGACCGTTGGGTATTGTTCGACTTGAAGGAAGTGAAACACTCTCTCTTCGGTATATACACGTCCTTCTGACATGAACAATGGGAATTTCTTTGAAATTTTTGATGCTGGCAGTTGCTTCTCTGAATTGAGCCATATTTTTGATAGCTCAGGTTCATCTCCTTCTTCTCGATCTCGTTTACCCCCATCTAATGCTCCCTCTTTTCTTGTCTTTTCAAAGTGCTTAGTGCACATGTCAGTTATCTAGGTTCAAGTCTATAGTTTGTTCATCTCATTAATTCTTGCCATTAGCTTTTCATATTGTCTTCCTCGGCTTCTTTTTTAATGACGAACTTTTATCATGCTTTTTGGCATTGAAAGTTTTTCTTACGGTCCTCGGTGTTAATGAAGTCGTATTAATTCAATTTTTGAAGTTTTATTTAGTTGCATAATTGTCCAAAAGTCGTATTTAGAATAGTTTGCAGGGCAATGTTTGGACGGGAAAATGGTGCCTATCCGGCTACGTTCCAAGTAATATCGTTCATAGGTTGGCGACCAGGTCCTCTGATGCCGAAACCTGCGAAGCGAGGGTCGCAGAATGTCTCATTCAAAGATCTCTCAAAAATCATTGAAGGAAAACAGCCACTGCCAACGTCCGAAAAATGATCATTTGGGAAGTTGGCTGGATTAGTCAGTCACTTGCCTAGGGTTTGTCTCTAACGTTGCTTCTATTATACGTAGTTTGAAGATTCACTAATGAAGCGGTCTTCTATCACGTATGCCTTGTTGTTATTAGCCGATTTGAAAACTGCTAAGCGGAGCATGATGTCTCCGAAGCTGGCTTGCGCTTTATCGATGCTTTATATATATATATATATATATATATATATATATATATATATATATATATATATATATATATATATATATATATATATATATGAGGACTGCATGTTGGATACATACATTTTCCGGTGAACTGTGAACTGTTCTGGTTTATGTTCGTATTTGAAAACAGTGATTATAATTAAAGGAATATTGGAAACCTCTGTGGAGCTGAGTAAAGTAGAATGGAAATTTGTGTGCACTTAATATCGGCGAAACATCGACAAATGTTGCAGAATGGTATTTCGTCAGCACTTCATTATGATTCAGCAGTGAAGTTCTCAAAAAGTGCGAAATGTCATGCCGATCCAATCCTGATAGTATGATTTTATGTAAATATTGCTTCTTTCAAGGAGATACCATCTCTATCGTGATATCTTTCTCTCTTCAAACAATGATTTCAATATTAGCGGCATGCTCAATGTATTGCTTGGTTACGTACTGTAATCCGCACTGTCATTTCCGGTTGGTCTTCAGTTACTGAAGAATGTGTTAGCCTCTATATCGCTCCATGAGGGCCAAGCTTAGGCCATTATATAACTTAATTCAACTCCAAATAAGCTAATATTTTAGCCCATTACCACATAGCGTGTCGTTGAATTTGCTGATTGCTTCGAAAGCTTTTAGTCATATTGTGAAGTGTGGAATGGACTTAAAATATGAAGTGAGGATTCACGTTGTTTGATGCTGTTTGCGCGCCATGTTTGAGTAATGAATGGTAAACAAAAAGTTAGAGGTGTTCGCACTTCTGATTCTCAATCCAAAAATTCGCCATATGACGTGGGCCATAATTTTGCATGCTATAAAGCTCGATTGTTCAAGAAGTCCAAGTTTTTGATGTTGTAGGCCTCCAAATGCTTTATGGTACTGTGGAACTACTTTATGAGGAAGGCTGGATCTTTCAAATGTGTTAAAAGGCAGTAAGAGAGTATTCTATTTTGACAAATCGTTAGAACATGGCATAGGTGCACTTGGATTTTGCATCGTTAACTGGAGCACTTATCTGTTGTCTAAAGGGGATCTAACGGATGTTTTGGTGGTATGTAAAGCATATAAAAATGGAGAGTTTCGAAAAAAAGCGGAGTTCATATTAGTAATTCCTCGTTCTATAATCTTATCGAAGGTGCATCCATTCTGGATTGTTGCGAACGCTGTGAGCCCTCTCCTTCTCGAACGAGCGTTTCCACCCCTCGTCTGGCACAGTTCCATCAAATTGACAGTGCGTTTCGGGATTAAGAAAATGTTGAGGGCGACCAATCAGGATTCGTTTGAATACACGCTCCCTTCATTAATTTCGCTCAAAAACGCGCCCCGATTCCTCCTTTTCTTCCCTCCTCGCCATCTAACTTCTTGCGTTGACATGCTTGTTTTGGGATTTGCGGATTGCATGAGTTCTGCTTTCTTTCTCGCTTCTCTCTCTTTCTTGGTGAGTTCTGGAAGATTACGAGAGATATAAGCCCAGGGCTAATCAACAAACAGAAAGACAAAATGCCTAGTGCGAATTAAAAAGCTAAAACATCTTAACTATTTTCTCCAGCAAATCTTATTCAAATCTGTGGGCCGGTGGTATGTACCTGATTTTTGCGGCGTTCAATGAACACAAGAGAAAATACGACACACCACCTTGATTAATATAAACGTTATTTTGATTGTTGTTGTGGAAGGATGCTTCATCGCTTGCTCTCACATAAAGATATAGAATTGTTGCTTTCTGTTTACTTATTTATTTATTTGTTTATTTATTTTTGTCTTTCGTTTGTTCTTAATCGAAATTTATCGTTATAATGCGAAACCTTTCTATGTTGAGAAAATTTTTCAGTTGTAGTGACATTTCGATCCCCATCGAGGTGATGTTATATATTTTTGAGCCGCTGGAATCCGGCTATAGCTTATAGTCGTTTTCGGGGATCGTTTCTGCTATTCTTGCATATGCACCAGACATGCTGTCACATTAATACGGGTCGGTTCAAATATGAAAATAATCCAGAAGACGTGTCTAATCAAGCAATTCCTAAACACCAAATATTGCGAAATTGAAGGCTTTCCGTCGTTTTATTTCCGTCCTTCGAAGCCAAAAAAGATTTCTTTTTTCTCTTTCATTATTGGTGTTAAAAGTTTCCCAATCCGCTTGATGACTTGAGAAAAAAAACCCCAACTTTTCGAAAAATTGAATTCTTTCAAAAATCTTTTGGAATCTCTCTCAATCCAATCAATTTGGGGCATTTCTCTAACGTGATTAAGAAATATTATGCCAACTGATATGTGAGACATTTCGCTTTTAAACGAGTAATTTCGCTGTGTATTTCAACAAAGAATTCCCTTCGTTTTAAATCCCTCTGTCAGTAAAATTTATTAACTCTTTTGGCTGTAGTGATCACCCGATAGCTTTTCGCTTCTTTCACGTGTTTTTTAAATGCCGATTTTATATTTACGCGACGTTGCGATAATTATGGTAGATAAAAGAGAAATGATTGTGTTGATCACGTACGCTGGAATTCACGCTGAAATAATGTAATGAAAAGTTTATTCTATGCAATAGTTACAAGGGGACAGGTGTGTTTTTGCAACTTTGCAACGGTCTGACATAATTGGAGGTGTGGAAATTTGCACGTGCTATATGATGTGTTATCCAAGTAACCGCTGGGCTATTTCTTCGTTGCAATCGTTATTGCAATCCACTGGAGTTTCGTGGCCAAAGTGAACAGTGCCTTCAAGTCATTGTCGTCATCTTTGGCGACCACATAACAAAGCAATAGCTGGTCGATACCTGCCTCACCACCTGGCAGTCTTAGCACCTGTAATATGGACGGTCTAGTAAGTAACCACTAAGAGAAGCATGTGTGCTCGAGTAGCCGAACGGTTGAAGCTGCTGCTTCTAACACGCGTGATTTTGGCTTGATATCTACACCGAAGTCGATCAGAGAGATGATCGCCGTTGCAAATATGTTTTGCCTCTATGCGTAACTGGAAGGAACTTATTAATGGAGAACTTCAGGTGAGGGGATGAGTTTGTCAGACGAAGACTTGAGCTCGAGTTTTGGGTGTGGAAGATAATACAGGGCAGCTAAGACTAAGTTTTGAGGGTATGCAGTTAGGTAAGCATGACAGCTTGAATTCATCTTATTGTCTGAATTTCACCTTGCTATATAGAGCGGAATGTCGTAAACATATACGACTTATAACTTTCGGCATTCTTAGAACTTCATCGTTGATAAGTGCAAACGATGACGTATGATTTTGAGGGTTTCTTCTCCGACATGTTTTGCTGATAAGCTAACGTTCTTCCTGATTTTTTTCTTGCAAATTTAATCCACAAAAACGCAGCGAGATGACATCTTTTCAGTCCGCCCCTATGCTCGCATATCCGTTTGTCTGTCTGTCTGTCTGTCTGTTCGGTTGTTTCAGTTCGAGCACTTTCGAGACAACATGTCGCTTTTAGCTTACAATGACCTCCTATAGTGTACTTCATATTTATCCACAAGTCGTGAAAACAATATAGAGATATCTAATGGTGCTAGCAATTGTGCAAATGTTTTGCGCCGACCGAGCTCTCAAGAAATGAATCATGTGTAATGAATTTGCTTAATCAATTCCGAAGTCATTGTTGTGCATAAAGTTTTTTTTTTCGCCTATAATCTGTACAACCGGTTGGTGGAGTATAGAAATCATAAAAGCGCATGTTGTACGAACTCTCCTATCTCGTTTCGCCACTTTTTGGATTACATTAGCTTTTCCTAATTTCAAAGAAGCGCTATAGGCTGATATTCCATAATACGATAATCCAAGGAACGTACTTCAAGTTCATTCATAGTGCCTGAATCAAGAAACACATAAACGGGATTCACGCGAAAAAATTTATTATTACTGCATCGGACTTTGATGGCTAGACGCACATTCGACTCGTTGATTAATATATGACTGCAATTTTACTTCATTAACGAACTCGATTCTGACAAATTTTCAAGCGACATTTTTTTTTCAGCTACAATATCTGTTTTTGTATATCTGATTTTTAAATGGATATGTGACGGGAAACAAGATTGTTAAAATAAGTGCAAACTTTTCGGTGAAATTCAAGAGCAAGATCTGGTTATATCTCTTACTGCCCATTCTGAGATGGGAAAGAAAACGAATAGAGTATCATCCATTTAGTTAGTTCAACATATAACCTGCTTTCTAGCAACTATATTCCATTTTACGGGCCATAATTCTAGAGGTAATAAAATAAACGACAGAATAAATATTGCTCTCCGATGCATATAAATTTTAGTGTTTTCTACTCATCTTGTTGCAGGTACTCGAAGTTGGCAAAAAATGAATTAAGTCTGACACATCCCGATTTCCCTTCCTCATCCTAGTTCATGAGAATTCAAGTAGCAAAATAGCGATTTGAACACTCTCTAGTCCGAGATTGCTAGTAATTTTTCATTGCGTTTAAAACTTGTAACCACGATTAAATGTACCTTGATCGTCCTCCTTTTGTAGTGAATACAACTTTTTGTGGTTCGACAAACAATGAAGAGATATTGGAGTATTCCTTGGAAGGTTTGATTCGTTCTGCCGATGGTACTATCAATGAGGCGATTGCAATTGGAGTATTCGGTTCAACGTCGTATTTTCTGAGGTTCGATGAGTTGGAATTTTGCGATGGTCCAGGTTCTGATCCACTCGAAGTGGATTCTGATGCACTACTCTGAAATTAAACCACTCTAATAGATATAAAGAATTTGAATTATACAAGCGTAATGTTGGTACGCTTCAATATTCAGAAGATGTGGACCGTTTGTTTTACCGCGAATAAAAATGTTGTGCCCTCCCAATTGTAATAGCGAATATTGTCGAGATTCTTCGCAGCGTACTTCCTCGCATATCGAAGAGTTAGTTCATCGCTCAAACTTATCAAACTTAACAATTTATTACTATATTCATAGTGAGGTGTAATTATTATTGAAACAATCGGAAGAAAATATAAAAAATTTCAATATCGAAAAGAAATAATATGAATTTTGAATGTTTTCTATTTATATTAGTAAAAACTCTTCATTGATCATATTTATCAAAGTAAAATATATAAAGCTATGCACAAATAGAGCTTCTAATCTCCCTGTTGAAATCGTTTAGAACGAATCTCTCAACTTACACTCGTTGAGTTATCATTCGACGATTTTTTAAATTTGCGCATATCTGTTAAGGATCGAGCACTGCAGTTTTGTGGAGTGATATTCGAGAGCGTTAAGGCGGATTGTCTGCTCGAATCGTTGCTCCATCTCGATCTGTTGCTACGCTCTCGTTGTACCATCATGTCCGTATTTATGGTTCCAGACATCTTCCGACTAAATCACGCCACTCGAAGAAACAACCGCTCACTGTGAAATAAATCATTTAATAAATAAATAATGCATGGGAGTGCATTTATATAGTTGTATCTATAATATGAAAGTGTTTGATGATTTATTTACATATTTTTGGCTAAATACATGCGCGTCATTTCGCATCCTGCTACTACCTCGCAGCAGTAGCCCCGGTGGCTTACGCCATCGGTAAAGGTCACGACCCTCGGGTGTTCTTCGGTGAGGTGTTAGATGAAGAGTAGCTTCATCGACCGGGGATCAATTTAATCATCATGGAATGGTTCCCACTTCCACAAGTTCTATCCAGCAGATCCACGCCATGGTGAGCAGCCCTCTGGAACGCGACGCCGTTTACCCGTTTCAATGAGCACGGAGGCATAGCCTCATGTTGATTGAACTCTCTCTTTTCCAAGAGGCGTAGCCATAGCCTCTAGGTTATTTGAACTCTCTCTTCTTTCGGGAGGCACAGCCCCGAGTTTATTTTCGGCTCCTTTACGAAGCTTGAACTCTCTCGTTTTCCCACTCCTGCTCTGTCCAAGTAGATTCGATTAACTCGAAAAGTGAACCTTCATAATTCGAGAGATGCCGATGAAGGCTGAACGTGACATTCTTTCGATGACGTCTTCGCACTTCGACGGAGGGCAACCTAGTATATCGGAAAGGTATGCGCGGGTTTCCGCCAGGTGTTCCCCACACGTTTTTGCCCCATAAGTTTCCCGCAGGTCTCCTACGAGATTGGGCCCTGGTGGATATGGGAGCTTTGTTTCAACTGGCAGTTCCGACGAATTAACTGTATATCGGTTAATTTTGAAGTTGTGTTGTTGTCGGATCCCATATATACTCGCAATGGAAACTTCGATAGTTACGATTCTCCGCCCCAGTTTGTCGAAAACCACGATACCGGGCCTACGATGGAACATAACGGTTCGTGTTCTTATCTCCATGTTCCATAATAACTTCGCCTTTTCATTCTCGACTGCAGCAGGGATTTGATTGCTATAGTGCACTATACGTAGCACATATTTCTCGCAAAGAGCGTAATAGACGTAGAGGCTTATAAGCCATTTAGGGCAATTCGATACGATAGGCGCTACTGTTCTATGTCTTTCTGGCATTGGCGACATAACGTGTTTTGCCCTAACGTTTCGCCGGCAGGAGTAGCGCGCGCTAGAAGATTGCCCTCTTAGACAGTAAAGGCATTCGGGAGGTTTACTGCACTTAGTAGTGCCTTTTTTAATCCAGAGGCAAGACAGGTGGTAATCACTTTCAGCCTTTGGAGGAAACCGCCCAGCCAAGGGTGCTTCTTTCCGTTGTTCGAAATATTTTTGATTACGCAGTTATTGCATTTTAAGACTCAAACATCTTATTAGCGGTGTTGGCTCGCTGAAATTATCGCCATCTACCTTCACCAGCCTTTGTTCGCTGTCCATTTGGATTTCGATGTTATATTTTGCTAAAATTTTCTGCCCATCGGATAATGGTGTGATTTGCGAGAGATCCAAAAAGGTGGTATTGTGGTCCTAGTCCTGGTGTAAGGGCTAAGTACGCAAAGGTCGCTGCTAAGTGTCTTCGAGGAAAGATTCTACTGTTTTTAGTCGATATCCTCCAAAGTCTCTACTGACGTATAGACGATCAACTATGCTCTTTTGAAATCAGCAGCGCGATGCTACTAGCAGCCTACGTATCCTCAAGGCGATATCTCGAGCTCGCTTTAAGGCTTCTTTTAGCATTTTTTCCGCTCCATTGGTGTTTAAGTAGCCGTAGCGGAGCCCTCCTAGCACTATAGATGAGTAGGCATGGATCATTTGTCGCCAGGTAAGATCGCTTTGAAAAATAATAGCTGCTCTATTGAATAGACTATCCTCTAAACGATGTAAAGCATTTCTTTGCAGTCAAAAGTCTTTGTTCAATTCCGAGGTAGCGACAGTATTGTCGAAATCTTATGGTGGGTGTTTCACCTAAAACATCGCCTTCCTATTGCTTTTCGGTTTGCAGTTTTTCCTGTGCTGATATACGTTGAGCTTGCGCACATTTGTTAACGTTAATTTCCAGTCGTACGGCTCGATTTATCTTCTCAACGATATCTAAGGCTTTAGCTAGCTCTTGACGGTTAGGAGCTTAGAGTTTAAGGTCATCAACATAAAATTGGTGTCCTAGTGAGAACCCTTGACCGGATAGTCGACCTGTACTTGACTGGTACGGTTGCGTTCCTTTTTGTAGGGCGAAAGAGATCGATGAAACGCATAAGATAAAGAGTAGCGGTGATAGCGCATTGTCTTGAAAAATTCCATTACGAATTTTCACAGATGGGGATTTTCTGATTCCTATGCGCCCGCGCTTTATCTCGTAACACCTCTCCCGTCCGGCCATCAACCTCGAGAATGTTGCTATGATGGCTTTTAGTGCATTAACACTGTCAAGAATCCAACGTATATACGAGTGGGATAGGGAATCAAAAGCTTTTTTGAAGTCAAGCCAAGCCACGCCTAGTGGAAGCACTTTTTGCGAAATTGAATGTGTAGTTGCCGCTCGGTCTCAAAGTATTGCGTGGGTGCATCCCCATTCCTTTTTCCTTAGAGCTCGCTGCACCTCCGCAACAGCTTCACTCTTGTCTAAGTGACTTGAAAGGTTTCTTGCAGTTATAAGTGTTTGAGCAGGTGATGGGAGGATAATTTTGTGCTAACTTAAGGTCGCCTTATTTTGGGATTAGTATTGTCGTTCCTCTCATAAGCCATTTAGAAGGAACTTTTCCCGCTTATCATCCATCCTCCTACTGTATTTCCTAGCAGCTTGCTAGCAGTGGGGAGATGCTTCCACCAGCACGCTTGCAGCTCGTCGGGTCCCGCTGCCTTAAAGGGTCGGATATTCCTTAACTCCTCCTCTTAAATTTTTATCAATTCCGCTTTTGAGATTTTAGCATCGCTTGGGTATTCGGCTTTTTGCTTTTCTCGCCACATTCGCAATTCCTCTAGTTGATCAGCGTCGAAATTCTTGGGCTTCCCGATGACCGACTTCCAAAATTTAAGTACAGTACTCGTATCAGGTCGGTCGCCGCGGCTATGTTGCTTGCTAATTTTTTCGTCATATTTGTCATTTCGGATTAGGACTTGCAAGGATGGCCTTTCCGCAAATCGCTTCCGGAGCATTTTCCTTCTCATTTCTTGCTCCCGTAGCGAGATTCTGTTCTTTACAAGAGTCAACTCTTGTTTTCCTTGCTCTAGCCGTTTAAGCAACATAGACGTACTGAGCGTACCGCATGATTCACCCAGCTCTTTAATGATAATCAGGTCACGCGCAGTAGATGCTCTTTTCTGACGCCGCCGTTCGACTTCATGCGCAGTTAATCGAATCAGCTTCTCATATTTCGCTTCTTCCCCAGCCTTCCTACGGAACCAGTTACAGGTATTCCGTCGTTTTTGGCTTCGATCATCTGCCCAAAGTTGGTGCACAGTTCGAGCCGCTGCATAGACTAGCGCGTTCACTCTACCGATATACGATTGATTCCTTTCTAAGGGTCGTTTCCAGACCTCGCTTATGAGTTTATCCACCAGTTCAAGCAGAGCTTTAGGGTACTCTTTGGGCTCTTTCTTGAAGGGAGTACGATTAAAGATTTTTGGTGCCCAATGACAGATTTTTGATGCCCAATAATAAATAAATACATAATTCTTTGAATTTTTTATATTGTTCTTAGAGCCTGAAATTCGAAATATAGGAACAAATGAAATGTCTAGAACTAATAACTCAAAATATTAAGGGTTTAGACTGCTGAAGGATAATTCTATCACCTAAAGTGGACCCCTTTCTTTACACGTTAATAGCCGATGAATGAAAAACGAAGTACATAACAGGTGCTAACCAAAATATCCATAGTGGTTCACAATATAGATCATGAAAAACATATCGACAAAAGTTGTCTTTTTTCGCACAATATTGCATTGACAGTGATATTACATTAGTCATTGAAGCATTTGTTTTATGAGCTCATCGTCATATTTGTACCAAGTCGTATTAGGTCTTACACCTATGCGGATTCTATCCTCTACTGCCATAGCTACAATATTGCGTGATCTAAGGTCCTGTGCTGTTGCGACTGCCTTATTATAAATACTGCTCTGAATTCTGGTTGGATCAGTTCTGATTTGAATACTTTGTCTATGTGGTGTATACGATTTATTTTTTGTACTTCGCTTTATTGAACTTTTTTAGGTCCTCAGATGAAGTAAATTGCAATAGTATATAAGGTTGTGCTGTCTTTGTGACCCATTGGCATTTTGACAGTATGATAGACTCCACATCATTTTTATCTAGACCCATACCGTCTACGCATAGTTTGTTAAACAGTTGTCGAGGCGTGATAACTTCGAAACCATTAGTTCCGTTTGGATTATTTGTGAGATCTTGCATTTGGTGTACTGGAAGGCATACACACGAATATTGTTTTGCCTTATAATTCGCTCATCGACTTCAATTCGATTACTGTTTTCAATTATTCTTACTTCGTGCTCTTCCACCTTTTTCTTCAAACTATTTAGTTGTTTTTTAAGCTGCTCCATCTGTAATTACATAATTGTATTCACTATAACGTTAAATGTTAGAAATATAGGTAATCAATTTATGCGTTGCTTATGCCTACATAATAATTCCTAAGATAGGATCTATTATACTTACGTTTAAATAAATAATGGTATATATAGTATGCTCTAAATTTATCAAGCCAGACATACAATAACTAAATGATTAATTATTGTACAGGCACCTTGATCAATAGGTCTTGAATAATCCCTGATTGGGTAACTATAAGGATACCCAAAGTCTGGTTTTTTGGGGTAGCCAAAAAACTACCCCTAATCAAGTACGGGATAGTCAAAAAACTAGCCCTTTGCACGTTTGAGGTAGCAAGAGACTACCTCCAATACGTATTTCGTAGTCTTAAAATCTCTCTTATCAAATTTGTAATATTAAACTTAACTTGGGTTAATATAAAGAACTTTTACTTAGAACCTATGGAGACTTGTCTATCAAAATAATACTATATTTGGGACAGACTTAGAGGGATAATAATTCAAAGCGCAAATATCAAAAGGGTAATAGAGGAATATTTGTATAAAATGTGTAAAACAGATAAACCAATACGCCATATAATTCAAGTGAAGAAATGAAAGAACCGCTGAAGCGATGAAAGTCCATTAAGATTGGAAAAGAGTAAAATGTGTTATAGTTTGTATGTGAAATAGAGTTCTAAATATAAAGGTAGGAGAATAGGTAAAAGAGAAGTTGCAGACTAATAAGAACTTAACCCATAAAGGCCTTTCGGAAGGTTGCGGGTAGTCTGCCATTACTAGGTACTGATTCCGTTTCCGTACTTATGTCACGTTCTCCCGCCTCCGTTACCGGATTTGGGACTATGCCAAGGTCATTGGGATCGTCAAATCCTTCTCCGTGCTCATCTTTTGGGTGTTCGATTCCTTCCGCTGATGGATCATCAGCCCTTACAGCCTCTTCTTCACCTTCTGATCACTGTGGGGCACCTGAGGAAGTTGATCGCTGCCGAGCTGTGAGGCGTTTTTTCTTAATTGCAGCCCATTTGGCAGCTAGCGCAGCCTTCGTCCTTGGCGTACACCTTTGCTGGTATGCTTCAATGACTTCATTCCACTTCACGTTACGAGGGTACGCAGAACAAAGGTGTGCTAAGATCATTTCTTCCTCAACGCTCCAGTGACCCTTTTTATTTGAGTTGCTTGCGGGTTCGCAACTCCTCTCAAGTCTCCGGGGCCTCCCTTGTTAACTAATAGTTCGCTTTCAGGGAGACGTGCTCCGGGATTGTTATCGTCAGTCGTTGATACCAACGGCTGCCCCGGGTTTCGGGTTCGGGGAGCACCCCCCAGTCGTGATGGCAGGAGAACCGGGATGCTCAGTGGACGTAGGAACCTAACGCCGCCTTCCGTTAGGTTACCCTGGAATCCACCACTCCTATTTTCCGTTACCTCTCGACCTTCAGGTAGGTGGACGTCTAAAGGCCCAGCCTCCAACTGAGGGACGGAGGCGCCACCCTCTGTTCAGGTTGGGGGCCCCTTGAGGCCAGAGAAGTCCCTTCCGTGCTCGACGTTTCCTTCCTTTCCGTTGGTGTATTTTTGCCCCCACAACCTGTTTTACTGGGTTGCTGGCCCAATATGACTGTTTGACTGTCGCTTCGGCGAAAATGGTGGTTAACTTCATCGAAAAGTATTTTTTAGACATCACGCTTCGAGTTATAGGCAGTTTGATTTCTCTCAGCATTGGTGTTTTCCAAAAGTTTGGGATAAGGAATCGCCAATTGCGAGAACCACCGACAAGCAAAGGGCTATCATTAGCCTTCAAGGCTTTCAATAGGGCCAATGCTCACTATCAGCCAACAACTGAAGCAGACCGGCATAGCGTGTTAGAGCTCAAACCAACTTCTCGTTGAGCACTCTTACATTCGGTGGTTCTGCCATAACACATAACCATGGCCTTGAGCGTACGCTTCTGCGGTGGTTACCGGAGAGAGTATCACACTGTCGACTCTCAACCGACAATGCTGATCTCTTGAAGAAGTTGAATGATAGGAGGAGCATTCCAATGTTCTCTTCCGACAAATTTCTATTTCTAAAAACAAATTTCACCGTCTTCAAAGGCACATTGGAAACGAAGGAAGAACGGTGAGTGGGGGTGCATTAGTGACCATAGCGGCAATTTCCCGCTAGGCCCTTCCGTGGATCGCCACCTGGAGGCTGCACCCATTGCATTTGGGAAGGATCCCAAGTACGTAGCGAGGATATACCACCATCATGCCCCCAATCCACTTGGTTAAATACTAATTATATTGAAGTGCCTGAAGAAAGGAAGTATCTTAAGGAAGTTATTTTCAGTCTCAGGGTGTAAAGGACGTTACTGAAACGAAACTACAATGAGACCAAAAAAAAACAATTACCTAGTACGATGTAATTTTTACGCCGTAAAACATATCCGAACAGAAATATAAAGCCCAAAAAAATCGACGAAAGAACAACAAACATATTCAATGAGAGCAAGCGACAATTCCACATGCTTTGCTCTTTAAGCAGCACAATCAACACAACGATATAAAGTAAATACTCTATTTTCCATATGATAGCTGTAACAAACCACCGAATTTCCCTAATCACTTTTAACGGTGGTGTGATGTTAAGCAGGTCCTTCGATGAATTTAGAGAACCTTTTTTCCTATCGCTTAATTATTCAGTCCGTCGACGCACTTTGCCACAAGCGCAGGCGCACGAGAGAGATGGAGAGAGACCGCGCGCGTCCTCGGCAAGCGGCATGGTGGTGGTCTATCGGCAGTAGAAATGTCGCAGTAAATATGAAAATATACCATAAGGAAACAAAATTCGAAAGACGAATTTCAAACATATTTTAAAGAGCATTGAATGCTCTATCAGAATCATTAATAAGCTGAGACAAAAACCAGAACTTTTCTATAAGATCAATTTCTTATGTGACGCGCAATTGACTAAAATTACATGGTCACCGATATATCAGGCCTCTAAGTGTATAAAGGAACAAGATATGGGAAGAGTGGCTAAGCACATTTTAAAGAGCACTGAATGGTCTATCAGAATCATTAATAAGCTGAGACAAAAGCAAGAACTTTTCTATAAGAACGCGCAATTGCCATAAATTTCAGTGTCGCCTTATGCATTATCTTATGCGTTATTCTGGTGCATTCGTGACACTGTGTTCTGAACTGAATTCATGAAACGACCCTCGATGGTTTAATGAAATGACCCAATCGTTCTTAAGTTGCATTAAACTTGCTGTGGCTCTTCATGAATGGATCTTTCATGCGATGTTATATGCACCGGTTAAGAATTCTTCAGTTCGACAGTTCCAGGTTTCCATCAGTATATTTCTTTCCCGTATAAGCATACCGATAATAGTCACTACAAATTCGCTTGATGGTAAAAAAGCCAACCGACGCTTTCAGCGTATAGTTAATTGCATTGTCATAGCTTGATTCCATGCAGCACTTGCTCTCCGACACATACCCGTCAGGATTGTGAAGGAAAAAGCAACCCGAAGGCCACATGCTCCCAATTCGAAGAATTGCAAATTACATGGCAGGCGACCACAAGTGGTTACAAAGCAAGGAACCTTCAGTGAAAGCAGTCATTTGAAGTGCGCAACTCTAGCCAAAGAAGCCAATTTGTAAAATGTGGAATCATAAAGAAGGTGGGGCTATCAAGAGCACTCGTTTCGAGCCACTAATCTAGAATGGCTAAATAACGTTAAGAAGTACTTACCTCACGTGCAAGTTACCTTCCCTTCGAGTCGTGTTCATTCCAGGTCGAGTAAGAAACCAGGAGAATGAGCGACGGTTGCATTCGGAGGTGATGCAATGTATTGATGTCGCAGTGGCGACTTACAGCTGTAATATTCTAGGGTTTCACAACGAATGTTTGTGCATCGGTAATTGTCTATGAAATAGTCCTGTGGGCTGTATGAATGTTGGTGATAATGCTCTCACCGTCGTATTAAAAGATGAGAGCACTTACTATAGCCTTAAAAAGGAATATACGAAGTTCTTGTCGCATTTAGCGTGCATAGATTTGTGTTTGATTATCATTTTTTGTTGCGGTTTCAGATTGTTGTGACGTTGTGTCTGTGTGGCTGTGAGCGTCTATGCGCTACTTCTAACTCAATAGACATTGAGACTGCAATAATAAAGCTTTATAGATGTGATTTAGGCTATGGGCTAGCATATCTAAATCGTATTTCACGTTGACCTGTTAAATTTGAAGTGAATTTGCATAAGTTTCACATCAGCCGTATATTCCATTTAACGCCGACCGGGTCACCGAGGACGAATTCGTATCGAGGTTTCTAAATGGGCGGCGAGTGGTTTTAAGATATTATGTTATGGGGGCAGGGAGGCATTATTTTGGGAGAGGGGGAAGTCATTTTGTAGGTATGGAGCTGTCATCATAGGTTTATTTTTCTTTGATAACTTATGGAATCGGTTGGTCATATGAGTGGGATGCATGAACGCATATCGTGGCAGTTCATTTGGCGCACTTCTCTACCTGTTTGTATCTGTTTTGGCAACACTGTTGTGCAAGAGGAACCATTTTTAACACTCCCTATCGTAATCTCCCGCCTTTGCCTTGATTCTTATTACTTTCTTCGTATTTTTTTAATTGCAGAAAATTATTATGAAGGTTGGCTTTATCGTTTATAATTTGCGATCCATAGGACATAGGATCGGAGTTAATCTGGGTTCCGGTCGCCACTTGTAACAAAACGCATCAGGTGTAACACAAACCGGAAGTTATTCTAATAAGAATTGCAAAGCAGTTCCACTCCACATCACGGACCGGTTCCGAGGAAGGTTGGGTTAAGGTCGGCCCTTGTTGCGACAGGATCCGATCTAGTATATAGCCTGAGGTAGCCGGTCGTATACAGGCCCTCCGTTCAGGTACCGATCCTTATGCAGGGCAAAAGCCAAGGGCAAATTGCCGCCCGTGTTGTAAACAGTAGCACAGTAGTTTTATTGGCTAATATTTTATAAAAAGGCATGATATCGTCGCGCCCAAATCAGTGCCGATATCTGTCGGTCCGTTTGTCTGACAATTTAATTTATGGAATATCGACAGCTAGAGTTGAAAAATTTGTGAAATGTAATGCACACCATGTAGTGATTCTACCAACTTCCAACTTTACCTGTCAACTTAAAAATATTTGCAGCTACTTGGTGGAGATGGTGGAAATGTTCAATTTTCAATAAATTTCTGCAGCCGGGCAAATCGATCCTTTTCGAGAGCATTCTGTTTGTGGTTTTTTAATGCAATCTAAAAAATCAGCGGAAATACGGACGCAATATTTGAAATCTCTTACAATTTTTGCTAGTTCATATGTAAATCTAATTGATCCTATGGGCATATCCCTTAAAAAAATGCAAGATCCAAAGGCACATATCGTGCCAAAAATGAACGAAAGATGCACTGCTTTCGATCGCTTCCCCACTTATTTTATGTTTGATGGATATCGCTTTTGAAAGTTCACTTTGTACATTGTATTTTGTTCATGTCAAATTCGCCTTCATGTTGACTTTATCGTATCACTGGATTGTAGTAATTGGACTGGTGGTATTTATGTAATATCCTAAATCGTTAACCCTTTTTCTATCCCCCATCCCTTCGATCCTCTATTGCTTTAAAAACCTTGCATCTCACTCCATCTTTTTCCTTCCGTGCTTCAATATTCCCACTTATTTCCTTCTATTATCATTGCTTGCAAAGAAGTCCAGAAGTTCGTTTGTCGCCGTTTTCTTCGGCTCCAACGGATGGTCCGATCTTCGTAAACTAGGTGGAGTGATTGTGATGTTGTAATAATTCAGTGTTTAATTACAGCAGCTCGTCGAAGATGGCTGCGGCGAAGAAGGGTCAAGATGCGTTAAAGAAGATGATGAATTCAAGAGGCGCAGCTACGGGTATCGGTCTGGTGGCTGCAGCTGGAGTTGCTGCTTACACCGTCGCACAGTCTATATACACCGGTTCGTTTATTGTTTAATTTACTAGTAACAAGTACTTAGACTTCTGTTCAGTTTATGCTGGCTTTTTGTGTAATATTTGAATGGCATTTGATGCAGAATACAGGTGAATAAATCAAAGAAGGGTGGAGGTATTTAGCGAAGCGTAAGTGTAGAGAGGTAAACAAAGGAGTGGTGTGTTCCCCGCAGTTTTCAAAGCCAGGGCTATAGAAGTAAATGAAGTCCAGGTGTTGAATAAATGTCCGCGGTGAGGTGTTTCCAGCGAGGGAGGAATGCCAGCCTTTGGGATTTCTGATCAGCACTGTTCCGTAATTTTTCTTCCTTTGTTTTCGAAAAAAGGTTCGTGGATAAAGTGGAGAAATGAAACAGGGGGATGTGCATAATTGTTTGTTTCTTGTTTGTGTTCTTTATTCTGCTTTCGTACCTTATTCAAAATGACCTGATCCAGGATCAGTACTTTTTAACGCAGCAATGTTATTCAAGGATTTATTTCTCCCCCCCCCCCCCTCCACCCGATTCCCTAACTGATTGAAGTCTGTACTTAAAAGGGTAAAGAAAATTGCGGATGACAATGAAAACAGATGCACGAAAAACACAGCGAACAAGTAGATAATGCGCAACATAAATATACAAGAACATTGACCGAAAAAGTTTATATAAGATCGAGTGCATCGATGAAATGCGATGAGTTAGAGCATTGTTTAATAGATAAGAGTGTCAGGCAGAAATTCGAAAGAGCAGAGGAAATGAAAAAGAAAATACAAGACTTGTTTATGTATACCAGATATTTATAAACTGAAAAGTGCTGGAATGAATTTCACTAAGATCAGTGAGGCGTCTTAACTCGAATGAATCAAGGCAATTGGGAAATATGTAATAGCGTTTTTATGATTTATTGGTTTACTTTAGAAACTTATTCCATATAGAGATGTCTCTGAAGAGGGACCTTTAAAGGAAGATATGGCCGAAGGTCGCACTGCATTCTTTGACATAGGATAAGATCGATTTTTACTCCGTATCGTTCTAGCATTTCAAGATTTGAAATGTCTTTCTCTCTTTCTCCGCGCCGTGCTTAGTACCGTTCATCCTCGCAGGACATTAGTACAGTATGAATTTCGTCCCAGCTATAGTTTGTGAAATGCGTGGATAGTGATAAGCCAAATGATCTGGCAAACGACGAATGCGGCGCAACAGAGGTGAGCAATGAAATGTAGACACCACTGCTGTGCTGTGAATATTAACTGGATCGCAGGCACGTTTTATCGAAAGCTCTGGTGCTTTGAATTTATATGAGCCTTCTGTTTGCAGTGGATGCTGGTCACCGAGCAATTATGTTCAACCGAATTGGAGGGGTTGGCAATGAAGTGTACAAAGAAGGATTGCACGTCAGAGTACCCTGGTTCCAGTATCCTATTATTTACGATATTCGTGCACGCCCCAACCAAATACGTTCACCCACTGGAAGCAAAGATCTGCAGGTAATTTTATTCTGTTTGAGTTCACATTTTGGTCTAATCTTCATATTGAAGTATAGAAGAATAGGTTTAATGCTATGTTATATGAAGTTTGTTTTTTCAGATGGTGAACATTGGTCTTCGAGTGTTATCGCGACCCGACCCGAATGCTCTTCCAAAAATCTATCGGATGTTGGGCCAGAACTGGGAGGAAAGGATATTGCCTTCGATTTGCAATGAGGTTCGCCATATTATATGAAAAATTATCAGTCAATTTTGTGGGCTCCGTTCGCCAAATTTTTATCAGGTTTTGGAAAGTCGGTTTGTATAAAATATTCATGTTAGTGGAAGGAGCGCATATAGATTGATAAGTGTCTTTTAACCTCGAATGTTTTCCCTTTCCGTCCGCAAAATTTTGTTTTTTATTTTTTTTTTAATAATTACACTTGATTCATAGAACTAGATCGCCTCAATCAATGGCCAAGCCCCATATGACCACTCGTCAGGTTTCTGGTTTAGTGTTCCACGTTTTATGCAATTGAGGAGTCGATGAAACAACTGTCTTTTAACCTCGCTACTGTAAGTGCCAGTCGTGCTGTTTACTTCTCTTGAAGCCAAAGTGGCAGGCATTTCAAAGAACTTAAAGGTAAAGGTGCAAGTGCACTGTTTAGTATTCTTTACTCATCGATTACGTTTTTACAAAAGGATGTGAACTAATTATTTAAAATCCAACGGAAGAATGAACCAGTAACAGTCATACTGCAAATATTCTACAGTACGACGCCACAAGAAATGTGAAGTTTAATGGGCGACAGGTACCATAAGCGGAGGTGGAAAAGCACTCACGAAGGGGCTCAGGCTCGCTAGTGGTATGCAACCTAGATGGTGGAAGTGGAGAGACCTACACAGCAGTCAGTCAGTCAAGCGCATTAATGCTGTTGAATGGCTTATGAAGAACACGAAGCAGAGGTTCATTGTTTCAGGTGCTGAAGAGCGTGGTGGCCAAATTCAACGCATCACAGTTGATAACGCAGCGTCAACAAGTCTCGCTTCTCGTTCGTAAAGGTCTCATTGGTGAGCCATTGTGTTGTTACTGTTTGCCTTTGCAATTAAATGAGAGGGTGCAAGATCGAAGTGGTCTCCGAAGGAGGTCGCAGATTTCGTAGAAAAGGCCTCAAGGGCTTTCAGGTATAGCATTTTGCAAAAAAAGTAATATCTCTGATTTTCTCCGTCAAGGCGGTGATGTGGAAAGGGGAGGGTAGTGGAGCTGCTTTCTAAGTATAGGTAACCGTGAAGTGAATGCGTATTACAGAGGGCATGCAAAGAAATGTGTTAGCATTTTACGCCCATCCGGCCCGTCAACTCGAGTTATACCCCAAATGGGGTTTTGGAAGTGCCATCGAACGGTGCAATGTGGGGACGGACGGTGCAAAATTCTTGCTGAATCTGTTTTTTTTTTGCCGGATTGGGTTGTTGATGCGTCATTGAAACATTATAGGTTGCAGTCTTGTCAATGTTGATCGCAAGAATTCATCCAGTAATTATTGTTTGCAGAGAGAGCACTCGATTTCAACATAATCCTGGACGATGTGGCGCTGACCGAGCTCGCATTCTCACCTCAGTATTCGGCTGCCGTTGAGGCAAAACAAGTTGCTGCACAGGAGGCGCAACGAGCATCCTTCTATGTTGAGAGGGCCAAGCAAGAACGTCAACAGAAGATCGTTCAGGCGGAGGGAGAAGCTCAGTCGGCAAAAATGGTTTGTATATTTCCGTCGTATGGTATATTCTAGGGGGTGCCTGAGAGAAGAGGAGCGTATGGGGATATATGGTTTAAAATTTGCTTATAAGGGAGCAACTTGTTCCGATTTCTTAGCAAGCTTTCAACACCCTCCGTATTCCTGGTTTTATTTTTCATTCTCGTTAATAGTTTCTCTAATCTCGAATTGATGGCTATTATAAGGAATCATTTGATGCGGAAATATTTGCATGGTAGCTACACGAGAGGAAAATGCTGCAATGTATTGCTTTGTGATACGTAAACGTCGGAAATCTTGGCGGATGTTTGAAATTGTCTAAACTTCCGCTGTAAAAGACGACGAAGATGATTGCTTTGCCATTGAATACTGCCGTGTGGCTGAGTGCTCGCCTGTGCACGGTTAAATGACGATGGCTTACATCTAAATTTAGGATGTTGAGAGGGGGGTGATACATCCAAATTTTGGGCATCGAGGAGGGTAATCGATGCGTTCATGAAATTTGCTAGCAGGGCAGCAGTAGATGTTGTTTTCGCAGTGAGGGGGAAGTGTGCAAGCGAAAAGTTTAGCTGCTCGTTCTTATCAAATGTAGTAGAGCGTGAAAAAATATGGATATATTGCTGTGTTTCATTCACCCAAAATATTTTTTTCAATAATTCTTTTATTTATCCCTTGAAGAATATTTTGTATTGGCAACTCCTGTTGTTCTTTTTTTCGTCCTTTTTCTTCCCATCATAACATGCGCATGTTTCTTGAATGTGGGTGGTTTTAACTGCAAAAAGTGAGAAGTAAAACTGTACTTTGACTGTTTTATTCGTCATGCTGGTCTGTCTTTGGAAAATTACGCCTTGTTAGTTGTGTGCCTTATGATCCTCGATGCATCTGATGTTATTAACACAGAGATGTTTGCTCGTTTTGTTTTTATTTTTTTGATGATGGGATCAGATGTTTTGTTTTGGCTATTCAAATGGGCCGTTAATTTTGCGGCTTATTTTTGGATTTAGTATAAATGTTAGTGGTCAGTGTTTATGGCGTAACACGCTTGATGGTTAAAATTATAGCTCGTTCGCGAAAGTTGTTCTCGCTTCACATCTAACGGTTAAAGTCCTTGCAGCTTGCAGTGATCACATGGGCATATTTTAGATGGGTGAAGCTTTAAAGCAAGATCCTGGTTTCTTGAAGTTGCGAAAGATCCGTGCTGCACAAAGAATCGCGAAGTTGATCTCCGACGCCGGCAACAATAGAGTATGTTTTTCATTATATGAAACTTCTCTGAGAGCTTTTCTTCAATTCGTTTTGCTCCCTCTTGGAGCCCTAAAAATTATTACAGTGGCTTGAACACTCCATAGGCTCGATGAGAGGATGTAAAATATGGAGAATGTCTGAAATTCCAAACCGATTTGTGGAGAAGACGATGGAACAGCTTCTAAAGAATATGAGATAAAGGAATGGACAATTGGTGTCGTAGTATGTGAAACGGATAGACTGGGCAGATGTGTGGTTTTTCAGGAGAGCAACAGGGTGGGCTCGGCTAATTGTGAAGAATTTTCAGGGTCTAGAAAGAAAGACAGCTCCAGCTTGACCTCGAAGGTCCTCCTAAATGATATGTTGAGAGGGGGGGGGGGGATGAAGGCGAATATCGCTGTTTGTTGAAAATAGTTTGCAGTGTTTCGTATGGCGCTCCTGCACTGTATTGTTGAGATATGGGCTCAATAAAAAACATTTTCCTTCATGCATGACTCGTTGTAGAGTGGAGGAAGAGAAGAGAAGTTCCTTTTTGTGGCTAAAGAACCCGAAAACAATCAGCAGAGATGTAGTCTGTTTGACTTATCCTAGCATTTTTTTTTTTAAATTTCGTCATATTTCTAGGTTTATTTGCCATCGGGTGGCTTGATGCTGAACATTGCTGACACTGATTATTTGGACATGGAAAAGGATAAGAAGAAGAAGTAATGAACAAGGGATCGATTTCTGATGGTTCCTCTTCGTTGCTCCATCAAAATCTGAATTTTACAAATCGTCGAATGAAAGTCTCCGCGGATATAATTAGCGGTCTGTGCGCACGAAATTTGTCTGCTTTTTTCCATGATTTCGGTCAGTGCACCTTTCGCTACCAATGTTTTTGTTATTGCTTGATATTAGGTATAAGTAAACTCATGTTCGTTATACTGTTGCCTTTTATATGCGGAAGTTGGGCACTATGGGTGCGGATCACACCGACAACCTGAATAGGAAAGCTGAAGAATGAAAGGGTTTAGCGAAAAAAAAAGCTTAGAGAACTGAACTTCGGGTGATTGGAAAGGAGAATCGGAGAGTTTTCCGACGCTTATACAAATATTTTGCCTATGTTGCACAACTCGAACACATAAGGAACCGAATACTAAACGTTATTCCCATCAACGAAGATTTTGTTTCTTAGCAATAGTCGTTTTTCGGAAGCTCTGTCTATATTTAATGTTTTGTTTCGTAGGCGAAGTTGCTGTGTTGCCGGTACAAAGGTATTAAGAAAAGAATGTGAAAGCTCAAAAGGATACGCAAACAAACGGGAGTAATCGTTGAGCTGGATGTTTGACCAACCATTGACGAGTGTTTTATTTATGATAGTACAAGAAGCATTCTTTCCGATGAAGGTACGCATAGTTCACATTCATGAGTTTAGGTGAATCTTACTACCGACAGTATGAGGAAATGTGGGAGTACAACAGGAGGGTGGCGTAATATGTGATTTTTGCAGCACAGTTTAATCCGAACTGACCGCATCAATATTCGAAGAAATTATGCTCACTAATGCGTTTTAAAGCTTACGATCGATTGCATAAATCTTCGAGCATAAAGTTCGCTTTCAACTCGTATGAAATTGATGTTTAACAGTTTTCGCATATGCAATTTCGCAGTTGCCCACATTGATTGCACAGCGAAAGGAATTCGGCTAAAAAAGTTGAAGTGGTCATATTTCAACATTTCTGCAATCACTTTGCAATGCACTTTTGCAATCGTGTCCACCAGACCAGTCAGTCGGTCTCACAAATTGCAAAAAGTGGATAAAACACTCAAAAATTCCACCACAACTTGTGGGATTTGTCAAATTGACCGTTTTAGCAAATTTTACAGAAAGTACTCGTTTTTCTGGCGCGACCGGTTGTGAAATTCGGCACCGCCGGTTGTAAAATGTGACCGGATTTGCAGAGTGGAATTCGGCAGACTGTAAACACATATGGAAATACTGACGCATCAAAATGTTCATAACTCATTTCGAAGTTCGCGGGTTAGATGTAATTGTAATATAGAGGTTATCTTATGGTGTAGATGAAGCTTTCGAATTCCGCAGCTGTTGCTTCAATTGTGTCAGAGTCGAAACTCTTGCACAGACAGACACGGACTTATTCATACGCAAAGGCAGACATGAGCGCAACCATCGCTGAAACCTGGCCATACATGTGCGAACGTACATGCCAACGACTAGGTCCTTAGATGGGAATTTTTCGGGCCGGAATGTAAGCGATTTCAAACTCAACTAATGGTTTAAAACAAACCTTTAGGATATTCGCCATCCTTGCGAACTTTCAAAAACCTTTGTACACGATGTCTGTTTGCATTTTTTAGCAGTTTTTGGATAGTTCGGGACTATTACGCCCAGGAGGTTGACGTCTAAATTGAGAGGGATGAGAGGAGGGAGGAGGAAGAACGAAAGTTGACAGAATGAGCAAGAAACAAGTCAAGGTAATTACGACTTGTGGATGGCTTACCATCGCAGTACTTATCGAGCGAACAACAACCGGATTAGAAATCTAGAACCAGTCGGTGATCATCGGAAAATTTATTCCACATTTAAGACGTTTTACGACGACCGCTTAGAAACGAGTTGGAAGGCATTGACTTGTAAACAGCAACTCTATGATGATTATATTAGTTCTTCATAATTAAAATGCAATTCGGTGTTTCATTAATAATCTCGGTTTCCTATTTTTAAGTTCTCCAGTTTATGGGAATTAAGTTTTTTATGAATTTTGTGGTGGAAAAATATTTCTACGTAACGAATCTCTTATTGTTTTCAAGTAAACTTCAAAAAGTGATATAATAATAATGTGCAGCAATTACGAAATGTTTGCAAAGCAAAGATTTGAGAAGACCATTGAAGTGGATTAGCCACTGCGACCACATGAGTGCACCGCGACCGTCGTAAGAATGCACTGACCGTTGAATACACAGCGACTATCCAATGTTTCACAAGTGAATCTCATCGTAATCGCCAATTGTGACCGCTTTGGCGTCTGAAGAACCTCACCGAAGCAACGAGCTCGTTTATTATGAGCAACAACACCACTATCGGGATGAGATCAGCTGGATGAAGTAGTCGACTACCGCGGTGTATCCGACGGTCGCGGTGTATTCCTGTGGACGCAAACCCACCTAAGGTTTCATTAGACCATAAGAAGTGGCTGATGTACCATGGAAAATGAAGTTTATGAGCGGCGATTATGTGATTGTTCGTGACTACGTCATCTAGGATAAGCCGCGGGAAAGAGGAAGGATATTTCGGAGACGAGATGACAGCGTTTGGTTCGTGAAGGTGGGAAAAGTGACGTGGAGACGTGATACAAATCAAGTACGTCGTCAATGCGCTAATATGAACTACAGAAATCCGAGGAAGGTTGCGTTCCGTCGAGAGGTGATGATGGCTCGGCACTCAAGAACGATATAAGCGCAGACGGTTCACAACACGCTCCAGCGGGTAGTCTCAGCGATGCTTCGTCGGTTACTGGCGATTCTGGCAGTGACGACAGTGATGGCGATCCCCTTGCAACCGAGTGTTTCGTTGCTTTGTGCTGATTTCGTTAAGCATGCGGCAAACTTTATGTACACGTTAATACTACCAATAATACCAAATGAACCGACGTGAGTAGGTTAGTGCACTAAGTTTGAGAGAAACTTTTTATTAGCCTGCTAAATTTGCGGTTCTCATAGAACGCAGATTTTGATGGTATCATCCAAATTAATTGGTTAAGAGTGGTTAAATATTTGGTTAAATGCTTGGTGTATTTAACGTAATTGTTCTGTTTTGCTGGACTGAGGATCACTTTAAAATGATAGACATTAACGAAAGCTCGAGGTGACTATTTGAAAGATTGCAATTTTTTTAGCGTTCAGCAGTTTGACGCAAACGTATGACTAACGTTAGAGTCGGTCGGCATGACCTTTAAACCGCAACTCTATCACTTGAACGATTATTTAATATGCAGTGGCTTTGCTAATAAATAAATAAATAAACATACAAAGAGTTTTATTCAATTTTATATGGTGGCGGAGAATTAATTCAGGTCAATAATTCAAGTTCGTATCGCATAGTGAATAGAAATTGAGAGCACAGTTGTATATTCAAGTCTCTTCGAGCTGAGGTCTAATCTGTTCGTGTATATGTGGGTGTTTGGGTGTGTGTGCTAAACCAAGTAGTTCAACAACGTACTCAAGTTTTAAATGATGACTCAATGCGACCTCCCATTTGCGATGCTGTGCTCATTCTTCATATATTTTGCATATTGAATAGCATATATGAGAACATAGTAAAAAATATTCCAAGATATTGAATGATACGCAATCACAACGATTAAAATATCAAACTATTAAACTGTAACATGTCTATGCAACTCTCAAGGTTAGAACTTGAATTGATTTGCACAGAATTCGTTATGCTTATATTCGTATCCCATTCTGCCTCCCTCTGGCCCTCCATGTGCCTAAGAAATAGCTCTGGGATTTTCTGAAAGATTATCCGTTGTGGATCATCTCATATCAAAATTTATTGGCATTACAAAATTCTTGGCCTTTTTAGAGGAATTGAAATTAAAACTGAAATTCAAATGTTCCTGCACGAAATTGTTTGATAATCTTTATTATTCAACCGGTCATGCGTAGTTCCGCTTCTACGTTTAGCTAGATGGCTAACATTCTCCTTAACCTATTCTCTCATCATAGCCTATTAAATTTAGTGGTCATAATAAATTAGCAGATTGGTCAGGTCGTTTTCTCGGTCATGGTAGTGGGTTTAGTGGCAGTGGTTCTTTTCCTGAAAGCAATAATTCAGGGTTCTTTTCTTCATAATTATCTTATCTTTCTTCCCTCCCTCAAAACTCCACTATATTTGAAGATGATGAAAAAACTCGCCGAATGCCCATCTCTTGCCATTTTAAAATGCGTCCGCTGTATTATTTGAGTGTAGTTATTAGTGGTGATAGCATTCAACTAGTGTTACCCTCAAATCTGGTTTCAGTTGACATATATTGGAAAATTCAAGTGGCGCCTATAGTTTTGCACGTCTTCCTCAGCATAGATGTCTTCCACTAAACGTAATCTCTTCAAGCAGCTATTTCTTGTCTTCATATTTTTCATTCATTTAAAGGGCGCATTTCGATTTTTTCTTCAACGATTCAGTAAGACTATTTTATATTTACTTTACCAGTGCAATATCATTTTTATACTTCTTTGATAGTTTTTGAAACGGTGCATTAATGCGATAGGCAAATCGTACACATTCGTCCAGATGGCAGTTTCAATTCGAATACTACTGACACTTGAGCCAATGAAAGTTATGTGCACTTGATACCTTGGGGTGCTTCTACGTCAAGTTCCAGGTTGATGCATCACTTAGAAAACTTGAAGGTAACTGTCGGTGCAATCTTTGGTTGACAAATTCATGACCACTGCAGTCAAAACAATTTGGTCAAGGCTTCGAACGTTACCACAACACATTCCCACAGTCATTAACCATCAGCACGCCATCAAGATTTGTAGATGGAAACGACGCACATGAACGACACAATAAAAGCCATACCACCGTTCAGTCGCGAAGGAGGAGTGGGGAGGGGGGGGGGGGGGGGGGGGGGGAGGATGTAGAAATTATCGCCGCTCGCCGCCACGGTTCTGTGCCTCCACGCCTGTAGGGTGCAATGCATCTACGGTTGGAAGGTTCGCTCCTCGACGCCTTCACGCTTCCAAGACCATATACTGCCGCATCTCTCTCGGCTTCGATAGTCACTGTAAACACTAAAATGCACCTAAAGTTATCATGTTTTATCGCGGTTGAGCCGTACTCTATAACTGGTTGAGCCTAGAAAAATTCGTCTGGAGACGATTTGCAGAGATGGCGGCGGGATTATTTGCAGAATGAATCCATGATTGCGTGTTTTATTATTTTTTGGTAATTTAGGGGACAGGTTGATCAACAAAAACGTTTATTGCGCCAACTACTTTAGCACAGCTTCGATTCATAGCAATTGTACCTTTCGATGTATTTTTGGTTCATTAATAAGAAAAAATCCTTTAAATTCCCAAGAAATTGAAATATTCTTCAATTTCATTCAATTACCCACCAAATCACCGTTTCAAATTAGCAATGAATTGATAGGAGTTGCTTTAAGGTCATTATCGTTGCTAATCAACTGCTTATATTTTCTTATACAATAACGAGAGCGTTGAACTATCGGCATACAATCGGCATAACTGCTTGTATCCCTCTATTTGTGCGCATAGGAATGCGCAAAATAATTGCGCTTCAAATCGAGTGCCCACCTCAAGGACAGTGTGGTGCAATTTTCAGGAGGTCGCCTTCGTGTCATCAAATACTGGTTTGCTCATTGAATTCACGCATGCATCATCTTGTTTATTTATTTATTCTCTTTGCAAATATTTTGTTTATTCATTCATTTTCATTGATTTATTCATTACTGTGCATTCTATAAAGTGATGAAACTTATAAAGTGCGTTCTACGTGCTTCTTTTGTTGCCATAGAAGCTGTCCTAGATGCATTTGCTCACATATTTACTTATTAATTTACTGCATTTCTCAGCAGTGCTGAATGTAAAATATAAGTCGCTGTTTTGATTAGGTCGCTTATTCATTCATTTTGCTTAACTTATTTCTCTTCATTATCGCTTCCAATCACGAACACATTGACAAAATCGATAGAGCGTTTGCACGCTTCATACAGCGTCATGGTTCGACTCTCGTAGCACGTATCGTCTTCCCAAGAGACAGCTCGGAGTAACCAATGTGTTCTTGGTTACGCTGATTTTCCTCCTTACTTACGGCTCACTGAGACGTGTTCAATGTTTGCATGGCCTGAAGAAATGATTTTTATTGAAGTTTTAACACATAACGATATTCAATAAGAGGGTGTAATGTGATATACCATTGCCTTGCCTATATAAAGGACTTTCTCTTTCTTTAAATGCGTGCTGCTCATTGCACAGTGATAACAGTATGTATAGGAAATATAAAGGTCCCATCTTATCAGCCCTCAAACTATGATTTTTTGTTAAAATTTGGATAAAAGTATTGAAGAGATGGGAAGAGGGAAATTCAGATTGCAGCCTTCCTGCTCGAAAATTTTGACGCTATTGTTTTCGCCTCTTTGTAGAATTTATGGTGCAGTCTGATTTTTCGTTAATTTTTGCTGCGTTTTTTTCTTTCAAATTTTTATACAAATATGAAAATTTTTGGGACATTCGGAGTAAAATTTTGGATATGGTTACATCGGTGAATGAACGCCACTGGAAAAAATATTAGCAAGTTATCGATTTGATTTGTTGGATTTAGTAATTTTTTAAATCCAGCAGTTCAATAAAAAGCGGATATCTGTCCTTTGAAGGTTGTTTCTCACGTAAATCTCAAGTTTCTCTCTCTCAGGCCAATATTTATCATTGCCCACTTTGGCGTTTCTATGATTTTTTCTCCTCTTCCACTATGACGTTTTTCTCACATACATCATAGGTGTAAGAGCGCAGACAATAGAACGCCAACATATGCAAAGGAATTCCACCTCAACTCTCAGGCAAAACTTGAATTCACTTGATCCTCTTTAACCTGGAAAATGCGGACGGTCTGTGCTCACAGAGGGTTAACTTCAAGTCATAGTTGTGATGAAATGCATTCAATCCAGTACATCTCTGTCTAAAGAATTTAATATCGTTATAGTGCGTGTGCATTGTTCATGCGCATATCGTCTTCGATATTGAATTCATGCAGTTTTCGTACTAGTTTATTAACGGAAGTGAATTCAGTAATGCTTATGATATGAATATGCAAATGAAGTTTCATTCGGTTCGTATGTACTAGTCGACGTATATTAACAAGCCAACGGAAGTGCGATTTTCTTCACCTCTGAATCATACTTGAAATCAAACGTTGTTCGTGTTTGAAATGATTTAGAAAGGCGGAAAACAACTGCATCGATGCTTTTAGTGGGTCCTTTCACATTGAATAATAATAAACTTGCCTATGATGTTAATTTACTATATGCAAATCTCCGTTCACAACACAAAAGGTCCATTATTGTTAAAGTGTGCATCGATGATTCATAGTTGCATCTAAACAAGTGAAACACTTATTGAGCTTATTATTGGATATCATTGTCGCTGCTTGCCTTTCGTTGTTTCGTTTTTTTCCACAGTAAAAAATTGAGAATCTCCGAAAGTGAAAAAACATCGAGGTTTATTTACTAAATTTTTTATTTGTTTTATTTATATATTACTATAAATTATGGTAAAGTTCTATTTATTATTAAATTATTGAAAATATTATTTTACTTAGTAAGTTACGATGAAGAAATATTATGATCGGGTAGAGGAAAGCTTAGCTAAGAGCATGTGCTGATCGGGCAAGTGAATGGAGTTATTGTTGGTTTTCAATGACTTCACAGATTTTATAGCAGCCCAAATGAATCGTCCGAAATTTTAAAGTATTCCCTTCCACCGGTGTCGCCATAGATCGCTTGGGAAGCCGCCCCCTTTGTTGGAATTGAAAAATTAAGGACTTAAAGCTGTCCTGCAAAGAAAGAGATAAACAAACAGATAAAAAAGACTGCGGTTGATGAGGGTGTAAGTAGCTAGGTAGAGAGAGGGGAGGGAAAAAGAAATAGAGAGGGGGTTGCCACTTCCAACGGTTACTACAAATAGTAAATCATTGATATTTCGCATTGTCTATCGATAGAGAGTATTATAAAGTGAGAAAGGGAGAGAGAGAAAGTGAAAAACTTTTAGAGAAAAGACAGAAAGGGAGAGAGAAAGTGAAAAAAGACAAGAGAAAAATCGAGTCTAATTCCCATAAATGGATGGTTAATTTTTAATTTGGGTACTTATAAACGTTACAATATTTCCAATTCTTTTTCGATTTGATTTCGTACTGTCAATAGAAATATCTGACTCATCATCGTCTCTCTTTTTTATTTCACGTTAATCTCCTTTACTCGCAGTTTGGTAAGCGCATCGCTTCCCTTTCAATGGTATTCCGCATTCATTGTGCTCATATTATTCCACCATATCAACGATGTTCACTGAGTACAATGATATATATATATATATATATATATATATATATATATATATATATATATATATATATATATATATATATATATATATATATATATATATATATATATATATTGATTTAGTTGATCTATAAATATTGATCTTATTTAATAGACTGTATAGTATGAGCATTTTTAAAGAGTAATTCAGTAAATTATGTATGTTTATTAAATAATTTTTATTGCGCTGTTATTTTATTGTTTTTATATGAGAGATGTAAACGTAGGAAATGATTACTTTGTAAGTTAATTACTTCTTATATATATTTCTTAAATTGTCCTTATTTGTGTAGATTGATTTTCCGATTCGATGATTTAATTACAACTTCGAAAATTTCTCTCAAATTTAATCGAATATTGGTACTAAATGAATAAATTTTCATAATGCATTGCTGGCATAAACTGTCTCCTATTTAGGTGATGTTGATCGTCTTCAAATAGATCTCTTTCTAAAATCTTTTTTGATTCCATGTGAAATTAATTGAATATATACGCATCATTTTCTGATGCCAATGAATTTTCGTACTATTTGAAAAATTCGTTGCATACTTTTCCTTGCATACAACTAATCGCCTTTGACATTATAAATGAGGATAATATTGACTGATGATGGGAAGACGGGAGAGAAAGGGGGCCTACTTTTCATGGCTTCATTATCTTCTAAACGCTAAGAAGGAGGACAATTCACAATTACTAGTGCTAGCTACTGCTTGTTTCAAGTATCAAAAGGTCAGTATTTCAGGTTTATGGATTCTTTTCTATTGTTTTCTGTTCTATCCTATTCTATTCCATTCTATTATTATTGATGTTTCAGGAATTAGCAAATGAATAGAAGTGAATGGACATTTCACTGACCGATGCAAAGAATATGCATGTGAATGTATATAAAAGGTGTGTCTTTTGTGCGAAAATAGAAGACGATTGTATTTGAGGAGTGAACACAATATGCACGCAAGTGCTTGGTAAATACTTAGGGCGGACTCGTATAGAACTCTATATCGACGAACGGCCTACTGGTTGCTGACTGGACGACCGAGTGCTGCTTCGTGCTAGATCCTACCACCGGCAAGTTGTCAGCACCTCTGCTCGTTCTATCCTCCTCCAACCCTCCCCCCTCCCACCTCCCTTGGCATCTGTCACCTCAATGAGGCCACATTCCGCGGCTCTGAATCGGAGCTTAGTGATTTGTGTTCACCTGGATAAAGACCTATTAGTTAAATTTTCTATTAAACTCCTAGTACCAGCATAGTTTTATTCCGTTCTCTAAAGTTCTTTATGCTATTTTTAATAATTTATACTTTTCAGGAGATTTATTTTCCACTTGAAACTGTATTTCCGCTTGTGCGGGTTCTGAAAACTTCATTTTTTTAGTGATAAGGAGATGATAAATGAAATAATTGGTCGATTTTTGAAGGACATTTCACTGATCAACGCAAAGAATATGCATTGATTGCATATAAAAGCTATGTTAATCCAACAATTTAATTGTTCATAGTGATGCAGTTTCGAATTACAGAGAATTTTTGAATATTTCCGCTTACTTGGACGGCTTTTGATACCACAAATACCATCACATTTCGGCGAACATTCAACTTCATTATCGCAAAATAGATTATATTAAATTGCTTGCGGTATAAAGATTGAGCTTTCTTAGTTGATTGGTCTCATATAGTTAGCCTTCCATTGCCGCTTATATGATAGCAATAAGGCAGTTTTCTATTCAACAAAATTGCGTGTAAAATATTCACGGTGATTTTTCATGCAATCAGAAATTATTGGCAATTTGCCAAAAACATTTTACTGAAAACGGTAACGCATCAATCGACTATGGATATAATAAAATAGCAATTATACTTCATACAGTTATATGATCTAGCATCACTTTTTATTCACCAATAATAAGTGTTATTTCCTAATTGTTTTGTTTTCTGGGAAAAATACCGGAAATAGCTACTATTCCCCTCAAAAAGTTTTGCTATCATAACGAAAGAGAAGATATTTTGAAATTTGCATATTTCAATAGTGAATAGACAAAATAATCGCCTTTCGTTCATATAAAATCAGAAATAAGCAACACAACTATCCGAATTAATATATATTCGCCATTCTAGTAGGCAAAGAAGTGGGTGATTTATCGAAATTTGCGAATATTCCATAAATATTCATGACTTATCCTCCTATTATATTCCGGTTTTAATGCTCTT
Organism: Ascaris suum; assembly: GCA_013433145.1. Lineage (NCBI taxonomy): Eukaryota > Metazoa > Nematoda > Chromadorea > Rhabditida > Ascarididae > Ascaris > Ascaris suum. Next base: position 3,188,782 of record CM024183.1, on the reverse strand, counting down.
GGATGGAATATTCGAAGATCACTGTACCCTTGTTGAAGCGTTTCTCTCGTTACTTCCAGTATGCTGCCATATACGTCGTCTTCATATATGCATAGTTTTTCATGTCTTAGATAAAATTATATGTTCCATTGCAATAGCTGTAGCAACAGACTGCAAATTCATTTCTACGTATAACAATAAAGGGCAACTTTTTAATATTGTATCCATTTATTACTGCATATTACTATATGTACTGCATATTACTTTTATTTCTCAGTGCATATATTCACTTTGTTCACTTACATAAAATTTATTTTTAACAATATAGATTTTTATACAATTCATTGTGGTCATTGTAATAATATATTATAGTCATTTTGGAATTAAACTGACCAAAATGACCACGATGAGTGTCTCACGCAGAGATCGGTTATGTGTTTCCAAAGTGTGAATATTCACCATATTGGAGCGGCTGCCTCTTTTGAGGCTCGACAGCGCTCGTTGATATTCGCACTCTTTTACGGCCTTCTCTTCTTTACCGCCACCCCTTCAACCGCCACTTTATTCTCATCACCGTTCGCACATCAATTTTTGCTAATTTCATCCGCTGCATTCATTTTAGATAAGAGAGGAGACATACTCGCATATCAAGGTACTCGAAAGGTGCGATAGATAAGCCATTTAAGTGCTGCATTCCCTCATCTTCTTACCTGCTCATCTGGGTGTTGTTCGGTGTGCTCGATAAAACTTTAAAGTTAGCATTGGTTTCTGATTCGAGCAAACATGATGCTAACAATAGATTTAGGGCTAATGCAGGTATATGGTGCTGTTAACTAGGATCCTAATTCAGAGGTAATTACAACTGTTTTAGTGAGAGAGTTCTACTCAGAGGTCAATTTATTTAAATCATTTCAGTTCATCCCTGTTTAATTCAATTTATTCCACCTTTATTTAGTTCAATTCAGTTCAGTTCTACTTAGTTTATTTCATTTCATTTCATGTATATCGAAACACAATATCGCACATCTTCAAAGAAAAAGCGATTTATTTAAAGTTCGATCGTTGTAATGAAAGACACTTTGCCCTTGAAAATGAGAAATTCTTTGCAGTCAATGTGTCGTTATTACTTGGCGCACAAAGAAATTCCTTTAAATCGACGAATTGTTTCGAATGAAATATTGATGAACTTTTGCACGTCATTCCATGTTTCGGCTTGTGCCTCATTTTAATCGTTTACGTTCTTATTTATTTATTTATTTATTTATTTATTTATTTATTTATTTATTTATTTATTTATTTATTTATTTATTTATTCCTTCATAATATTTATTACAGGTATATTAAAAAAATATCGATTACAGAAAACATCTTTAAAGTTTATCATTTACCTCGAAAGGTTTTTCATAGTTTCGAAAGATTGGAGAACCTTGAGGCTACTAATAAATTGACCAAGCTGTTGCCTCTTGTCTTTTCTACATCGGACATTTGCGCCAAAATTGTTGTGCAAGATACCTCTGAAAAGCGGGCACTATCGAGGTTGGCCATAGTGCCCATAATCCAACTTTAGAGATTTCGATTCTCAAAAACGATAGTGAGCTTCTTTTCGATGTCGTATAGGTTATGTGGATCGCCTGACCTATTTTATAGGTGAATCTCGATTTGAAATTTTCAATAATATTTTGCTCTTTTCGATTCTGAAATATCAACCAATTCAACGAGGTTATTGACTCTTTGTGTAAATTTTATTGACGATATCATAACATCTCGCCGTCACATGGCATCAACAGATGACAGTTGTGATTAGCACAACAATCAAATATGAGAAGTCGAGAAAGGATCAGGAAATAATTTGTATAGAAAAAAGAAGGGGAGGGGGGTAGTATGGAGGAATTTGGAATAAATAAAAAGGGGAATAAATGAGAGAGAAAGAGAGAGAGAGAGAGAAAGAGAGAGAGAGATGTGATGGTAGAACGGAGGAGAACTTCAACAAGAAGAAATTAAAGTGCCAATAAAAAAATACGCATTTACTGCGTTGTCTTCAATGAAATATTGAAATTACGTTTCACATCGCAATTATAGTATTACGACTCGTTGAATGCCTTCATTGATACGCTAAAATTACTCAAAAATTCATAATTGCTGACATAATTCCGATGACATAATGGAATTTCTGGCAAAAAAAGTCGAAATTAATGCATCCACCAAATTTGAGATGCATTTATTATTGTACGCATTTTATATGCATTATTTCTATCTTTCTTTATTTTCTTCACCCACTGCTAAGAAGAGAATGGTACTAGGGCGTTTAATTTTTGAATTTTAATATATCCCCCTCTCTCCTCTCCCTCCCTCCCTCCAACAGGTGTTACTTGTATTACACTACTAAGTTGAACTCATCTTAGCTGGACTTCCCATGCTTAGATATGTTGCTGGTGTGATTTTTGATTATTTATAGCGAGTTGAAAGTTTGATGTCTTCAGCTAATCGACTTTAAGCACTATGTTCCTTAACGCTTATCTTGCTCATAATTAAGGCATAGGAATCCCCGAACCCTCTCCTTTCTCCCTCCTCGCTTCCATGTTGAGCCATGAAAGAATGCAAAATCAAAAAAGCATCTAGGTGCTAACAAAAAATGAATTCAATTTGGCTTGCTATGAATGCTCAAAATTTCAGTGCTTTTTTTTCGAAGTGAGGCTTTGGCTAACAATTTTGGCGGTGTGAAATTTTCACGCAAATTTTGCATGAATGTAAATAGATACTCGTTTCCGCATCTAATTACAGCTATCTCACCTACTGTAATCAGTGATTATTAGTGCTATCATTTACTGTTTATAATCGTTATGCCTTCGTTTAACATTGGCATCTTCCGAAAATAGACACGATATACTTGAAAGGAAAGGAAAGCAAAGAGACTTCATAGAGATATGCCTCTAGATATGCTACTAGAATGTATTGCATCAACAGTTTCTATAGATTTGAGTTGAAGCTGTGCGATATGTAATCGCTACCTAAGTATTGAGGTTATTGTTTCAAGTAAGAATTAAAATGACCTTCATATTGAGACGCTCGACTTATCATATCATTTATACAGTTAACAATTATTGTTGATGCCAAGGTATTTGGTACAGGTCGGTTGCGCAGCGTCAAAGCATTTCGGTGTTCTCTAGCGAAGATCACTCAACCGGCCCCTCCCTTCTCCTCGTTTCCTTTGCTTCTCCCCCTCTCCACCCGTCACACTTCTTAGATATTATGACTCTTCTTTTTACAGCTCCTCATATCGTCATCTCTTTTCCCTCCGTTAATGCTCCCATTTTCGATGTTCCTTGCGTGAGGCATTATTTCGGATATTTCAATGCTGTTATTTGTGAATTTCGAGGATCATATATTTCTTTTCAGTTATGGCGTTTCACATTTCTCTTTGCACATTATTTTGCTTCCGCCAACACCATTTGTGTAAAAATTGCCTGTCCACTATAATTTGCCCAAATACTGTATGACCTCGAATGAAATCTCTTCCTCCTCAATAGAAATCGTTGGAATGAGTCCCCATCTAAACGTTCTGGGAAACTTCATTTTCTCCCAATTTCCTCTCGTTAAATCTCCTTTCATAGTGGAAAAAAAAGATCTAAAAAACCTGGCAATTTTTAGTCCCATGGGGTTTTATTCACCGCAATACGGTGCGTCTTAAAGTAGTTTTAATGCTTGCAATGCTGAAAAGAGATCACAACGAAATTCAACAGGAATTCAATTTTTGATTAAATTAGACAACGATAAGATTTCCTCTCGAAAATATTTGCAGATATTAAACGTCCAATCGTAGAGAATGCATTAGGGCGAGCTCATAGGAGGAATGAAACTGGTATGTTAATGGTTAAAACAAATGTATACTTTTCACCTCTCTCTCTTGCTCACTCTTCTCTCTCTCCCTTTATACACCGAATAGATCTCATCAACAGCACTTTGAAAGAATTGTTGATTCTAGGAGATACTAAAAGTTCACATTCATTGTCTTCAATGATAGATGAAGAAGAACCTCTCAAATGTTTTCACTTCAATCTTTCAGAGTTTAAAAAAAATATTCTTTTTATTTCGATATTCTAATTCGACATTCGAGTTTCTCTGAAATATTTTATATATTTCTTAATGCAATACATTCAGGAAATCCCATTGATGATCGTTTATAAAATCGCCATTTTGTCCTTGAAGTATTGTTGAATTTCGATGAGTTTCTCTCCGAAACACTTAGCACCGGTTTTGAAAATTTTTTTTGCTTAAATATCGATTTCGAGATTTTTTTAAAAGCCGTTTCGAGATTCGTTTTTTTGTTTGCTATGATGTTTGCCTTTTAGCGTTGCAGTTCTTTACAATGCACAACAAAAAAACCACCGAAATATTTTTGACGTTAGCGAATTATTCAATGAAGTGGGATGAGAATCGTTTCGTAAAAACGAATTTGCATCAGTTGTAAACTATGTATACCATAGGGAATACAACGGCAAACATATTGTGACGAGTTAATCCAGCTAGTTTAATCGTACTAATTTTCGATAATTGAGCGGTTAAAAAATGATGGTTTCTGAAATCGATGCGATTTCAGCGCATTATGACTACATCAAATCCGGTTTCAACCAAAAATTTGCTCGATTTTCCGAAAGAGTCGCCTCTGAGTCATAAACTTTTTACATATATCAACAACTAATTAGCTATCTTTTTCGGAAACGATTCACGTTTATTATAATACATTGAAAGAATAAGCATTTAACTTCATAATAAAAAAAAAGGTGTGCAAGCACAAATAAAATGTTCTATAAAAACACCTAACAACTAAATGAACTAACTACTAGTGCGCATTACATAAGAAATAAACCACGTTTGAGGAGAAAAATTCAATTGAGATAGGTGGTATAATTGGGAAGGGGGGGGGGGGGGGGGGGGGAGTGGGAGAGGAGGCGTTTGCTCTTTGATGACACTAGAAAAATGTCAGAGGGCGTGTCAGCATAACATTGCATTGTTGTCGGCATTAAATGAATCATCTCTTAGCGAGTGATCCTCACATCTCCACCCAATTGTTATTTTTTATTCGAACGCTTTTTTTTCGAGAATAGAAATAATTTTTGCTTTTTTTCTTGGAATTCGTCCAACTTTTTTGACTATGATACGTTTTGGAATGCGTGTTTAAATACTTGAATCGCTTTTATAGGTTGAGCACTTTCTTGAGCTTTGTGGAAAAAAATTTCCTTCAAAAAACGTTGTAAAAATGTATAAAAAGGAAGAAAAGTGCTCAGCAAAAATTAGATACTGAATTAAATTATGGATGAAAGAAAACAGTCGAGGAAGAACTTATGACTTGAAAATTCAACAAGTGACGTTAGTATATGTTGGAAGTTGGCCGTTTTAATGCCTTGATATTGTTGGCTGATTTTGAAATTGATGCCTTTCAGGCGGTCAATCGTTGTTTAAATTTCAGAGTCATTACAGCGGCATTTCTTATATACTTTAATTGTTGGGTCACTGAGAGAACCCGATTTGCCGGAACCTTTTAAATTCACCTACTATCTTCTTACTGTTTCTTGCTGAACTTTATTTCTCGAATCTCTACAATCGACGTTATGCTAAGCAAAATTCACAACTCCAACCGCAGTGGTTCCCGAATTGAAACTACGGGACAAATACATGCACCCGCATAAATATGTGCAGATATGACGTGACTATAGCATATTTATAGATACAGGTTTCAAACGGGCATAAAAAGGAAATAGAAAGCAAAATATAGACGAAAACTCGCATGAATTTCGAATTCATTTAATGTTCCTGTTTGCTTAATTTTTACAATTAACAACTAGTAATCTAAGCGGTATTTAAAAAAGTATTTTTTATTCCTTTTATTTTCCTTTCAAATAGCAAAGGTTATTGATGAGCAGTTGGCGATAAATGAACGATCAGTTGGCGGATAATAAGTTTGAGCGTTTTCGCTTCAAGTTTTTTTTTTAGTATAACGTCTGATAGCATTAAGAAATGAAAAGACGTTCGAGGCTATCACTAAGTTTTGATGCCAATTGTATGTAAACAGAATTTCTTCCGGAATTTGTGACAGCTATTTGTAAAAGTCTTTTTACTCAAGTAGAAAGTTTGTTTGAAGAATTGCTTCAACAATCTCATCAAATACAATAGCGTTTTACCCTGAGATCATCACGTTTTTTAAAGAAATATTTGTAATTCCTTTTTGCTTAGATTTATCATCGGCTGTTCAATATGATTGCGGTATGTCCAGCTGAAATTTTCGTTCTCCTAAACAATTTAACCTAATATCCAGTCGATAGCCCTCTAAATTTAGGCAGATCTATAATTGTTGAAAGGGGAGAGGGGTGGAGATTATGCAATAATTTGCAGCGATAAAATTTCATCATTTAACTGCTCGAAAAGTTTACTTTGGCTAATCTAGCTGCTCGCATATAAGCTTCGCAATAATATTTTATTGAAATTGTAGTGTTTTCGAGATGTTTACCATAGGAAAATGAAGAGTGAATAGTTTTGTATGTGAGCACATTTCCCCCTCAAATACGTCTAGTAAATGTTGAAATTTTGCAATTCAATCATCTGCAATTTAATGCCATTTAAATGATGAAATTTGCAGTTTTGCAATTCATTTTGCGTGTTTTAATGAAAACATAAAACACACACATACTTTCGCTATTCTTTAAAATTTTAAGTAATTATTCAAGATGCCACGAAAACGATTTTGCAAAAATTGCAACGATGAGAGGTTGCTGTTTGAATTCTGATCCCCTCTATATAGACTGCGCGTATAATCGTTGGGATTTTGCGTGCATATTGAATAGGAACTAATTATTGCAAATGCAACAAACTTTTCAACAAAATCAAATCGAATTGCCAACGTCAAATCTGTTTCATCAATTGTGACATAGGATTGCATTGTTTCGTCACTCCGAGGAGGAAGTATTTGGCACCACCGTTTTAGCTTCCGGCTTTTGAATCCCGAGATCCTACTGTTTTTCTGAGGTAACAATTTCGGTTTTTAAGAAGCACCCATGTTGGAGAGCCGGAACTGCTGAAGTAACCTTTATAGAAGGGATGGAACTCTCGAAGCACCTCGATTAATGAAACAGGTCGTGAGGCCGTTCATTCTAAGCCTTGAAGCTCAAAATTGAGCTGCGTATAGCACACTTAGAATTTACAATTGCCGGTTTTGACTATGTCTGAATGTTTGCAAAAATTGGCGTTAGGCGAAATACGAAGACGTTTCTCAATTGCAGATTGGCTTCATGTTTGCGTAAACTTCACCATCCGTTTATTTATTTTTTTCTTCTTTTTGAATAAATTTGTAGTGATCATATAAGTTTTTATTTAAAACTATTTGAAAAAAATCGAATTATCGAATAAATGAGCGCAGCCGTTGAATAAATATCATTGGTCGTTTAATAATATTGAAGTAACGATAAATAAAATGTGATTATCTCTTTTGTGCGGTTATCTTTTCCGGAGATAAAACCCTCAATAAAATTTTAGCAATGATGCAATGAAAATTTCCCATATAAAAATTTTCATCAGAAAATTCGTAACCTTTACGAAAAAGGTTTTTCATAAACGGAAATGAAATAAACAAAAATCAAAATAAATTTTAGTAGTATTTGTTCAGCGATTCATTAATAATAAAGTGGAGTTAAGTTAAGTTATACCACTGAAGAAGTTGCCCATCGAGTAGATAAGAGTGAAAGAGATGTGTGTGTGTGCGTGATCGATTGCCTAGTTGGATACATTTTTCCATGGCAAAGAGTTGAACGCCCTCAATGTCCACAATGGCTATTTTTTACGCACGATGGATGATGTTAGGGCAAAAGACAGGTGTGCTTTTTGCATTGAAGCAGAAAGGGATCTGCTAACGAGAGGGGGAGAAAGAGAGAAAAGAGAGAGGGAAGTAGAGAATTGTTTTGTGGCAAAAAAAAATCCGAAATTAGTATGCGATAAATGATGCACCTTAATAATATCGATCGCCGATTATAGCAACAATTGAATTTTCTCAGAAAAGATAGCTATTATTTTAGGATTTGTTTTTAAGAATCGAATTTCATCGAAGACGATAGAATTTAGCGATTTTAATTCCGATCAATTTCAATCAAATTCGTTCAATTCCAGCAATATGAATATTGAAAATAAAAATTCCAAATGAAACGCCGATCATCGGAAAACTTTTAAAAGCGCACGATCTTCATAAAATTCTATATGATTTATTTTTTCAACTAGCAAACAATCGATCTAATCGTATTGAGTTTCATTTCCATTTTTTATTTGATTGAAATGAAATGCAATACTGGAATTGAGAAATATTAATTAATACAAATAATTGTGTGATTACATCTATGGATTTTTTTTTCTTGGAGTTAATTGCACTTTTAGATTTGATTATTTGGATTTTTTTCAGCAATTTTTTCATTTTGTTGCACATTAATTTTCGGCTGCCTATTAATCATTTTATTTATTTAATGCATACATATTATTATGTGTACCGTTGTACACATTTCATCGTTTACCTGAGTAAACATCGTTTTCCTTTCCCTTTTTCGCTTCCTCTTTCCTGCCTCTCTATCTGCCTCTCCATTTCCGCCTTCTATGCCCTGGTGCAACACCTGAAAGATAATAGCAGCATTGTTTTGGCTATCTAAAAATATGACGGAATTTGAACCTTAAATCGCCAATGAACTCCATCTTCACAGGATTTTCCAAATTTCACTAACTAAAGAATCTTGTATTGAAGTAATGAGTTTTAAAATTCGATACGATTTAATGTGCAATAAGATTTTTTGAATTGGTCACCTCATAGTAGGAGACGAATTGAGAACATCTATATGTAAGAGTTTAACACGTGTTGTATGCAAAAATCTGATGGAAAATAAGTTTCCACCTTTTACGACTGCAGCAAGGGTAACCAAAGTAGATGCTAATCACAAACTTTGCAAGCTGGTCATGGGTGCTTTCATGCTATTTCAGGCTCTCATAGTTGGCTGAAAAAGAATACACGAAAACAAATTTATGCGCCGACTCTTTAGTGAGGAGGGGAAACTTCTGGAATAGAATAGAGAGAATGGGGAGGGAGTATTGGACAGAAAAGTAAGCACTGAAGGAGAAAGGAATTAAAGTTCAAAGTTCTACTAAGTTCTATCAAATTTAGTTTTGTTTTATAAAATTAAATCGATCGATCGATTGATCTGGCGGAAGTTGGTGAGCAACAAGAAAAACGGTGTAATCAAATTCAATGTATCTCACAAAAATTGCACGGCTCTCTTTCAATGACCTCAACAATCAAATCGGTGCGTAAATTGACCTAAAAAAAATTTCTGCGTGAAAATCGTTTCTTTTCAATGAAATATTGAAAGAACGAACGCCTCTCACTGAAACATTCGAAAACATTTTCGCATTCGCCACTCATCTAAATCCACCAAATTTTTCTCACGTCTCTTAATTTTTTCCTCTTTTTTCTTGTTTTTGTTTTATACTCTCCTATATTATATTATATTTTTTAATAATTTATTTTATTTTATTCGATTTTATTTGCAAATTTTTTTTCACTCGCTCTTATGAATGCATTAATTTTATAGGTTCAGAAACCATCTAAACGAAGGATGAATACAATTAAACAAATATATGATAATAATTTAATGCAACAATGAATATCGGCATAATTATATATGGGTTGATTCTTGGTTATACTCTTTCTCTAGTTCAGTAAAAATATCTTTGAAATTTTCTTTGAATTTTTAACTCTATCAATTCTATCTTTCATCTCTTATTTACTCCATTCTATAATCGCTTTATTTAATTCATTTTTAATGTACTTTTATTTGTTCATTTTCTTTCTCCTTCTTTTTATACTCATCAATTTGTTTTGGTCAGTCTCATTTTTTTCATTTTCTTTCTTTAGTGAAATTTTCTTAGTGTCGATGACTTTCATTATTTATGAAATTTTAAACTGAGTTTTTATATAAAACTGTGACTTTTTATGAATAACAATGAAAAGTAAATATGCATCGTTCTCGTTTAAAAAATGCCGTAAACCTTCGAAAGTAGGAAAACTGTTATGCGAAAATTGCTCATAATTTTCCTCTTTATGTTGTGACCAGTTGACCATCGCTGTTGGAGAATTGCCAAGAAGTGTAAGTGGACAATTAGCAAACTTTGATTTGTTGTCACAACAATTTCGTAACCGGAATGAATTTGTGTGAAAATTATCTTCGTCTCCGTTTCACATTCACTTGAGAAGGTCGTTTAAGTTTACCACTTTTTTACCATTCGTTTTTGCACGACTTATGAGAAGCGTGACGACCGCCAAGTTTTGTTCATATATGTCTTTGTCTGTCTGTCTGTTTGTCGTGACACAGGGCGTTTGCAGCTACAAAATTTGGCGAGTATTTTAACTTATATGAGACATTTCTCTAAAAGTCAACTGATTCGACTTTTCTCATCTTTAAATCGTTAACCTTAATCAAAAATTAAAAGATTATAATGTTCTGCAGCATAGGGTCGGCGGGTTCTGCATTGGCGAAGATGCTTGTGATGATGCACATCGTATCAACCATTGGGTGGCCTTCTATAATTCTTTCTTACAAGCGTGGGAATTCACGTTCCAAATTTGTGAGCAATAAATCGGATGCTCTTTCACTATGGGAATGCGATTCATACACGAATACTGCTTTCCTCCTCTCCTCTCTCAATTCATTGTCGCTATATTTTTCTCTCTTCCTCTTTTTCGTCCTCTTCTCGTCTCTTCCAGTGAACAAATTTTTGTAAGGAAATATATTTATATTTTACAAATGCCTTCTATTAATATATATATATATATATATATATATATATATATATATATATATATATATATATATATATATATATATATATATATATATATATATATATATATATATATATATATATATATATATATATATATGTTTATGTGGCATCATAAATGAGTAACCTCAGTAAGGCAGATAATATTTTAAAATACTACTTACTGTAATTCGATAGGTTTTTTCTTTTCGGAATTTACTGTTCGATCCAATTCCAAAGATATACTTTACTAGCCAGTTTGTATCGTTGAAGTTGTAATCGCTTCATGCTTTGCAACTGTGAATGCGTTTGAAAATGGAACCTAAAGGTAGGAAGACATGAAGACTCGACTATCGATCGGTTTTTTCACTAACAATATTTGCAATTTAGAACATTCTTACTGATGATTTATTTTGTTCATGTTTTTCATCCTTTCAGTAATATCCTATCCATTTATTGTAACTGCAAATTGCAATAATATTGCTTGCAATTTTCGAATTCTTTCAAATATTTGCAATTTATTAGCAATTTTCCATAGGAGACGTGGTTACCATTTGTGAATAACAGACGGCAATTATTTTGCCAATATTTTGATTGTTTTGTTACCGTATTCAAAGCACTTCTGTGTTTCAATCGTTTCTAGGCTCATTTCTATGTTTAATGATAGCGCAATGAAAGGCTCTAATGGTATATGTCTCGATGGAATTCTTTCATCTAGGAAACTAAAAAACGAATCCATGTCTAGCCTAGGCCTGTTTTTTTTTTGCTACTTATATCATTTGATAGTCTATGAATAAATATACTTTCGTCATTATATAGCAATAAATATTTTAAAATGAGGGCAATTTTTGAATGGATTACCGAATGAAATTCCATCGTTTATCTTCATTGATTCGTTTCCATAGAGTAGTTTATATGCTCTCTCTCGACTATATGAATATTCTCGTTGACATTTTTCGAGGCTCAATCCGGCGATGAAATATCAAAAACATTCCTACGTAATTATGGCGGAATATATTTTACGGTAATCGTCGCCCCATTTGACTTTTTCTTTAAAAGGCATAAAGAAGCCGCATCATTGTTCAGTGTGGTACACTTACCCAGGTAACATTTAGAAAAAGTGCAAAAAATTAGTGACCTCATCTATACCCTCCTCCTCCCCCCCCCCCCCCCCCCCCCCCCCACTTCCCTTCCCCTCACCTAATCATCAAGGGGAATTATTCTTAAGCAATTTCTATGTTATTATTATTATATTCACTCGTTTAGAATACTTCATTATCGTAGAGATGTGGCTCATTTGCACAGTAGTTTACTTGAAGTAGAGCAACTTGTCCTAATTTATCAAAGCATTTTCATTTAATATGTTTATCGTGCTTAAGTCGAAAAACTTTCCTCCTATTTGCAGAATTTGAATCTGAACTAGAACTTGAATTTACCGCTTCTTTTTTTCTTCGCTATCCATCGTTAAGCCATGGTTCAGACGTGATCGTTAGCACGTTTCTAAAGTTATAGCATATAATTCCTTTTTTTAAGTTTCCTTTCTGTTTGATTAAAATATCATTTAACGCGTCGAAAGCAAGAGCATCTCTCAACCGATATATCAGCGTTAAAAATATAATTCATTAAGGAGGAATAATGAATAAAACGCCACACATATGGGTCTCTACCATTAGTGCAAAGAAAAAAAAACATTTTCATTTTCCATTTTTGCATAAAGCTCCTCCTTATTTTCGAATCATTTTCGTTTCCACTGAAAAACGGAAATCGACAAACTATTTGTTTGTTATATCGTTCATTCCACATATTCATTTCACTTTTCCTCATTTTTGCATCGTTTGTGATTTATTATAATGTAATTTCAAATGAAATCTCATTATTTATTAATACCACATAATTTTTCGATGAATTTGTTTAGAGAGAGGCAAATTTTTTCAAGACTTTGGCATTCTTCAAGAACAATATTCATCTAACATCTTGTTTTTCATGTGTTTTTTTTTCCAATAAGAAAAGGAACTATTCAGGAAACTTGCTCGGCACTCTCCTCTGCCCCTTTTCCTCCTAGAAAAGGTTTGGAGGAAGGCTTGGGAAAAGTCGTTGAAAGGAAGAGAAGATTTATGTAAATTAATATAACACTTATTTTCATCATCATTTTTACATATCTTTCAAAATATTTTTCTTCTTGTCATGGATATAATCTATCAATTTCATCATCCATTGTAAAAGAGCCATGAAACAAATGCTCGTTGATTGAGAAAAATAACGTTTAGAAATGATCATTTTTAACATAAGGGGAGACCGCTTCATTAGTTAACATTTCTACGTGAACTTTTGCTCGCCGAATTATTTGCGCCACGATATCTGTTCGTATTGTCTAGTTAGCTTGAAAAGAGAATAGAGGGTTCTTCGGAGTGGGGGCAAGCGGGAGGGGGAGGAGTGGGGACTACAAAAGCATTCTTGAAGACAGCAGAAAGAGGTGAGATTTGACTTCTTTCGAGTACTCGCTCGATCATCTCTTCCTTAAAGATACCCTAAAAACCTAACGTTCTTAGCCAATAATCATTTTTCGGGGGAGCTCCTTTCTTTCAGAAAATTGAGCATTCAAAAGACATTTTTTTTAGCAATAATTTTGACTCTGATTTTGAATCTTATTTATTTTTTCTCTTATTTATTTATTTGTACGGGGTGTTTATTTAATCTACTTCTCTAATTATGGTCAATATGAGATCGAAAGGTTTTTATTGAGTATTATTGAGAGTGAAGAAGAGATTTCGTATTTTCGTATGTATTTCAATGGAATAAATGGAAGCGGCGAAAATCAGTTTTTTTTTTTGAAAATCCTCTCTCTTCAGCCATTACCCCTCTATAAAATTACAACGAAGAAATGAATTGAAATTTCATTGGTTTTAATTACATTAGTTGATAATATCCATTCAAAATCAGGGTTAGTTGAGTTCACAGGGTTGTGCGTCGTTTATTACTACACTATGCGAATAACACAAATATGTGCGCACACATACATACACAGACAAACAGACACACACACACACACACGAAGCGTACACAATCGAGTGTCACTTCACGTTGGATGTATTGTTATTTTGTGTGTGTTCACTACACAACACATCTCCACACACCTTTCTTCCGACTGCATTTTCTTGTTGACTAATGTTCTGTGCACATTATAGGCGAAAATTATATTTTAATAACTTAACAAGAGATTATAAAATTCAACTTCGTTCAACAAATGAGACACTGAAAAAAATAGCACTTATTTGATGAGGAAAAGATAATATAGAAGTTAAAAGATATGATTTTTTTTTCAAAAAATCGTGAGCAATTTATCCTCTAAATTTTCAATAATTTTCATACGCAATAAAAAAAAATAACCAAAAATAGGCAATTATCTAATTAAAAAGGATTGATCATTTTCTGGAAAATGTTTCAGAAGTATTTTCCACCTAATATCTCTTCAAAAATTATTCAAAAAAAATTTTTTTTCGGATACTATGGATAGAGAATTTGAGATGAAAGAGTAACCTTTACGTTTCGTTTTTTTCCTTGTAACATTCTTTTTTTTTGTGTGTGTGTGTGTGTGGCATTTTTCCGTGCTAGTTGATCTTTTGCATATTTTTTCTACACGATTTGATCGCAATGGATTCATTGACCTATGACACACCGTGTAAGAATGGTCTCGAATCTGTTGATTAAATAGTTCATCATTCGCAAACTTTACTGCATTATGTTGCATATATTATTTCATATGCGAATTTTTTCATATGATTGAAATGTTCGTAAATTTTTTTTAAAAATTAAATTAATTCCATGCAATTTAAGAATTCAAATTTTTATCAGAGCTGTTCCGATTTATCGATCGATAAACTTTCGATTAGAATTGATTAGAATGCATATTTCAAAGAGCAATTTTTTTTTTTTGTGTAAGAGAATATAATTGAGCAAATTCTTATCAATTGTTTTGGAGCAATAAAAATATTCCCTTTTTGCTTTCGATATGTTTCATAAAGAAAAAACGGCCATTTTAATCTTAACTTATTCTCATATTGTCAAGTTATAGCATTTGTATAATAAACTTTTATCTGAGACGAGAGTGAAAGAGAGCAAGAAGGGAAACATTTCAGAAGTTTGCGGTATACTACTTTGGTTCAATATATAGCCTGTTTCGTTCCGATCCTTTTTTCTATTCTATTCTATTCTATTCTATTCGGTTCCATTCTATTCTCTTGCAATGTTATTTGATAAAGCTTAATTGCATGCCAATTAAGAGAAGAAGGAACTATTGAGGAATGATCGTAAATTGTGTTGTAAGGAAATAGTCGAGTTATTGTGATGGTTTTCGCGATGCGTGGACAATTAGATAGGGTTTACCTTGCAACACGCTTGAATTGCTCTTGTTTACATAAATGCTATATAATAGAAAATAGGCGTACCGCTAGTGGTTTTACTGCATTTCTTCACACCAAACAAAACAAACGTCTCGTTAAACATACCAGCTGCCCGTTGTACCGCTTCGTTACCCACTTGAATATCTTTTCTAATGCGTCTTCACTCTCGAGATATACGATCATCATTTGGCTAATATATTTCAGCATATATGCAAAATTTGATAGATGTAGAAGATGATGGGTAAAATTACCCAAATGGGAATACAATATTCATCTAAATATTGGGTTCTTCTAATTGAAAAACCCATTTTGAGCATTCTAATGCGAAATGAGACTTTCGGCGCTTCTACCGGAGAAAATTTGATGCTTTAAACAGCGGAAACAATTATTGAACATCGATATAGTCACATACTTTGAGTTGTTTTTTATTAAAACTTTTGGTCGATTATTCATAGAGGTGAAAGACTTTATGATTTAGCGATTTTATTTATTGATGCAAACGATTTTATGTCATGGTTTCTATTTTAATTTCGAGATTATTCTTTGTTGCATCCAATGAATCGATTGTTTTTATGTCGCGTAGTCACCAAAAAGTTCTGAAAAAAGACAAGAGAAATAATTGATTTCCGAAGGCAAAAATGTTTTAAAGCCGTTTGAAGAAGCCGGAATTGGGGCCCAGAATGTTTTGGAAAAAAAATACAATGTCGATTAATCGGCAGACTACTTCACTTTTTCTCGAAAATTTCCACTGTTGGATATCTTCAATATTCCTCTTAGATTTTCGCAAATTTCGTCTCTAATTTCCCATCAGCAACAACGAAAATCTCCTCTCAATGCCGGAAATAATACGGGTGGCCGTCATTTCCGTTTTCACCATTTGGAAATAATGACACACCGCGTTACATGTGAGACCAGATGGGCATCCTATTCGCATCATATGTGACTACGATTGAGTCCTTGCGTTCACAAACAAATGTCCGTTTACAAAAAATATCAAT
This sequence comes from Ascaris suum, assembly GCA_013433145.1. NCBI lineage: Eukaryota > Metazoa > Nematoda > Chromadorea > Rhabditida > Ascarididae > Ascaris > Ascaris suum. The sequence goes on along the minus strand of CM024183.1, from coordinate 3,172,563 downwards.
ATATTCAGCTTTCTTGGTTGAAAATAATCGGATCACTGTTTTTCGGCTCTATTTCTGCTGTTCTATTGAATTTTATTCGTTAATTTTGCTAGTGGAAAATTTTAAATTATTGATGAAAGCGTTCTCTTTTCAAAGAAAACAGTAGCCATTAATCTATTTCACTCAACTCCACTATCACTTTTATCGCTTCAAGTAGATTAGATTAAAGTAGAGCAATGAATTTAAGTCTTTAAAGTAATCGAAAGAATATTGTTGAATGCGTTTCATTTTTTGTAGCTCATAGAACACTCGAGAGTTGAATGTAACGTTCTATAGAAGGGGAACGTAAAAATGACGTTAATGTGATTTGAAAAAAAAAATGGCGATTATTTTAATTGACCATAAACTATTGGAACATTCTAATTTGCATAGTGAATTTTTCTTTTCAAAATTCTCTAACGAATTTCCAAAAAAATTGAATTTTTTTTTCATATACGAAACCTTAATGCAATCAATCATATTCAACAATTGAAATAATTCTATTATATACGCAATACTATATTTATGATTGGATATTGATTCGAAATTTGCATATTCTTCCTCTTAGCGAAATATTTGAGTGAGGCTTTTTGGTTCTTATGAAATTTAACGATGTGATGTTTTTATTTAGCTGTTTTATTTTATTTTGAACGTTAACTTAAGAGTCCTAGTATTTAAATGTTAGCGATAACATTTTAACTATCAGCGATAAGGTTCTAAAGGTTTTTTATAACTTTATCGAATTTTTGAGTGGAGCTACGTAAAGCGCCGAGTTCAACAATTTTTTGGCACACATCACTAAGTAATAGCGAGGTTTACTTTTATTACAATTTCTCTCGATTCGATTGTGCGTAACTAGTAATATTTGCATAAAGATAAGGATATTTTGTGTGTTTTAATAATTGTACTCATTGAGTTTTAATAATTTAACTTCAGATTAAGATTGCCCTTATTTGCTGTCAACTACAACAGTCGGTTGTCAATAAAGCCAACGATTCCATGTAGTTGTGACAAACTTTTTGAATCACACGTTGTGCGCTGACTAATATGGTGTGTATGAAGGAGGATGTTACACTTGTATTCCTCATCACTGCACATATTTGACAAGGAAAATCAAATGCACAAATGCTAATCAACTGTTCCTTGAAGTTCTTTTATCATTTTCCTTAAAGTTTCCTTGAATTAAATTCGCGCCCTTGAAAACTGTAGTATGAAAATATGAACGATCAAGATAAAAATAGAAAAATAATTTCATTATCACTTTCTATTTCCACGTGAAAGAAATTTTTTGCACGGGAAATTCGATGGCGCGTTTTTCAGCAGCGATGTATTTACAGTGTACTATTTCAGTTGTATTTTTCAATAGCGTAAATTAAATCCTCCTCAATGCGGTCATTTTTTATTGGGGTCAGCGTCCGCTTGAAGAGGAAGGAAGTTGAAAACGCGGTCTCTGATGGCACTCTTAGGTCCATAACTTTTTAAATTTCGATGTGTTACAATCTCTAAAATACAATCAGTGGATATATTGCCTCTATTTATTTTATATTGCAGTTTGAATTTACCACTAATGTTTAATTTATTATCGACGGTGAAGAGTTTTATTCATGGATAAAGTTGTGGAGTAATTGAGTTGATTACAGCCGAACATTGGAAATTTAGAATGGATTTGATTGAGGATTTATGTTTCATCTAGGAGAGGATTTTTCTTGCTCGATCCTTTACTCCCTCGCAACCATTGTTTATTCTATGCAGTTTTTTTTAATAGCTGCTAACATCGCGTTCAAAAATAATTGGAGTATTCGTTGAATCGACTACTGATGACGGAGTTGTAGTCTCGGAAATTCTCGAGATAATATTTGCCTCGTCTAAATGTGTTTAATTTTCACATATTTACATACAGCTTTTTAGAATCGATTTCTAGGTAAAGCACATTTGGCAACTATTCAAATTTCTGAGTCCTTTTTTCCCCACTTGCATTTCGTTAATTTTTCTTACTTAGCAAGATTCTTTTCCTTTCCGAATTCCGCGTTTAATTCAACCGGAAAAAAGTTCAAGCTCAAAGCGATAGTGAAAGTTTGAAGTTCCCGCCTGGTAAACATTAAAAGCGCCTTCGATGCTCATCTTGACTGAACTCGTTTATTTGCTCTTCGCCATCATAAGCATACCAGTGACAACGATGCATTATTGATAAGAGGGTCAACCATTTCGTGTGACTCATCAATGTGTTGTGATTGCGTTCCATCTATTGCAGCTGCACATACCGGTACCCTCATTTTCCTGTTTATGAATGTTTTTATATTACAATTTGGACGGTCCATTACCTAATTCAGGTTTATTTATTATCGGTAGATTCAAAGGTTTAAAACCCAAGGTTTTTAAAATCGATAATTTAATAAAATTAGAGATTCTTTTTTAAAGTTTTTTTGGCACGTATTTCACCTGCAAAATGAGGTTCGTTGCCAAAATTCGATCGGAGTGGGTGGTCCTCATATAAAAAAGTAAAAATTACTTGTTGCTAATCAAATAATTACTTTTCTTTTGCATCTAATTTTGCTTTCTCAAATTTAATCTGAATATATGCCAGAAAATTTTTCATTAGCTTTGGAAAAAAATGCACCAATTTTTTTTTAATGAGAATAAAATTTAAACAAAAATCGACAGTGTAATTAGATGTTGTATGGGATTTGCTATACTTCTCCGATACCTTTAAAATGTCGACTTTCTCGTTCATCGAATATCTCTCCGCTATTTTGCACAAATTTTCAAATCGCAACATTTCCTGCTTTTATTTCGAGAATTCAGTGCAAAAATCATGTTCGTTTCATAAACGAATGTCGAAAATATTCGGCATCGGATCAAAAATTTTTGAAATTTTCTCACTTCATTTCTTTGTTTTCGCATTGATTAATCTGTCTAAGCATAGTAAGAAGCACGCTTATCTTTCATTCAAGTTTTTTGCATTGAAGCGATTATTTGCTAGCGCTTTGACGATTAAATCGTTGAGTGATTAGTGCTTTTAGTGCTTCAAAAATTTCTTTAAAAATTTTCCGTTTTATTGATTCGTTCAATTCTGTCGATTGAGTTTAATTTTTTTTTTTTTTTTGTTATTTCGATGTATAAAGCAATTTTCATTGGTCGAATTTCATGTTTGAGATTTTGGTGACAGGTTTCTATCATTTACAAATATAAATGAATATCTGATATTAAATAAATTTTGTCTTTCATATATGCAGCTTTGCAGTGCTCCAATATTTCATTGTTTTTTGGGTTTTATGCAAATTTAAATAGCATATGCAAATGAAGACGTGTGGAAATCGATGCATTTGTTTGTTAAGAGTGTCCAATACTTTCCGTTCGCTATGTAAAGAAATTATAGCAGCAAGTTTTGCTTAGTATATGTTAATTTTTTTTGGAATTTTTTCCTATAAGCAAATTTTCGACCGATTTGTAAACGTACGGATTCTCTCAATTTTTTTGATCAATTTTGATTTTTTGATTTTTTTTTTTTTTTGATTTTTTCATCAATTTTGTTTTTTTTCATGAGAATGTACATATTTCGTTGAGTTTTTTTGTTGTTTTAGATAGAGTTGTTTGCTGTTTTCATCTTCAATAGAGGTGAAAAGAAATTTTTTTTTTTTGCGAGGATTTCATGAAAATTATACACATCGTAATATTGCATTTGATGCAAAAATTTGCATAAATGGGAAATGCAAAAAAATTTGCATTGCCATTTTTTTGCATAAATTTCTAATATTGTATTCATCGAAGTGATAAGACATTGAATACACTATTACATATAGTCTAGCGATTAATTTCATCACGCTAAATAACTGAAATTCCAGAGCATTTTTGCATAGTCAAATATCCGCTTTAATCATCCGTTGATTTATGCAAATTTAGTCACAGAAAAGTATTTAATTCAAATAAAAGAATACTTTTTATTGGTGATGTGAGATATTGAAATCGTTAATTTCAAAAAGTAGAAAAAAAATTAACAAATGAAGAGATGCACAAGATGAGCTTGCACCAGCACTAATGTGACCCTCATGTTTTAGCGTACCACACCAAAGTTTCAGTAAATAATCAAAACCAACTATAAAATGCCTAAAAGACCGATCGATTTTGCAAATTCCCAGCGAAAATTTTTCGATGTTTTGTTTCGGCACATGAAGCTGACCAAAAAAAAAGAAAATTGAATTGAGAATTTTTGTGTCATTTTTAGGCGATAAGAAAACAAATTCAGGCCGATCATTGAACTTCAGCTAAATTGGTGAAAAAGGATTTGCGACGAAATTTAGGCCAAATGAATTCTAGAGGAAATTCGGATTTATCGTACAGATTTCGCCCATAGGCTGAATCTCAGTTTTATTCGCCTTAAATTGAAAACAACAACGCATTCATTTATGTACACAAATATGACCGCGAAATAAGTCGACCTTATTGGAAACGCATAAAAACGACATTTAGAATCGATTTAATGAGATTTAACGCATTTGCAATGTTGAGTTCTATTAAAAGAACAACGTTTATTAGTTGATCAATCGAGTTTATTCTACATATGTCTTCAAATCCAAAATATTTCAAAAGCAAACAACTCGAATTTTCCATTTTTTTCCGTATTAGAATATAAAAATCAATAATATTAATCGAAATTTACAATTTGTGATGAAATAAATGGAAAATTGAAGTTGCTTGTTTTAAGTGTACTCATTTGAAATTTACAAGTAGGATATTTTTGTTCGATTGAACAATACAAGTAACAAAACGCTCCTTAGGTGAAAAAATTTGCATTGCCTATCCGAATTTTTTTCTCTCAAGATGAAAAAGGTGAGAGAAAGTTAGTAAGTTAGTTAGTCTTATGACCTCCTCCCATCTACATGAAAATTTCAATCGACAGAGAAAGAAGGTGAATATGGGTGCGACTCTAACCTCATTCATTGTTCGTATCATTGTTGTCGAGCACTTACATTCGAATCCAGTCAAGACCGTCTTCCGCAATGTCCTTTAAAAGTGTCCTCGGATGTGAATGTATTGTTGCGGGTGCTGTTAGGTGCATCTCACACATGAACGAAGAATCGCAGAAACGTTGCAAATAATTATTATTGGAGAAATTTTCTGATATTGTTGCCTAATGACAATATTTTTCTCTTCATTGCAAGTGCAGAATTTTTTATTAAAAATTATATTGAAAACTCTTATAATTTTTCATGAATTGCACGAAAATTAATTTGAAATTCTTCACTATGACGAATTTAATGGATGGCATATTATTAATGAGGTTTATTTCCGGCTATTCATGCTGAGACCTGTTTTCATTTCGTATTAATTTTCCTCTTTTTTCTTCTAAAATTTTTGCACTATTCGCCGAAGGATTTCCTTTTTTTTTTCAATCGGCCTTCTCATACCTTTTTTGAAGACAATTTGGAATCAACCAAAATATTCATGAATTTAACTCTATTGCGTGTTTTCTTTTTTTTTCCAAAATGCTATCCGGTTGCCGTACACGACGTAAAATTATTCAATTATTAAGTTTTTTTTTGTTTTCACTTTTCTAGATTAAAAAAGAAGAAAATTCGCCCACGTTTATTATTAAAATTTCTTTCACTTTCGCTGATTATCACATAGGTATACCTTAATAAATTCGATCGGCCCAATCAGTCAAATTATTAAAAATTAACAAACCAAATTATATCTAATGAATACGTTCGAATAAATGAAATATTCAAGTCGTTAATCAATAGCGAATATGAAGATATCCTATAAAACGAGAACGAATATTTAATTTAGTGCGTTGATTGTGGTAAACGTTGAAAGATAAGTGTCTCCCATATAGCAGTTATTTACACAGACGTTAACAGTCGTCGATGCGTCGATGATGAAGATTTAGCTGAACAGCTGAAAAGTGAACGCTCTTCAATTCGTTTTCTGGATGTTTTTTCGTGGCTCATTGAACACCTGACTCATCAAATACTTGAGCTGGCATCGTTGTGAGTTGTGCTCTCATTTTTAGAAATAATTCCGCCTATCTGATTGTGTCGTTAAATCATTCTCACATTTTCAACGTACTTTTTCCTCCCATCCTTCATCCATCCCACTCGCCCATTTACTCTATTGGCACCTTACTTTCTATCCTCATCTGACCACCCATTGTTACCTAGCTTCCTGCCGTCTCTGTAATGATAAATGGATATTATATTGCTAGAAGAATAATTAATAGGTCCCTAAGAATTTCATAGGCTATGAAGTTCAGCTTTTTTTTGATATCCGAAAAGAATATTTTTCTTTCATTTTTGCAGTCGTTACAGACAAATGGGGGAGGGGAGAGGGGGATCTCCTCCTCTTACGCCACTTTAATTATGGATCCCCTCGGATAGAATTCTGTTTTTGTGAGGGAGTGAAATGCGTATGCCAATGCATCTCTGTTGATGTAGTATTTGGTTTATTCTTGCAAGTGGTTTACCACTAATGTGCGACAAGGACGACACATTCATTTGTTGGTGCTCAACAATTCGAGACACTATCAAAAATTGCACGCACTTCATATTGTCCCATATGCTATCCACGTCTACAGTTATGTTCTTTGATTATCGACGGTGTGCTTTCTTAGGCTTCCTTCGGGAAATCTCTCCTCCTCCCTCCCACCTCCTCCTCCCTACCCCCCCCCCCCCATCTCCACTGCACCCAATAATGTAAATTTGTAGAATTTAATTGTCTATGTATTGACATCTATTTGTTATTCGTTTGTTGCACGAAAGAATTTTATGAAATGCTGAGAAATAAAGTTTTTATTGTCATTGAATTATTCTCTGCGATTTATGCAATTTGAAATGAAATCAATAATTTTTTGCAAAGTTAGCACTAAATTTTGCAATAAAAACAAATTATTTATTTGAACTTTCAAGCCTTTGAATTTTTTCAACAATCGAGAAATAATGTTGCTTTCGAAGAAAATCAATGAACGATTAACGTCGCTATTAAAGTGTCAATGTAAGTATTATTTTCCATAAACGTAAAAAAGAGAAAAATTTTTAAGTACAAATTTTTCACGAAACAAAGCCAAAGGATGAAAAAACAATGCAAAAATTTGTAATACCAAATGTGGTATCATGGCGTTATCGAATTCTCTTTTATTTACTTGTGGAGCGCATTTCGATGCGATTATTTTATCTGTTTTTTGGACATTGATTTTCTGTTATTTTATTGATCGATAATCAATAATCGTAATAAAGCTCAAGTTGTGATAGTAGTTTTGATGAGCAAATTTTGACTTGACGATAAAATTTCCGCTTTTTATTTTTTAGAGATATAGAAATATTTTCAATGAAACAATTTCAAATGGATTCAAAAACCTCTATTTCCAAAGAAATAAATCATGTGATGCAATGAAGTTTGCTCAAAATTTGTAATTTCCTGTCGCCTGCTCGACTTTATTTGATCGACCGCCCTCAGTTATTCCTATCTGATCATTGTGCCTCGAAACACCTCGATGAGTCATGAATTCGTGATTGCGCTGTCATTGAGGCATTAATCATTAAGCGGTGCGGTCGTATGTATGCTCACCAAAAATGATTCGCCGTTAACACCAACTGCTGTCATATCTGTGCATTCCTCCTCTAAATTGTTCACTCGTTTGTATGAATTTTTCTTCCATTCTTCTGCGTTGTAAAGGTTGAGAGGGATCTTCATCTTTCATTGATTTTACTCTTTTGCCTTTTCAATAACCACTCTTTAGAAAATTGTATTTTCCACGTAGGTTTTCTATTTTTTCATATCGTAATGCCCTATTTGTTTTCGTGTTTCTTTTACAAGGATATTTTTTTTAGATTTTTGTACTTGTCGAAAAAAAAACGTCGTAATCTGTAATTCAGACCGACAATAACAATTGTCGGTGTTGATTTGTACTTATTTCCGCATTAAATTAGCTTCTCTTACGTGATTCTTTTTTCAAAGCATCAGCTGTTCAATTTGTGGGGGCGTTACGGCGAAAATGTTTTCGTCGCGAGGATGAACCGTTCTCAGTGAAAGGTTGTTAATTGAGTCACTTCCTGCCTGTTAAGTTTTTTTTTTTGTATAGGCTAGAAAGCATTTTATATATGCTTAGTAGGCCATTACGGGTCTCACCAAAAGAAATGAGGAGGAAAATAATGAAAAAAGAGGAAGAGGAATGAGGAGGAAAATTATGGAGATTATGTAAAGTTGTCCTGTTATTCCTATTTGATCAATATAAAATTCTGGAATTTTATAACTCTAATAAGGTATCTCACAGCTTCAGCCAACTAAAGAACTTGAGGTAAAAAGTGTGGCCGTAGGGTGACGAATAAATACCTTCAAGAGTAAATTGATGAGCAACCGAGGGCTGAAGTGGACTATTGTTGTAAGGGCGAGAAGGTCAAGAGCGTGCGCTAATTTATCAGTTGGGACAGACGTGTAAAAATGAGCGAAAGGACGGAAGCAGACGTACGAAGCAGGATCAAACAAGGCTAGAAAGCATTTTTAAAGAGTAAAGACCTGCCGTGAGGAAAAGCACCAATGATTCTCAAACGGCGACTCTTCGAAAAAGGCCTGACGCTAACAGTTCCTTACGGCTCTGAGACATGGCAATCATCAAGAAAGCGCGCAAGCTCTTGGCGGTGGCAAAGAGGAAAATGGAAATAATCGTAACAGGAGCCGAAGGGGTAAACAGCGGGTTACCGAGGCCAGAACTAAGAGGTTTAGATCGGTGGCGAAAATACCCGCGGTGAAAAATGTCGACTGGATGAGAAGAATAACAGAACGGACATCACGAATTAGTAAAAGAAGTAGAGGCCGACATGCAGTGAGATGGAGTGACCCTTTATAAAAAACAGCAGCAATCAACTGGATCAGTGAAGCAGTGAATCGGGACAAGTGGAAGCGATATGAAGAGACATTTATTCGCAACAAATATTCTTTGACTGGTTTAAATAAAATAAAATAAAATTTAATTCAATTTAGTTAATAAAATAAAATGAAATAGAAAATAAATAATGAGTGAGGTTACTTGCTGCGTTCTAATACTTGAAAAATTTAATTCAACGTTCTGCTATTTGGCTCGTAAAGTCAGTGCAATATTCACAACATGTACTTTCGAATATAGTATAGCCAGAATCCCACAGAAAAGTGCTAGGATGTGACAACCTTCGTGGAGCAAATCAAACGTTCATCATAAACTGTGGCGGAAGACTCTCGCAAGTATATTTTGCAACTGTTTGCCTATTAGGCGAAAGGAGACGAAGTAAGCTTTAATGGATGTGAGAGAGGGTTAGGTGGGGGAAGGGGAACGGGAGAGGGAAGGAGTGGCGGGAGGGGATAGGACATAGCAACAATCTTTGTGCATCTCGAAACACTTTAAATTGAAATATACATAGTCCTTTATAGGCAGTTTCTGTGGACAAACTTCGAGAGCTAGCATTCCTTACCTTCGCATTTTATTTTTGCAATTGCCTATGAACTTTTCTATATTCACTCGGATTTTCGAATGTAGTAATTTTGATGTTTTTCGCTTCGTTCTTTAAATATTTTCGAATAAAATAGATCACACACAGAGATATTTCACATCATTGTTCGATGGAAATTAACTAAACATCCGGTTGTGTTTCCATTTTTCAAAATCTTCTTGATGTTGATTAATTTTCCGCTATAACGACTCACGTAAGCGTAAACATAATGATAGGGTATTCCACATTTTTTAAGAAACGCTTATGTTGAGTTGCGATAACAGCTGTTAACGATTGATATACATCGAAGATTTTCATTAAAGAGTATCTTATCGTTGAAACAATTTGTGATATTATTCTTCCTCAAGAAATTTTTTTTTCGTCTCAACTATTTGTTTACTCGATAGTAGAGTAGTTTTTATTGCCATAGATTTCCGATTTTCCCAGAAACATCTCACTCTCTTTTGTTTAAAGTCAAGAAGGTTGCACTTCTCCTTCGCTCTTCGCGAGCTTAGCTCTGTCATATCTATCTTAGCTCCTCACTTTATCCGTTATACTCCATCCCCATCTCCCTTCTCCACTTTCTGTCTTGCCGACTATTCTCATCTTTTATTCTGATGAATGAATTGCATGAATAATATGTCGTGGTGAACCACGCATGCACTCTTTACTTGAACTTCTTGGTTTTTCACTTCATTATTACCTAACGGCGTTATTTAAATTCTTCCATTACATTGCTTTTGCTTTCCTGCATACCTTTGTTGCTAACGATTATATGTTAGATTTCATGTAATGCAGAAGAAATAAAACTTCATAGTTGAATTTGATGCGATAAAAAGATCACCTTATTTTATTCCTCCTATTAAACTATACTACTGCTCTAAAAAAATAATGCAAAAAGATTTTGAAAATATGCCTCTTAAAAGAAACGGATATTGAAATAATGTATGATGCATCGATTACCAACTCAAAAATATTAAGTTAAAAGTGTTCAAAAATGTAACCTCTATTTTTGATGGAGAATTCGGGTTGATAGTAGTATTCCAGAAAATCGCTTCCCGCCAACGATTTCTTAATGTAATCTAGTTCCTACTACTGAACTGTCGTAAAGGTTTCCTGTCGTAATCGCGATCACATCTTTCTTTTGCGTCAGATTTCCAAGAGGTAGTTCTCGTTGTTGTTTCAGGATACATCCGGTCGAGAGGTATTGCAATATTGAAGAATAATCGAGTATTGATTCAAGATGTTCGTTGGACATCCTATTCTCGATGTAAGTTTAATTCGATTTTCCATTGTTCACTGATTTAATTTCGATTGCTTGAGCTTTCAATGAATCCATCTCACTGAGAGTTGGTTGGTTGCATTGGAGTTCGTTCTCGAGAACCAGTTTATTCTGCTCTCAGATTCCAAATGTTCCTCTAATCATTTCAGAGCAACACAACCTTTCTTATTTCATGCAGCCTTATTTTATGTTTGAGGATTCTTTACTTTTCACGTTCGTTGTCATTATCCCAACTATACTATCACTTAGCAGAGATTATTTTTTTCAAAGTCTGCTATATGTCTATTCGCGTAAATTATAGCTTTGCGAACGTTTTCTTTGTTGTTGCCGTTCATACCCGCATGTTTCCCTATCTCGGAAAATTAAAATAAATGATCAAATAAATAAATAAATATTTGTCTTATCGCTCGACGACTTGACTATTAAACTATCTTATGCTTTACCAGATTTTCACTAGTGAATTAGTAGCACTGCTCATAGGTTCATAAGTCAACCTTTCGCATCTTTATAGTTTAAGTTAATTCGTTTGTTGCTGATTTGATATTTAATGGCGACATTGAATTTGGTACGAAATTTTGCATGATGTAATGCCCATTTTAATGCTTTTCTGCTCATAATATTCAGCTTTAATTGAAAAACGAAAATTTTCTCGATTTTTTGCCCCACATATTTTCTTCTTAATCGTATTTCAGTTCAAAGTTTCAGGCACTATCCATTCTTATATAAACCTTTTTCCATTGGAATTTAACGTTTTATGATTGCTTGAAAAAAAATTTTTTTTTTCAAATTCCAGTCCAGTTAATTCATTTGAGTTTCAGTTTTCTATCTTTTTTTTGAATAATTCGGTAGTCACAATCACACAGTTTTAATGCATTGCAATTTGCAATTTGTTTTATCTTTTTGCAATTTGTTTCATTTTTTTTGCAATTTGTTATTTATAAGCTTGTGATTTTGCAATTCAGCAAGTAATATTTATGCAGTCTGATTATTTTGCTACGCTCAAACAACTTTGCTGAAATTTTTTTGATTTTTCTCATTTCATATTATTTTTCGGCTTAAGTATTATTTTCTCCTTTCAATTTTTATTACATTTTTCCCCGAAAATTTTTGTGAATATATTGAGGGAAATTGTTGAAAATTTTGCGGATATTATTTCAGCACATTTATCGTTGCAATATGCACACAATTAACGCTATGAAAATATTAGAGAAATAAAGTCTAAGATAACGATCATAAAATTACACTCGGAACGCATTCTTTTCACTCCTATTTATCTGTCAGCATCAATAAATTGCGATTCCTCTCAAATAGATCGAAATTTTTGGGAAAGAATTTACGAGAAATTTTCCACATATTTTCAAATTCACAAAAATTTCTCCTAATATAAAATTTCGCATCATTCTCAGACAAATTCAGTGGTTTTTTTTATTGATTTTGTAGTATTATCGAAGAGGAAAATAGAAAAAAAAATTTTTTTTTTTGATGAGTGCTGAATTTTAATAAGGAGGCAATTTTGGATGTATTTTGGAGCTTGATTATTATAGCTGTTATACTTTCATGTCAAAAATGATAAAATTCAAAGGATATATTCCGTTTGTTTGAGATATTCTAGTTGAAAAAATCTCACCGTCAATTGCTGAATCACCGTCGACCTGCTTCGTTTATGAAACGCTATATAGGAGAAAACTATTTTTTACCCCCTAAAAAATACTTTCATCGATTTCATCGATTGAAACAAAGTACATCGATTTACCCCTAAAATTCATCGATTGAATCAGATTATCAATTCGCGTTTGTGCTGCAAAATTTCAACAAAACGGAGAACTTCAAAATCAACTTTGAAGGCGGAGATGTGAGTTTAAGTGATGAGAAGGTCCATGAACTCAGCAGCAAATGTTCCTCGAATAAATGCTGTTTCCTAAAGAATAGAATGAAGTGATTAGGTTTCAGTATGTTCAGGAGGAAAGAGGGAATACCACCTGACCTCCCATTGCTTGGATATGCCTATTATGTAGGACGGCGAATTTCAACGGTATTTGTAAATGACATAAAAAGCACACTGTTAAGGTATATTGATGGTAAACTTGCTCCATGCCGATAACTTTCAAGCGACGATTAATTAATTACTTCATAAAACTTTGCTATTTTCGACTTAATTGGGAAACACTCCACCTTAAACATATCTGGATGAATGCGCAGACACTTATAAACACTGCAATGACAGCTGATTTCCTCAATTAATCTGATTTTATGAAAAACATAGCTTTGATGCATTTTTTTTTGGGAGGGGGAGGGTTAATTGGAAAATTGAAGTGATAACTTATTTTACAAGGATTTTCAGCTCGTTGAGATTCTGCTTCTTTAAATGTTACTTTTCTAAACAATATTACTGCAAAATTGTATTATTACGTAGTAATATTATTTCTAAATGAAGTTATTAAAAAATTCCATCATTTCATATTATTTTCGAAGACCATAAATTCAGCAGCTGCGAGCCTACCATCCACTGTCGATAATTTCGTCGTTGAAAGGATGTTGATCCACTAAAATTCGCCCGTTATCAAAATTTCCAAAATCACCGTTTAGAGGGGCAATGTGTAAAAGTGAAAAAAATCTAATTGGATTTCCTTTTGCAAATTATGAATGCTTCGGCGCTCTATTATTCAATAGCGCAAAATATTTGCAAATATAGCGCTCGAAATTCTTCAAATATTTCATCTTTTTTTTTTGAGAATAAAGAATTGTTTTCTCAAGTTATTTTTATTGTTTTTGTTTCTATGCACAGTGAAGTGATCAATAAATTAGCCTGCAATGCATACGTTGATAAGGTTCTGAAAGTGGTTTTTTTTAAAAAACATTTTGAGGACTCGAGAACCACACCATTAATTTTCATTAGAACTTGTTGTTTAAAGTATTCTGGCTTATCTAATAAATAATTCTTTCAACAGCTCTCAATTATTCATTGTCTAATAAATATTTGGATGGATTATAGGTCACTGATCGATTATTGGACAGTCATTTCTGCATGGAAATAATTAAAAACTGTCCTATCAGACTTAATTTTCTCTTTCACAGTAAGATCGTTTGATTTCTAGGAAATTCGTCAAGGATGCCGTCTACGGCCGACAAAGACAATTGACAAGAGTAAACCGATAATACTTGTCGAAGGTGAGAGTCTGAATCCAATGCTGTCTCAAAGGCGTGAACCCTCACCGTCAGCTCCAATGCCTCCACCATTACCGACAGTGGATGCACCCCCACCACCGCTCACAGGAGTTCCTCCACCGCCTCCGTTGGTGAAAAAACAACGGAATCTGAAGCCAATAACCAACCCTGCTTTGTTAAAACTTGGCGGCAAAACTGAGGTCAATCGTGATGAACTTATGAAGGCGATACGAGGTGGTGTTCGTCTGCGCAAGGTTACAACGAACGATAAAAGTGGTCCGATTATTGAAGACTACGAAGGAGTGACAAGATCGCGATCTTCACGAGGTTCCTCACCTTTGGGCAATGAATACCAGAGTGATGATGCGTATGAGAGTGCCCAGTCGAGTCTCTCACCACTAAGTACTTCTCCGGATTTACGAAGTTATCGTTCTGAATCAAGCAGTTTTCAGCAGAATGGCCAACAACGAAGTGAAGAATCGCAAACAGTAATTGCAAAGCCTCATTCGACATGCTTCCATGAGGAACCACGTTATGCGATTCCCACAATTGCGGAACCACCGCCACCACCCCCTCCTCCACCACCATCATTGTCTAACTATGGTCCACCATCTAGTACACCAATTGACAGCATGCCTGGACATCAAAACACCTTTAGCAGTAATGAGGCTTCTGTAAATGGAACGGAAATTGCAACGGATGCAGCATTACAGAAGCCAAAGAAGGCTGATGAACATTACACTTCTCCGATTCCGACTCGCGAGATGATTGAAGCAGAGATTCCAACCGGCTCGGCAGCTAACCGTATTAAATTGCTGAATAGTATGCATAATCGTGCACAGTCACAAAGTCCGGTACGACAATTGCATAGACCGGTAATTCAACGAAATATGCAACCGATTGACCCTCCACCACCTCAGCATCAAGAGGCGGCACCGAACACGTCAGAAAACGTCGCCCGTCCATCCGGTTTTCCAGGCGGAAGACTTGCTAATCGCTCTTTCAGTGACGTTAATAGTATCAAGATGATGGCACAACGTTTCGACAATAATCCCTCTAGCACTACCGAATCGAATGTAAACAATTCTGATGGTGTCTATCAACCTCCGATGAAAATATCAATCTCAAATGGTAACTTTCAGTCCACCCTAACAACTGATCCCTCTGCAAAGCTTGTATCATCAAGAAACGATATTCAAAAACCGATACCCGGAAAATGGATGCCTCCTCCACGATGTTTCATTGGAAACAAACTGCAACAAGCACCAAGCACCCAAGATGCGAGGACATATAGACCAATGCGAAGAGAACTGTCACTTCCGAAATCACCAGAAGAAGAGCCGGCGTCGGACTCGGCAAACATACCGCCAAAACCACAACCAAGTAAGATTGCATCACAACGTTGGCCACCTGAGCAACCTTCCTCACAGAAGACCCTTAACATAGCATCAAAAGTTTTCATGAGGAATGCTAATCAGTTTGCTGAAACGACGAATGATTCAAGTAACGTGACCACCAACGAACAACCGCAACGATCTCATGGAAGTAGTGTGGCGTTTCTGAAGTCCCAACTTGCTCAAGCTGGCGTCGATTCGCAACGTGCCGCATCACCCGTACAAAGATCTCCATCACCACTGCAGCGTCCTACGCAGTCATCAGCGCGTTCTTCTTCGCCCAGCCAGCCGGTCGCTTTCTCGACCCGATCCTCGTCGCAATCGCAGCCTGCATCTGTCCTGACTGCAGCATCTTCTTTCGGGCGGGTTTCATCACCGGTGCCATCCAACACTGAAAGCAGCGCAATCCGTCGGGCTGCATCTCCAATACAGCGTTCTTCACTTCGAACAGCTTCACCTGTTTCATACACTGCCCGTTGCACTCCTGCACAGCGCAATGATTCGAGCTCTTCAAGTGCGCAGTACGCACAAGTACATCAAGTTGCACCACCCTCGCATACAGCACATAATACACATATACAGCGTATTTATGCATCGACGCACGATGCACCAGACGTGGATATGGAGGCATCAAATAAGGACAGTGTTATCTATGTGGAACCATCTTCACTTAATGCTCCATTGCCAGATTCATCTTTTTCCACCAGTAGTCAGACAAGTCTTCGTTCTACTGACCTTTCAATCCTTCCCACGCCAACGATCGCAACATCCAATTCGAATTCGCGTAACGTTAGCCCTAGTTATGCAACACCAATTCAAGTGAATACCGATGAACTACCGCCTCCTATCCCAGCTAGTGAGCCACCGAACGCCCCGCACAGCCCAGTTCATTTCTCGTCCAGAAGTTCTGGATCAGAAGAGGTGCATCCTCAATCACCAACGAAGACTGGCACTGGCCCTTACCGATACGTGAAACAACCGAACCAAGGGACTTCATCTAATTCCACCTATAGCACTCTTTCATCGCAATCACTGATCAGCCCGACGAGTACTGCTCAGTCGAATGCCAGTTCTGCAGAATTGAGTGTTTCGTCGGCGTATTCCCCTAATTCTGCGAGCTCAATATCGCCATCAACCTCTGTGAGTGGTGGTTCACTGCGTTCCTCAAATCACAATTTCGAGAACAGTCTCGGTTCAATAGGTCGTCGCCAAACTCCCGTTGGTGCTTCAGATGACGAGCAGAGAAGTGAGGCTATTATAAACGAGCCAGTTTATTCGCAACCTATACCAAGAACAATTTTCATACGCAACGTTGGGGCGCGGCCAGCAAGTCCACTCGAGCAAACGCAATATGATAACAATGAGAGGCGGCAGTGGACGACAGTTTCAAATGATCAGTCCAATCCTCGATTGGTTAGTGCTGCATTCATATGGCTTTTGTTTTTTAACCGCTTAGGTTTTGAAATATGCAAATTTTTCAATCTCTCCTAGATTTAATTCCCAATTTCGAAAAAGGAAAAAAAGCCAGGAAATAGAGATAGATATTTGAAACCAGAAAAGCATTGCCAGTTCTATTGCTTCTCTTTTCGTAGATGATTTTTTCAATATCTGCTACTACATTATGATCACAGCCAATTTTCAACTAGGTGTATATAATTAGATGGGTCGACAAATGATTTCTTTAGTCGTTTGCACTTTGGACACAGGGTGCTTTAAAAAGAATCGGCTGAGTAGTGCGAATTTTTAGTTATCATACTTTTTTATGGAAGTTATCATACTCCTCCTCTATATTTTCCTCTAAAATGTGCTTTAGGAGTCGCTAAAAGCACAGAGGATTGATTCAAAAACATATTCAATCCCAATCAACGCTCCATGGTATACGCCACAAGTGGGCAAGGCAGAGCCGGCTGCCTCGGATACGGCTCATTTTGCTGGCGCACGAAGCAATGATCCTCTGAGTCATCAGGGGGTTGGCAGAGCGCATCGAATTATTATCGGTGTCAACGATCCGATGCAACAACGATTCGCAAACGAGAATCCAGAAACTCTCCGAAGCAGTTTCAAATTCGCTATCGACTTAGAAAGTGACGAACCGCTCAGAATCGTACAAAGGTGATGCGCGAATACTTGACTATTGAACGCAATTTTTATGAAGAGGAGAGAGGGGATGGGAGGAGAAAAAATTCGTTGAAATCTGCTTTTTATTATTTTTAATCTCTCTTCGCTTCACTAAAGTGATTTTCCTTCATCAAAAAACTAACCGATCTGTTTTCATTAATTTTCACAAAATATGTTCATAACCATCTAAAGAATCGTCTCTGCGTAGCCCATAATAGATAGTATCCTCTATATCTACACCAACCTCACGTCATAGTCAATCATCGACTTTCTGCGTTTATTCAGCTTTGGTATAATTATTTCCGGCTTCATTCGAAATATTTATCTTCTCAATAAAATTCATAAATTTTTAAAATTCACGCAATCAATTACTTTTTGCTTCAATCAATAAATATTGTCTATTTCATTAGATCCTCCTTGAGATTCGAAAAATTATGCGATCTTTTCAGCAAAAAATTTGTATTATAACGAAATTCTATTGGATATTATCTCTTTCTTTTCATACAAATAACACTTTATGGATGAATTAATTTTTACAATAGCCTAATGTGTTACTCGAAATAGAATTTAATTGTATATTATCTCTCAAATTAATTGATAATAGTGAATTTTTATTTAAGAAAAGAAGTTTCCACTCGAATAGGACAATTTTCGTGTAATCTTTACCGTCTTTTCAATGCGAACATCTTTCTTTTTTACCTTCTTTAAACCATAATCCTTTCAGAAGGTTACAACAGATGGTCGAAGAAGCATTTTTGAATACTCCTTTTCAAAATGAATTCCTCTTCAATTAGATGATATTCTGGATTTCAAGACGGTTTTTCTTGAAACAGGTAATTCGTAATAGTTTCAATTTTTGGGATTACCTTTGGGAACGGTTGTGGGAATAATTCACCCAACGTTTTATCCAGTCGTTGTCATTTTTTCTTAGAAAATAGCCAACAGCAAAACACTCACATTGATGGGCTATATTAACCACAACGCTTCTTTGCTAATTATTTAAGCTTATATTGTCTCTGTTATTTATGTGTGGTGTTTTGTGTTTATATGTTTTGTAGTGTTATATTTTATGCTTCTTTAATGTACTATATGTAAACAACAACAATTACGCTTTTTACGCTGTTTTTTAAACTGCCGTTCTTTTTCAACTATGCGCCATATGAGTGAATAATTATCGTTTATTCAGTTTTATTATTTCTTTGCCTAGAAAGAGCAGGTTTTTTATTTCACATATTAGGATTTTGGAAGCGAAAAAACAAGGATTTTTCTCTGGAAATGGAAAAAATAAATTCAAAAATTTCGATGCGATTCTTTACTGAAATACAATAAATGAGTGGTATCATCTATGTTTATATAAATCTATCCAGAAACTGATCGTGGATCTACACGGTTGTCCCCAATTTATTTTCTCCCTTCACCCATCCGTCCGTCCTCCCCCCACCCTCCTATCCCAAAATCCGTGTAAAATTTAGCCTTTATTCATTATTCCATTTCCTCCCAGATCGAACTCTGTTCGTTGATGAGGCTTTAATAATTTAATTTATTATTTCAGCTGAAGTGATCGTTTCACTCGGTTAATGGATGTTAACGCTCTGATGTGTCAAGCATTTGTGTCTTTTTTCTTATATGCTATCTCGGGTATTCCATTCGTTATTTCGTTTCACAAAATGCTCTTCCACTAACCGTTGACGAGCAATCCAACTGTTCAGTTTTTTTCTTCTATTCACCTCAGATTTTCATTTTTCAATGATTTGAATTTTATTCCAATGGAGATTTTAGATCATTTCACCGCTCAAATTTTCATTTATTTCTAAGAATTTCAGATCCATATTGGGAAAAATTCTTGGTATTCTCGTTGATATATTTTTGGACCGATGTAAGAACAAATTTTGGCACTCCTCCATTTGTTGTCGTTATTGAATTTTTCCTATATTTTCCCTTTCCTAATTCAGTGGAAAAGGAGCGAAGCTTGGAACCAGATGGCTTTAGGTATACTTAGACAAGTCGACTTTCAAACCTATCTATATGACTGTTCCTTTTTCATCAAATTGCGGCATTTTCATTCACCTTTTCATAACCACGACTTTGGGGCACTTGCCTTTCAGGTTTTGGTATAAAACCATACCGAGCATTTCAAATTCATGGTGGTACATTATATGTTTCTGATTTTTCAATGATAGTTCGGTAAATCGAAAACAGATCATATAATCGGTTTCAACCATACACTATAGTAATTAAAGCTCGACTTGTCTTTTTTTGTGTGTGCCAAAAAAGACTGCTGTTATTTAGACGATTCTATGCGCATTGTATTCGTTTTTCAAGCATCTTTTTTGTGAGTTTTTTTAAGTGGCCAAGTAGCCAGCTGTGTGTATGCGTTTATATATTTGAGCAGATTTTTTTTTGTATGGTAGTTGTTGTTGCAATTTTGCTAGTCAAACAATGATATTCTTATAACGTTTTGTTTTATTATTAAATATTTGTGCGATGAATATTTGTATATTTTATATCGTTAACAAATATTTCATAGCTGAAAAAATCGGTCGAATTTTTCTCGATTACGTAGAGAATTTTGTGAAGGCGCAACTCTTTTTCTTCGGAGTCGAATATCGATGTGAAGCAAAAAAGTGAAAAAGTGCGCGGAAGGAAGAAGGCATCATATTTGGCTTCTTAGCATCATATGTCTGACCGACGCTTCAACAGGTCGCAAACAAATAATTTTACAGTGCTCAACTAAAAGGCTGAAGTTTTCACTAAACAAAGCTTCTAGAAATTTGTAAACGGTTCGTTTCCGCAGCTTATATGAAACTGATAAAAACATAATACCCAACCGTTCACTGGGCGAACCACATGAATTGTGACATACCATGGCACCACCGCGGTCGGTGATGCATCATGTGAGGAACATTTTAATTCATGCAGTTCAGCTTACTGTAAATTAGCAACTTAACAGTGATTTGCATAAAAAGGTGTCATTTGGGATCTTGCAACCTCTTTAGCAGCTCATAGTCTAGACTCACACTATTCCTCTCCTGCATCCTTGAGTTGGCCAGTTTTTACGCTCTATGTCTTGAGCAAAAATGCAGTCCTAGCAATGTATAATGCAATCTGACTGACCGTAAAATGCGCGGGAATTTTTTACGACACTTTGGGGTCTATAACTTCTTTAGATTCTGATAGATCGACATGAAATTTGATGTAGGTGGCCATCCCATAATATAGATTATGCCGACCAACTTTTTTGCGTTCATTTTCTGGAGGAACCCAACAGACAACAGACGCAGACAAACACACATGGCATCGCCGTATGGCGCTTTTGCAAAACAAATTTACATAAGTGTATAAAAAACAAGGAAAAAAGTTCCTAACCTTCACGGCAATGGGACGAATAAATTGTGGTGATAGGATTGGCAGGTAGTGATCAAGAAATCTGGGTTGCGATTGCCGAAAAAGGGTAATTTGCGAAAAACTCGTGAGGTAGAGATGAGAGAAAGAGGAGGAGGGGTGGGGATAGTGATATTCTTGAATGCGCTCTCAACGTTGCACTGCCGCAACCTCGTGTTGGGTAAATGTTCCGAGTGAAATGACGAAATTATTTATCGTCTTCGTGTTGCAAAGAACTCTTAATGCTCATCTTTCCAAGATTTCCCCATGCACAACGAGTTTTCTGCACTTTGCTTAATCAATGCGACGTTTTGCTTAAGAAGTTCAGGAAAAAGTAATACAATCTTGCAAAATTCTAGTTTTCTTCAGTAAATGATGTGATATTATGTCTTTGCATATGAGGCCCGACTTTTCCCACCATTATTTCAATGCAGAAGTTTCATAGAGGCACGATGTGCATTCAAACAAACATCACGTTGGATTTTTTTTCAACATTTATTTAACAATGGAAACATCCGGAAAATGAATCAAGGCGTCATCCAGAACGGATCAAAATCGAAATTATAATCGGTCTCGGCTGGTTGGGCTCGCTTACGCATCGAAATCGATTCAGAAGAAGCAGATCGACGCATCTAAATTTATTAAGATGGTGGCACTTGATAATGAAACTAAACATAAGGTAGTACATCACAATACGGCCGCAACAACATATGTAGTAATGGTTGGATAGCTGACTTGCGGAGTCGACTCTCTTCCGCTGCGAGCTTGGTCTTCGAGATTGGAAGCTGCTATGACAAAAAAGTGAATCTCGTTTGATGTGAATAAGTTAAACGAAAAGTGGCTATTGCTTTTTTATGCATCGTGACTTGAATTGCAGCAACAAGTTATCCAGCTGGATAAAGCTTTCTGCTCAAATTTTTTAAAGATTGTTTGTATTTCAGGAATACGCTTGAAGTTTTGCTGCATTTTTTGAAATTCCTTCAAATTGTACATAGTTTTATTCAGTTTCTAAATAAAATTCCCACTTTTTTCATTCTATTATGTCATTAAAATTGAAAAATGAGTGTCTTGAATACGATCGAGAGCACATGTTGGCAAGCTGGAGCATACGAGTCCTAGCACAGCTACTGCAATATGAAGCGAAGCGTTTGCGAGAACGAGACAATGGGTGGGGGAAGGATATGAGGCGGTGGTGGGAGAAGGACAGTGATGTACAGAGACCCACTGATATTTGGTTTATCAGCGATCATAATTTTCGTCTTTAGAAAGCTTTGCACTCCTCTCACCTATTAAATGGTCCAAAGATTCCGTTAAACTGCGATCTTTGTACGTGTACATAACGCTCATTGAACTTAATTAATTGTATGAATATATGCTACACAAATACTTCTTGTTTTTGCACTTCTCACCGGATATAGTTTCATTATAAGTCGCTCTTCTCAGTTACCCTCTTTAGAGATTTTCTAGCAATAAATTCGTACAATTCCGACACCTCAATGCACCAACGCCACATACGTTCATGCGACTCAGGCTGCAATACTCCTCAAAGCTTAAAATTATAAGCTTGAATGATCTCTGAGTAAATATCGAGGTCGTTACTATCTCAGCACAAAGCGATGACAAGTAACATTCTTGAAGCGACTATGCTTCCACAACAAAGGACATGAAAGACAATCCTCATAAATCGCAAATCTCAAGTGCATAAATGAAAAAAAACGTATACTTTGAATAAATTAGTAATTTAGTATTTTAATCATTAAATATATAAAAATAGTGGTGTAAACCTTTTTTAAAAACGAATAACCCTCAGGGCACAATATTCTCTCGAGTGTGATTAAAACACTTTTACGCTCAGCATTTCAAGAATGAATTGCTCGATAAACGCATTAAATTCATCTTTAATATGCGAATTATCGTGTCAAATTCCCTTTAAATATTACTCATATTTAGGCATTTATCAAACAACGACCGCTATTAGCTGAAACTCATTTCGTTGATTCAAACGCAAATGCCAATTGAGATGCTTTATCGTTTAATCAAATGAACAATCATGATGGGATGAATATTATTGAGAAGCCTAGTGCAATCAATTAATTATATTTCATTTACCTCAAGGTATCGAAAAAACCGGGCGACTACTTTTTAAATAGAAAAGTGAGGATTTCATTGCGAAAACATTGGCACGTCACAAACACAAACACCTGTAATTAGCTAGCAGATACGAATAATTTAGAAAGGGTGGCAATTAGAGATTTTCTCGAAGTGCAATTGAGATATAAGTATTTCGTTCGATGACATCGATGAATTGGATAATAAGCTAAAAAAGATAAATGGACATCCTTATAGCTTTTGAAACCTCCGAAGATTCGGCATCAGTTAATTCGAAGATAGTTGTTTGCCTTTGTCTGGAGGTTTGCTTTTGCATAAATTATTTGAATTTTGAGGAATATTTTCTGTCAGGATTTTCGCAGGTTAATAGTTTTTGTTTATAATCGTTATGCTATCCTCAAGCGTTGTTGAGCATGGGATGGAAGAGAATTCGACACCAATTTAGGATTATCCTCAGCTTCTGGAGGCGTCAAATTTAGTGAGCGCCGACCGAAATCATGTAGAATGAAATGGTTTCTAAAATGTATATGCACCGAAGAAGTTATCTTCGAGGTAATTTCATGACCATTATTATGCTCTTCAAACGTATGCAATATAAATGATCATCAATTTCTATTATTTTTTTACAGCATGCTATCCTTCTGTTACATAACTCATACAATATACTCCCTCAATATATTTGAATTAATGCTCCTCTGCAATTTTATGTGCACGTGGAGAGCGAAGAAGAGGAAAAGGACCAAATTTGAATTGATGATAATGAAGAAGGCTGATCATTGTTGAGATAATTATTGTACCTTAGAAATATTAGTAACTTGTTTTTGAATGAATCATCTAATTATTACCGTAAGATAAGATCGTAACATCATTCTCGTTAACTTAAGGTCATGAGCTTATCACATTAGAAATATTTCTAAGAGATAATCCAAATTTTATTTAGCACTCGAAATGTATCACTTAACCCAAATTTCATATCGTAACATAGGTTTAATACCTTTACGATTAAAATTTAAGTGATTTTTAAAAGAAGCAGATTTGAAGCGTTTATCACTTTTGAATAAAATTACAAACACCATTCCCAACATCTGTAGTAGGAACTTTCATCCTTATAATTTATCGGTCTCAATTCCAGAGTAATTTCCGGGAACATGTTGACAGTTCAAGCAGCGGTCTAACTTACTCGCCTATTCCAAGTCTAGACGCCATCATATTACGGTTTCATAAGTCCACGAATAGATTCATAAAGAGAATAGCAATTTATACAACTATATAAGACAGCATTAAAAATAATTTACGGATATTTATGCTCATACAACTGCATTGTTTCGTGAGGTGCAACAAACTCTTTTTGCAATAAAACGCCTCGTGCAATATAATTTAAAACTTTTATTCTCTCAATATGCATTTGCTAGTGCATCACTGTGAAATCTCCTCGTTGTTAAAATGTAATAAGATCAAAACAATCGTTGCTTATTAAATCCAACAGATCTTTGCTCATTGTTGCGATGCATAAGAAGGAGTTATAAACGGTTTTAGCAACTTTGCAATACATCAATGAAATGCTGAGAAAATTTTAGAGAGTTATCGAATACTGGTATCATAAATCCTAAAAACAGTTGATGTCGCTTTATTCTTTTATTGAAAAATTTGGTTTATTACCAAAATAACCAGGGTATATATCAAATATATATGCAATGTATTCTTTTTTTGCAAGTTAGTTTAATGGAATTGTTTAAGCCACAAGAGCCAAAGTTTCAGTCTGAAGCAAAGTTGGTCTGCTAAAGAATGCTCTTATCTCTCTCTTTCTCTCTCTCCCTCCCCTGTTTATATCTTCATTGCATATTATAAAAGTGTATGTATGAGTACATAGTTCTACCAGAATTTATGACCAAGACATGCACGCCAATGATAATTCACTAAGAAAGAGGCGAAAATTGTGCTTTCAAAATCTTTTTGAATGGAACTTGCATCATAAATACTGTTCAATGTCCTTGATATGCTGCTGCTACATGGCATCATCGAACGACGTTGTTTACGGTGCATCTCATTTCAGGCACCGAAACAAAAGAATACCTATTATTTCTTTCTTCTATCATTAATCAATGTCGCTATCAATTTGAATTGATGAATCCTCTTGTTCCGCCACTTCTACAATCGACGAAAAATTTTCGAAATGTGGGGATAGGATTTATTTCCCTATCCTTTTATAGATTAACAGCTATAAATTCTCAAAAATTTTAACGTCGGATGCGCAATCCGTCTTAAAATTCAACCAAGGACACCGAACGTTCCATTAGTTTCTAAGTTATTTATCTCAAAATCTCCTCATGAAGTTGTTATCGCATTTTATCAAAAAACTTTTAGCTATCGAGATATATTCATATCCACTAAAATAGAATTTTGTGTCGAATTCTACAGTTATGTTTATTTCTGTGCGAAATTCGACATTTCATTTCTACGTTAATATACTCCTTCCAAAAAATTCTGAAGAAATGCGCAAGAAAATTCTCTCACTCAGCGGGGATCCCTCATCATACCCATTAACACATTATTGAATATTATTTTGAAAATGATATTCTCTTATCGTCTTCTTAGGGAGTTGATATTATGAAGCAAATTTTGCTTGATAACAAAATATTTGCCACCACCTGGATCTTCAATAAAATCAGAGCATCTCGATACTTAATAAAATTTGAGCGGAATCAAATAACACTTTCGAAGTCGGGCATCGACAGTCTAGGAAATTACTCTCTTCATCGAGCTTTTTCGCACGCCCCTCCTCGGCAATCAAACTACTCCCCTTCTTTTCCGTTCGTTCCATGTCTCCTTACATTAGCTTCAAGTTCGTCTTAATCCATTGAGAGCAAATATGCAAGAATTATAGTTTACTAAAATTTACCTTTTTCCTACCTGAGAAAATATTCAGTTGGTTTTTCTAAAAACTCGATTCTCTCTCAAACATTAAAAAACATTGCCATATGCCATCTTTATTGCACTCCATATATACAGACAATAGGAAAACTTTTTTGAAAAACAATGATATTCTAGTAAATGAATGCGCCAATTTGTTCGATTTAAGGTATTTCGTAATTTTTTTTTTGTTGCAATTAACGTCATATTTAATTGTAATATGAATAACTAAACTGTAACATGAACAATACGCTATCAAAGAAACAATTGAATATAAGATGAGCTTAAGAATGATGTGAAAATTTTCGCATAGACAACAATGCTATAGGCATTTATAGTGTTAAAAAAAATCTTTTTTAATTTCTCAGACTCCGATCGTTGCTCCAAAAAAAAAACGGAAAAGAATTCAATTCTAAATTCGGAATATCGTAGAGGAAGTTTTAAAAAATGGGATAGCGCATTGAGGAGTTGGCACGATTTGCTTTTTTTTTTTGCTTTCGGCTCATCTGATATACCACTCTCACGAATCTCCGACAAGAAACTAATTATGTAAAATAGTACCACAATATTTTAATTAGTCAATAAAAGCTCCTCAAAAAAAATCCTCTTTCTTCTTCTTAAAAATGAACATCGAATTGTAATCGAGCATAAAAACTACTTTATAAATTTTGCAGTAAAATGTTCAAAAGAAAAGAAACTTTTGATCATTCTTAAATGTTTGATTTGAAAGTCACAAAATAAGGAAGAAACTTCAAGTTGGTTTATGTTGGATTTTTTTTTTCGTTTCATAATCGTCTCAAAACCATTCATTTACTCATTGCGGATGGCTAAATGGGCAAACAGAAAATGTTTCATTATAGAAAACAGCATATGCTATTATCTTTTAATGGGATTTTCATTCGCACAAAGATCGAATTTTCACTGCAATAATTAAGAAAATGACAACACAATGAGAGAACGAGAACTCACTCTTCATTCGTGTACTCTCTAATTTACATAAGACATGTATCTTTGATAGCCTTCCATCAAAAAATTTAGGTGAAAGAGAAGAAAACGAGATATACAACAAACATGAGACCGGATCAGGTTGAACTGATTTGAGACCGGACTGGTAAAGTTTAGGGCGGACTGGCTGACTTTTGAAAAGTGCACGGAAGCGATTAAGCTGTTTCTGCAAATTGGATATGCCACTAGAGGAAAGAATTTACCAGAGTTATAATCGCTGCGATGTTGTAAGAAAAACACCGCAAAGGTTTGCTGCTTACATCTTTTTAGGCGGTCTGTTTACCTATTCATAAATGAGCTAGTAACTTTGGAGTACAACTTCTTTCGCCCCATCTACTCTACAGTGCTAAACAATGCTAAACAACAAGTAGAGTTCCTCACAACTTGCACTCCTCACTCATGTACGCTCAGCTGGACCATCTTCGCAGTGATATTCCTTACTGGTGGTTACTTATTCCTTGAAATATTAAATAAACCTCTAACAGGCAACATCTGTTGCGCTTAGATGATTATTTTTTGTCAACTCTTATTTATCATCCTAAACGTTTTCTAACTGCCACAGTAATTTCAGAGTAATTTGTCTTCAATGTTGACTGCTGCGAAGAGCAAAAAAGTCTATGAATGTTTACGGATGGGGGGCTGGTTTCTCATAAATTCATGTTTTATATTTAAGTGGATTTAAATGAGCCAGCTTGAAGCTTCTAAAATTAAAGATGAGTCTCTAAATTAAAAGATCAGTTTCTACATTTTCTCGTCGGGCTACACGTATTTGAAAATACTGCATATGACTGCTCCCATTATTTCATTCAGAGAGACTCTAAAAGCGTACTAGCAACATTCAGCCTAGTTCATGGATTAATTCACTGATAATTGCACGAACAATCCATCGAACTGTTTCACTTATCACCTCACACATTTCGTTTCACATTGTTATCACCAGCTGCTCAATTACGCAATAATTTTCGAATCCATCGGTGTTTTAATCTAATCTCGAAGAAAACACGACAAGAAATAACCCAATCATTTATATCCATTTGATAAATTTCACTTGAATTCCGGCATTATTAATCTTACTAGTGAGCCTACTTACAGCAGAAGAATTACCGATGTGTCTCTGACAAACGATCTAAATCGAAATTGTATCGTTACTGGTGCTGAAAACTTCTTCATTAATGACTACTCCATGAGGAAGAGAGGGGGAGACGGAAGAGCCTTCACACAATTTTCTGAGGATTACTGCACACACAGTTTTCAAAATTCCTTAGAACCTAGTAAAAGCGTTTAGTATGTGAAAGAAATGCGACGATGTTTTATTTGTACTCAAGCATCAAACTGAGAGGATGTTATGAAATACGCATCGAAAGAAAGAAAGCGTAAGTAAATCGATTAGGCAAAAATATGTGATTGCGGACTTCGTTTCAAAGGCGTAAAGGATAGTGATGTTTTGCCAGAATTTCTTGCCAACTTTAATAAACAGTTAACTTTCATGAACGTTTGTAGTGCTATCATTGCAAAGTTTATTGCTAAGCGCCTAGCAATAAACTTTTACTTACTCATTTTGGCATTCCAAAGAAGTTCGGAGAGCGAACAGCACTAGAAATCTTGTCTCCGAAGAAATCATCTTTTATTTATTGTATACATGAACGATTTCTCGGACGATATGTAGAGCAGCATAAGGATCTTTGTGGACGACCTTAAAATTTGTCGTCATTAAAAGATCCTGTCTATGATTGCCACTCCTTCAAGATCTTGATCGTTATGATAACGGGTCAGTTCTACAGCTACTTAAAACTTCCTACGATAAAGTCGTGCTTCCTTAAGTTCGATAATTAAGCGCACTCTCTTTACAGCTGGCAATAGGTACAGCTTGGTGTTATAACTGATTCTTGTTTTCAATGCACGCAGCAATGTTCTTCTGGCTGCCAAGAAGTCATTACGAATTGCAAATTGCATTCTTCATGCCTTGCAGCACAGATAATTCGAACATTGACGCAAGGCTGTGCATGATCGGTTTATTCCGGAACAGTGCACTCTCATATAGTTTCCTTGTCCTTTTTTCTCTTACTGCATTTCTTGAGGATGCCTAAAAGCGTTTTACCCGTAGGTGCTCCCTAAAATCTTCCATGGCTCTTATGAACTCCATTGTCTTTAACCTGTATTCATTGGAACGTCGCAGGCTTGAAGTTTGCTTGCGCTTCTATGTGAACGGCATCGATGAGGTTTTCAACTGGAAGGGAAATGGTGCCGGAAAAATTGTTTTGAATTTTCACTGTTAAAAGCAATGAATACATGAATGCATAAATTAATCATTTCTGGGAAATCGCAAGTTTCATACCTAACAACTTGGAATTTCTCATTAAAATCAATAACTAGTAAATCACTTACATTGGAGTATGGTGAAGGTGGTTCATAGAATGCGCCATAAGGGGGCCTTCTAATTAGCGCCGGATATGCTCCATATCGTGTCGAAGATACAACATAAGGACGGGATAAAGCAACCTGACAGAGAATAGCCAAAGAAAGCAATAAGAGGGATATTTTCACTGAGTGGTAAACCATCATGTGTTAAGGTAAAATAACGAATAAGCAGCGAATGCTTTTGCCCTTAAATGGACCTATCACACTTTACATTCGATTTGACCACGCCTATTTACGTCACAGCTTCGACACCCACATAATCGACGTATGTTCCACTAGGTCATGAGGTATGCTATGCGGGAGTCATAAGACATGGCGTTGTATGCATATTATGTGTTCAATTTTGGTTTTCGCGCTCCATAATAATCTTGTGTTAGTGATAAGTAACAATCAAGTGATAAGATCGAATAATAAAATTTTTGTGATTTGCAATATCTTATCTGAAATTTAATAATCGAGTGGTAAGACTGAGTAGAATTTTTTGCACCAATATGATAAGATTTGCAGAGGCGGTATTTTTGCAGCGAGTAAACTTTTGCCCGAAAATTAATTGTACAATAGAAGTTTTTATGAATTGCAGCAAAGATATAGTTGCCTTGTTCGAATCCTCATTTTCGTCGGCATCTATCTCTTTAAAAAGAGGTCGATTCTCAAGTATTAATGCAAGTGATTTTTTTTTGTCAGAAGCATTTCATAGCTTTAGATTCTATAGAATTCTACGCAAATTACATACTTAAACGGATTATTACACGACTGACGCACAAATGCGACGTTATTTTCGGCATACGATCAAATGCTTCCTCCTGGTAGCCACCAATTCACTTTTTCTACGGTTAAAAGGAACGGATGGGGAAGTGGGGGAGAATTATATAGGCCAGAGCTAAATGTAGACTGAAGAAAACACGAGATGTGATTACCCTTTTAAAGTACCATGCAATACTATGAAATCTTAGCAAACTTCTTGTGAATGCGATGCAGTGCATATTTATACAATGTAATACTTGAGAGATCATCTAATTTGAGGTGGAAAAGATGGTTATTTTCAGTTGTACGGAAAGAAAATTGTGCAATTTGTAAAAACTTTAAGAGAAAGAAAGTAAAATACAGAAAATCTCTTCAGTAAATATCAAGAATGCTTCCATAAATGGGAATTTTCACCGTATAGTTTGTGATAATATCGTTATTGGCATCTAGCAAAATTATAAAAATTCAGTGGAGTCTTTTTTGTTGAAAGAGTATAATTAGATTATTTTGAATGAATTAGACTGCAAATTACATATAAAATACAAGTTAAATGTATTCAACGGTCGTAATTGATGATGCGCAATATTAGAAAATTGCGCATTGCGTATTCGAGAGAAGAGCGATTAAATTTATTTATATCTTATCAGTAGTTTTTTGTTGATAATTACCATTGCAAATAAACTAGTAAATTCGGCCAATTTGGCCACTTTATTTTTTTTCCATCATCGTTATTTCAGCGCAGTTATTGTACTATGTCAATCTAGTGACGCATTTTTGACCACACCTCGTCTCCCACACACCCATTTAATTAAATGGCGAAGTGGAAATGAGTTTCTCGAAATGTCTCATTTTACGAGATGCCTGTTGCTGATTTCAGTACGTTTTGAACCCGTCAACAAGTGAGGAATTCTACTATGAAGCTGGTCTGATATGAGTTGTCCAGTTGCTGCCAGTTTTATGATTCATCAATAGAGCAATAAAATTTATGCAACAGTGCATTTAGTTTTATTGCATTCAGTCATTCGTATAAATCTTTTTGCAAACAATTCACTATATGATGTATATATGGCATTTATGAGTGCAATGTTTGCAACGCGAGGACAATGCCAGCCGTAGTAATGAAATTTATGAATAGCTGACAGCTTAATTGATAACTAAATTTACCTCGTAAGATGTCCTGTCATAGAATATTTCACTCTCCTACATCGAAATCGGAATTAGCTATTAACATTTATGTATGTTTAAATTTTGCATGAATTTTTACACCGAATATGTCATAGAAAAATGAATCCGTTGTAAAGAATTTGCGCGATCATTTAAAATATAGGTACATTATTGTGCTTGAAGTTAATTGGTTAGATGAGCAATGTGCAAAGAGCACATATCGTGCTAACTTCTCTAGCGGCTTTTATTCATTTCATGATCCAACTAGTACGAAATGCAAATCTCTGACTATTTGCAAGATATTGGCATGTTTTTAGGTGTTTTTAAATCACCGTAATTCGTTTAATTGGTACATCATGAAAAGAATATCATTTCAAGGTCTCACTTACTTCAGTGCATGAATTTTTCTTATATTTTTATATTATAGTTGTAGCGTCAGTATATGAAGTGCATGTGCACTCATCCGTGCGCACAGACATGAGTGGTCATAGTGCACCTTGCGTATGCAAATTTGCGAACGCGCATAAGGAACTGTGCGTGAGGATAGTATCTGATCGTGATGGAGAGGTCACTTAGACGTGTCGCTAAACGAAGAAAAATCCAAAGTATCCTAGAAGTGCAAGCAACTAAAGCAAGACGAGGTCATTGCTACTGCTAATTTGAGAGTGAAATTTGCATCTTCCGTTCCAGCAATAACTTCTCTTGCAGCAAAAGCCCATGGACAATTTTAAAGTATGCAGGATAAGCGGTATGGCAACATTTATTTGTGTACTTATCAATATTTTGTATAGGATATACTTATAGGAACAAAAATGTTTTTTTTTTTACTACCGGTGACTTCAGCCGAGTTTACAGATTTCAGAATTATTATGTTTGTGAAATTTTTTATCATTTTATTCCCTCTATGAGAGGGATTTTGCTAGAAAATTTATAAAAGGCCATCACGACCGCTCAAATAAACAAATCTCCGAATGAACGTTTAATTATTTATCGTCCCTTTTGATTTGATTAACTCGACTTGATTAATTTGATTTGATTAAATCAACATAAGATTTCCTTTTTTAATGAAGTCATACTAGAACGCATCAAAAATATAAATTCCCCTAAAACTCTCCGAGGCAGTCAATTTCCTTCATATCTAAAAATTTTTTCCTCCTTATTTCATGTTGTTTTCATTTGTGCTTTTGGCTTGTTCGACGAGGAAACGAAGAGATGACATGTGAGGGAAACAACGAAATCCGATCACATGCTTATGTCTCATTAATGCTAGCAAAGTATACCACCAAAGCAAAAAAACGCTCTCATCTATATCAGCTAATATATGTTTCATAAAAAACTGCATGAATTTCCAATTACATCGCCAACAAACAATACCACATATAAAAATTTATGTAAGCATAAGCTGAGGAAAAAAGACTTGTATATGTTTTAGTCGGGTCGCGTCATTCTCAGATAAAACTGTCATAAAGTGCTGGTGGTAAAATGGAAATGACGTTCATAAAATAGCACTTAATTTTGCATTTTCACGTTATACTCACAATAGAATTAGCTTGCTATATATATATATATATATATATATATATATATATATATATATATATATATATATATATATATATATATATATATATATATATATATATATATATATATATATATATATATATATATATATATATATATATATATATACTTGTAATTCAATCATTTAACGGATTTGATAGATATCGAATATAAAACATTTTATTGCTTATTCGACTCCCATGAAACATTTCCCATCGATTGTGGAATCTTAAATATCATGAAAATCATAGAAGATTTATTGCTTTGATATTTATTACTGAAGAGATTACCTAATAGAGCAGATGTCATTATTCAATGACGTATATTAAATGCATAATGATAATCTAAAACGATAATAATAGATGGTTTATGATATTTACGTTACCTTTAGTTGATCTAAAAATTGTGATTTTTGATGTGATTTGATGTAATTACTGTAGCACACATAGCAACAACTCAACACATCGCGTAATAAAAGAATAGAAAAGTTTGCTTTAGACTCTAAATTTAACGACTGCCCGATTTATTTATGAGTCGGTACATAGATGCAGCAATATTCTACAGCGATCAATGTGTGGAATCATTAGGTGTTAAAAAGAGGTACGGGAGCGCCACTGCGACAAAAAAGTGAGGATCGAGAGAGAAAATATCCTAGCAGAGTGTTGCGGAGACCTGTTTCCCGATGGGGTCTCCAGTAAAAACACAAACAGCAATTTCTGGGCTGTTCTCTGTTCGTCTTTTAGCTGTAACTCCCCCTCCTTATAAAATTGCTCTCAATTAAGCCCTTTCCCTGGAACCACTTATTTCCTCTCCACTTCCCGCCCCTCTCCAGTCAAATTGCTTCCCTACTGCATGCTTATCCCGTTTTTCATTGGGTCTGGACAACTTGTTCTTCGACGTAGCATGTCCCCTACCTCCTGTCTCAGCGAAAAGGGTCTTCGCATATAAACATCGATCCCACTGCAATGTTTTCACTAGCACGGTCTTCTGAAAAAATTTACAGTCTGAATTTCAGTTTAGCTGAAAACGCGTGCAAATCTATATTATACAAAATTCGTTTCTTCGATTTGCATATTCTTTTCATTACATTGACCAAAAATTAAAGATTTTGCAATTTACTAAAACATATCTGGTGAATTTTTGATTCTTTGCATTGTTTACAATACTCTAGAAATATTTTCTCTGGAAAGAAACATTGCATGTTTTTTTGGAGAATGAACTATAATTGGCATAAAATAGAAGTTCATCTAATATTTACATATTTTCTCCAATTGCCGATATTTCTATAGTGGAAAAATTTAGTAGCTTATCGGTTCCAGTAAACTTATTGAAAAAGTGAATAATTTTTTAATCGTTTGCCGCTTTCATGATGCAGAAATGAATATTGAAAGAATTGTTTGTATGACTTTAGGTACTAAATAATTCCTTTTATATCAGCACTATAAAAAAGAACTACGAAGAGAATGAAAATAAAAGATTCAGCTATGATTCACTTTTTTCCACACAAAAGATGACCACGGCGTGTCCAGGCCTCTGAAGGATGGCTCATTGGTCACAATAGTGCAAAATTAGTGGTGCAATTCGTAATTTTTGTGGAAACAAAGCCACACGACGATAAGATTAGCTAGTGAGCTTTCGAAAGTTCTCTACGGTAATGAATTTATTATAAATTCATCAAATCTCGAGACTTTTTTCTAATTGGATTACGAGTTACACATTGGTATGCTCCTAGTCCTTCTTATGAGCTGGCAACATCAGCCATATCCTTTACCTGAGTTTGCTGTCGCCTCCTATCCAAAACGATATATTAATTAGATACCTGACCATATA
The DNA here is from genome assembly GCA_013433145.1 of Ascaris suum. Classification (NCBI taxonomy): domain Eukaryota; kingdom Metazoa; phylum Nematoda; class Chromadorea; order Rhabditida; family Ascarididae; genus Ascaris; species Ascaris suum. The sequence continues at coordinate 3,138,007 of CM024183.1, read as the reverse complement.
CTAATTCGACCAATGCTCAAGCACGATATACCGTAATCAAACTGCAAAAACCCTACTGCATCTCACTATACTTGTTCAAAGTGAGAAATCGTACTCGTTCACTGATCAATTGGAGATCTACTTAACATGAATCTCAAACTTTCGTGGCTCTCTCCATAGATTCGGCACGTCCAAGTCAGCGAGAGAAGGGGAAATGAAGACGACCCTCTTCCCATTTTTAATTTTTTTTTAAGGGAAAATTGAGCGAATTCTCTCTTTAGAAGTGTCTGATTGATCTTATTCATCATGTCGGAAATGAATTTATCAAATAAACTGCAAAAGTTTATTAGAGCAGCCCTTCTCTCCCAGCTACCTTTTGCTCAACTCCTCTCCCCCTACTCACCCAACCCCCCAACGCCTCTAATCGTTCACCACCAGGCACGCCACAGCTCACAGGCAGCTATAATACACAAAACTTTCTTCCTGCCCATTAGGGAAAAAAAGTGACAAAGTTGCGTTAGAAAACGACGCCTGAAATCCTTTTCCTTTAAATTGTCATATGTTTATGCAAGTTTCATCAGTAATTTTGAGGTGTATAATGGTAGATTTTTTGTAGCCAATAATGTAATTCCCAATGACCTTGTGAAGAGAAATCATTCGCAAGGTCTATAAATGCGGGATGACCTCCTGGTCGTTCTGTTAAACCAGAGCACAAATCAAACCCTTCCATCCCCTTCCCTCCGCCTGATTGTAGTAAAACGCCTGTGAACTTTTATTAAATGAAAGCCGTAGCAGATTTCCGTTTGAAAAATTGGAGACCAATATTCGAATAATTTTTTTCTACTTTCGTTTGTTGGCCTGGCAACTGAGTGAACGACCAGCATAATGAATTTTAATTCAAATGCAAAAAAAAAATCCTAACGTGATTTCGTGTTCATCGATCATTTAGCTCACAAATATATGTATAAGCGACTTTTGCTCACAACAGTTGTTTTTGGCTTGTGTCTGTCAGCTGACAACGACTCGCTTTCATGTAGATGTCATTGCATATCATAGACTCTTCACCTACTATATTTGATGCACATTTTAAGAGGTAGAGTAATATGAAGTCAGAGTGCGACTTATCTGCTTCAAGTGAAGCAAACCTCAACAACTATATAAAGAATAACATCCTTCCTTAGGTGCTAAACCAAATCAAACACCGAATTTATTTCCCCTTCACGTCACCCGCAGAATGTCCAAAATCAAGCTAAATAAAGGCAACTCCCTGAAATTAAGGAAAAATGAAGTGGAAAAGCGAAATTCTTTATGAGTGTGTTCGACACTTTTTAATTCATTTTCCTGATTTTATGAGAACTGGCTTTTTTCTTAATTTCAAAATATTGAGGGATTTGCCTTTACGCTTCTATCAGTTTCCAAGTATGAAAAAACCTACGTAGATTGAAATGCAATATGCTACTGAAAAAAAAGGAAACAATGGTGTTCAGATGAAGCAATATCACCAGGTGCATTAAAAAAACCTTCAAACCTTTTACAAAACAACAGGTGGGATACAACACATCACGTAATGGCACAGCTAGCACAGTGTTAATTGCACATAACGATAGATATAGGATGTTGGCCCTCAAAACAGCTGAACTACTAATGTGAAGATTCTGCCAGAAAAGAACGAAATTTAGGCGACTTCTAAAATTAGGAATGGTTTATGCGATACGCTGTGGGATTAGCAGATAGAAAATTTTATATACGATTGTGAAGTTACAACGAAAATTACTATACCAACAAATTAAAAAAAAGAGAACCATATGTTTTTTGGCGGTTGGTGAGCAATGTCACGCGCTCATTGCCTTATACCATGCCTTCTTCAGTTCGAATTTTGGCATTAATTATGCAAAATTTGCAGGATTATCGGATATATTCTTCAGTATATCAAGCAAGACTCGTCGATTTTGCAGTAAATTTAGGCACTACTAGAAAAATTATTTCTAAGCATAGCTTATACGAAGAAAACTATGGTGGAAGTTTTTGTTGAGAAAGAAACAAACTGTGTACTGGTATCCAATCTATTGTTTCTAGTGCCAATTCTTCAGCAGAATTAACAGTAGGTTGAAGCGACTGTTATTTTTTCCTACATTTAAAGCATTTTTTGCATATTTGAAGTAAAAGGTAAGCAAGAGATCTCTAATTTTTGTAATATGCAAGTACTCACAACCTACAGCAATAAAATTCTAAAAGGCCTAATTAGTCCAAAGCTTCCTGCATTGAAGACTTTGTTGATCAATTATTATTAGATACTTCCCGTTCGATACGAGTAGAATACATGGACAAATGCAATGTAAATTATACAGGTATATCAATGGAAAAATTATAGCAGCCAGTTTCAACTATTAGTACGTCAATGAAACAACGAAATAAAATGTGCAACTATACGTCATTTGCACTGAAAATAATCAAACTATTTAAAAATCAGTTTCTTTCTCGTATTTAAAAATAAAATCACTGATGCGATTCGGCTTCAATCGGTAGGCGAAAGCAACATCAAGAGATGAACTAATTAGAACGGACTGCTGCACCCTCACTTTCCATGCAAAAGCATTACTACTTTTAATGACTTACGCGTTTTCAATGGCCTTTAATAGTATCTAGAAAAAGAGACGAAGCGAGGTGTCACGGATGCGGTTTCGCATTTCAAACCAACAGGCCAATTAATAGTAACGTTTAACTAACTCTTACTGCGAAACCAATCTGTTATGCACATTCTCGTTTAAAAAAAAATTGGCTTTGCGCCCGCATTTAAAAGTTAATAAAAAAAACTGAATTGCAGATGGCATCCCTATATGATAAGAACTCATAAAGAAAATGGTCAGTCGGAAAGAAATTAGGCAGACAGGATTTTACTTAAAACACGGTCATTATTTTTCAATGTTTCGTCATCATATAGTACATCCATGAGTGCTTAAGAATGTGGTTAGTACGTGATGTTAATGTTGGTCAACGCATGAAATACTTACGACTTCGCTCAACACGTATGAAATGGCCATCGAATTTGGAAGCCAGAAGCAAAGAAGCCTTGAAGGTGAGCGTTGTCAAAAAATAATTTCGCAAACGAGGAAATTGCAACAATCGAAAAAAACGAAATAGGAAAACTAAGCGCAACTTTTACACTCGAAGTTACTTAGTTTTCCTGAGGAATAGATGAACGACTTAATGACTGCATTTTAAATCGCTCATTACTACAAGACTATTACCATACAATGTTATTGAAGCGGGTTTGGAAAAAAAACAACGAAGAATCACTAAAAACTTTCGCCAACACGAGTGGTAACTGCGACGGTGATTGGCTCAAAAATATAAAACCTCGTTAATGAGGGCTGACGAAAATTTCCGCAATACCTTGACGATGAGTCCTCTATCGTCTCTTTATTCGAAACTTCTGTAGCAGTACTCACCAACTGAAACCTCTTCAGCTAGCGATTTATGCTGCTGATAGGCATACTATCTGAAAGGGTATGGGTGGGAGGGAGAGAGGGGGAATGAAGAGAAAGCAAAACGACGCAAACCCTGATGTCATCGAGAGATTCGAATTACTGCAATTCCAATGAGTGACATATCACAATGAAAAGGTCAGGATTAGATCAGCTCAACGTGATCTAACCCTGACATGATGGTTCGAAAGAAAAAAAAAATGTATCGACTCCCTATCTCCTTTCGATTCCAAAATGGTATTTCTTGTTAACTCGCAAATCACAATTCATCCTGGTTCAATTTGCCTAAATATGTGTAAGTTTGATTTTTTTCTTTCTTTTTTTTTGGTTTTGGTCCAGTTTGTTTGTTTGATTTTTCTGCCCATTCTCCGTGAAGTTATTTTAACTTTCTTTTTTTTTTTTTTTTTTTGAGAACCAAGTTGCCCAGTGATTTGATCCTTTTTTGTGCGAGTTAATTCACCCTTCCCCGACGCTTTCGCTTTTTCGACCATAGGATGCCCAGTGGAAACGACGATCTTCATCGTCGACAGCAGACAACAAAGGCGTAAAATTCCGGTACAGATGATTGATTTTACGCTTCGAAAGTCTCATCGAGGAAATTTCCACAGAGGCGGTGGGAAAGATACCTTGGTGCTTCCCGCTTTACTTTATTGCTCGACTTCTGCGCCCCTCTTGTTTCTACGGGATTGCCTCAAGTGCAAATATCTCTCACTCCCTGGCCACAGGAAACTGGAAGTGATAGGACAATCACAACCTCTGCAGCATTACCCTCCGCACCAAGCAATATTAGAATGCCGTTTTTCTGAAGGCAATCCAATTGTCTAACATAAATCTCAGAGACGCTCACCATACCTATCCAGCGTTACTTCACAGCAACTCACCTGAACATTCAAAGGAAACCCATCTGAAATAAGCAACATATTCACTGTTGTGTTTATTTACAATACACGCAACACATAGAAATCAATTGACCAACACGATAACACGACAATATGAGCTTTAATGTATAGTCTACAAAAGACATCATTTGCGCGACAATTGTTAACAAAGTTGCTCCCGATTTCGTATGTAAAATTTAGGCTGAAATGGGGCACCAGAAAGCTTTCGAACGAAAATACGATTTAATGGATACACCGTCAAATACCGATAAGATAGATACTTTTCAGCTTGCGATCAAAGATTCGATGGATATGAGTGTGCTAATGCATAAAACTTCTCAAACTTTGTAAATTCGGCTCATTTTACATGATGGCACTTTACTCAAAACGTCACTCAAAATATCCCTTCACTTCTCCATCATTGCATGCAGAACTCATTGTTCTTATAGCCCGCATCGATGGTACGCTTCCAAACCGTTGCTCCGTTGAACAACAAGGACATACACATGCTAGTCAATGAACTTTCGATCCTTCTAATTATGAAAAAAGCACAGGTCCATGATGCGGAAACGGAAATCACACTAGGAACATCCGTTGAAGCTGGTTATCCCAAAAACTTCGGAGAAATTTCCGGATTGCTTGCCGGAGAAATTTCCACAATCTTTTGCAGACAATAGAATTTCGACAAAGACTGGACACCCCAGCGGAAAAATGCATTCATCGTTATCAGCCCTCAAAAACATTTTCCGAGCTCCGCAATTTGCCGACATTACTAAAAAAAAAGGTTTTCTCTCCAAAGTAATGTCGCCATTCAAACGTTGTCAGCTCAACTTCATTATGTTCGCAGAAGGAAATAATAAAACCTTTAAGAGATCAACTTTTACAAGAACGTCTGAAGTGATCAATTAACACACTTCCGACTGGCGGAAATTCATCACTTCAACAAGAAAGACAAATTTGCTTTTAAAAATAAAGGAAAAACTGAATGCAAACTATACGGTTACTCTTCGTGCAGCCATTAGAAATAAATGACATAGCGGAAAAAAGACAAATATCTGAAATAAAATTTAAAAAAAAGAGAAAACTTCCGAGAACGAAAACTGAGATCCACATAGCAGTTAACTTTTTCAATAAAAACATCACTAAATGCCAACGATTGACATCTCCCTATGAAAACATTTAACTGAACGAAGAAACAATGCGTTTTCTTCCCCATAATAAATAAATAAATTTTCGGCAAGAAACCTTCACACCATGCTACGATTCGCCCCAAACATTTCCATAAATCCACATTGAAACAGATTCGCTTACATCTTATAAGCAGCCTTCAAAACGATACCATCACAGCATTTCGCTTCTAAACCTTGGCTCGTTGTTCAGTCAATTGCAGCTTCATATTACAAATATAGAACATTCTATGACACAAAGCGAAACATTACCGAGCCTCACATAATGTCGATTTCTTTACCGTGATTGTTCAGGTCATTTTTCACTTCATCCAGTGTCATTTCTGAAAATAATCTTCAATAAACTATCGTGATTTTATCACCTTATCACCAGAAACCTGCAGGTTATCAAATTTCTCAGCAGGATATATAATCAAGAAATATTCTTAATGATCTACTCAACTCCTCATGAAATAAAAGGGAGTGATCTGTGATCACAGATACCTTCTTAACCACTCAAATATAAAACCTCATAACACAGAAACCTGTAAAATTTTTATGCGAGCTCAACGAAAGCAAATCATAGTACCTTTAAATTATCCCCAAGACAACACTTCCATACCGTTAAGAAAGACACGAAATTTTATATAGGAGGAAAAACCGAACCCACACCCCAAATCCCCTCCGCAGTTTTGCTCGATGTGACAACTTCTACTGACGGAGCCTAATTTTTTAAGTCAGCGACTTGCGACAATTCACAATTTACCGGTGCGCAATTCACGAAAAATTTCTCATCTCATGGAAGAGAGAAGAGTTACAACTGTTACAAAATGTGATTGCTCACTAACAGCACAACAAATTACTCTTTGAAGAAATCTGGGAAAAAGTTTACAAAAAAGTCTATGTACAACGGTGTTGCCATTTTTTACAACAAAGAAATTCAACGTAACGACTTCAAGCTCAGAGCCGTTCTAGCAAAAAGGATGTCATCCCACATTCAAGCGTACATTTTCATTCATGGATTAAACAAGTAGTTGAGCGATTTATGAGTGATTAAATCCTCTAAACTATGCTGATCGGTCTCTATTTCTCGTATAACGAACACAATTACATTTCTGTTCCACATCATGGCATTTCCTTCAGTTTTCAATTTCCTCTCGCTGATACTCTAATACCCCGTACATTATCTAAACATTACAATATATAAAATAACTAGATTTCCCCTTTCTTACTACTATAAAAGATCAACAGACCACTGCTTTGGACGATTTGCTCCAAGGCGTCCATTTGTGTATCGTTATCCATATCAACGTAATGGATTGTATGCTGATGACCTGATGTTTCATCCACATAGAGGATATTGACAGCCTGCTGATTCTCAAGAGTATGGAAAACGTGTTGTGTATGAGCAGGCATCATTCCCATTCCACTGTTCAATAGTGATGAATTCACCGTCACAGTTGGTGAACTACTCACGCACGTACTCGAGTCCGACGTCTGTAATGATGGTCGTTTTATTCAAGCAATAACTAGAAAGCTCCTATTGTAAACCCGTCTTTCACCTCCTTTCTTCATTTCGCAAAAGTTGGAAATCCTTTTATAAGCCACTTTCAATCTTTCAGCAACTAAAACTTCTATAAAGCATAAGTGACATTACCTATAACTGGGTTTAGAAGAAAATATAAGATGTAATGACCTGATCCGATTCCAGAAAGATCCAATAAAGACTTCACCAAAATTATCAGTAAGAGCACAAACAATACCATGAATTGTTGCCAGCAATTTAAACGGTCCATCGAGAGAGAAAAGGTCCATTCACCAACGTACCACTTTCAAAAAAACAATCTTTTGAATAATAGGTCTTAGCAAAAACTCTCGACGATTCCAAATCTTCTTTCATCCCATTCCGCCCCTTTATCCCTTTCCTCTATTCCAAATAAAGAATCATAACGGATCACGTGCATTGCTGAAACACAGCTTTCTGGAATACCTCAAAATAACTGTAATAACTCACTTCTAAATCGCACACACTTTTATTCCTTCTAATTCCTTCATTCAACAGTATAACAAGAAAAATTAGGGGGACAGAGACGGCTAGATAAAGGATTGCAACGCCGAAGGTGTATCAGATTGTCTTAGAGCTCTGAGGAGAGAAAAAACTGATTCAGAAGCCATTAGAGCATCTATTCAACCACAATCACTACGACTAGTCAAACTGTTTATAGGAGGAAAAGCTAACCACCGAAATTCCCTGAAAAAGAGTATAGTCGCCTACCACCACATCCCTGCTCTCACCCTTTCCCCTTCCCGCAACACCCTTGCTTTTATCGCTTTGCCTATTTCTCCTTACATCAACTTCTCGTTTCATGAAGAAAAACCAACAACTTGCGGGGTCGAAATAATTTTTTTTTTCATCGGAATTTTCATTTCGAAAGCATTCCGGTTCCGGCATTTTCCGGACATGATGTTTGCAATAACGGCGCAAATTACAACGCTGTTTTTTGCCATAAACAATAAATGCAGTGCCAACAAATCTCCCTCGCCTAAAAATGCATTCATCGAACATCGAAAACCAGCCATAGCAAACTTTTATATCCTTTCAAAATTTAACCAAACCAATTTCTCCGACCGATTTATACACCTTAATTTCCACAGATGATTGTAACAAAACTTTGCATTGTAAATAAAGGACGACAGCAATTAAGAGCAACAAAAACCACAATCAAAGAGTGATGAAAAACAGAAATGCTTAAATGAGAAGAGAATACTTGACGCACCTGTGCCATAATCGATATAACCGGCTTATTGGCAGCTTTAGCAAGCCTCAACTCAACCAAATACAATAAATATTCGTCATAAAGGAGACGAATTAGATGAAATGAACCAAATGACTGTGCCGAACGTAACGTTAGATCACGGATTATCATTGAACTGCAATTAATAAATAAATACACAAAGCAAACCAATTTTGCATACTTATTGTAACTACAGTCAATGTAACGTAGTGTTTAAGACAGCCATTCTTGCATAAACATGTCAAAGTTCAGCCATCCTTCCCTCTTTTATTGCAGCTCCTCTTTTCGTTCCAAAATTTCCTAAAAGAAAACCTGATAGCGGCTAAGTTCACTAAATAAACTGCTCATAAATGCCAATGCCAGCCTATAGATCAGTTTCCACCATTCATTGGAATAGCAAATGCCTTTAAATAAGATTCACACGGGCTGGCACTTAGGCTAAGCGGTTGAAATAACAATGAAATAGCACCGCGAGCACTGTATATGGAAAATCGCATTTCGCCAGTACACTGCAGAGATCATAATGATGCAGTTTAGAGACGAAAAAAGCATTCCATAATGATAAAAAACGAAAAAGCTTACCTATAAAATGACCAGTTTTTAAGGAATTGCTTTGCCACGTCAGCCAAAATATTCAGCGGTTTATCATGATATTTTGCCAGCACCTGAAAATATAATTCACATGGTATGAGAAGTTGCAGCTTAAATGCAAAGTGGAAATATTGAACAAAACAAGCGAACATCATCCTCCTCCCCGCCTACCGATGATCGAGAGGCGGAAAAGCAAAAAAAAAAACCATCGAAAGACGCAGAATCTTTGCTCCCTTATAATCCTCATCATTAATCATATATTGAAAAAACCTGGATACTGACAGTTTGACCGCACTTCGCGCTGAATTGAGGAACGACGAATTTATTCTGTTAAAAAAGAAATCCATAAATTCTGAGAAGAGTTCGTTGCAGTTTATGATGTCATCTCAACACTTATCATAAAGCGCCACATTAAACGAAACGACCATGCTATTCAAGGACACCTTAGTACGCTTAAGAACGAGCTGTTGCTCATGTTGAGAGGAACTAAATACAAAAATAATCGCGAAATTCCCGATCAAAGACACCCGACGCCTTGATCTTTCTAGTCTACCTCTTAGAAGGATTAAAAACAAAAATCCTGTTTAACATTTTAACATAAAACCACTAAGGAGCACAGGTTTCACTGAATACCTTTTAGTAGGTATGAGATCATCCGACACGGAAAAATATGTAATTTTTTGCTCTTGACCACAATCTTTTTTTGTAGCTAGCTGCTCATAAATAAATATAAAAACAATACATGACATACTTGATCAACAACAGCCTCCATCCACTCGGCCCACTGTTCCAATGTTTTCTGCTTCTGAAGATTCTCTCGAAAATCCGATTGCAGATTAGACACCAGCACTGGATCACAATCACAAACCCAACTGAAATTTTTCTGATTCATTCATAGGTATAAATTATTGTAAATGACAAGCACTTTCTGCTAAATTTTCTTGACTACGTGTCGTAAACAAATCTGAGGTAGAACGCTGCGAACAAGTTGTCTGCTGTAGGTATATAAATTGAAAAAAAAAGAAACAAATCCAGAGATCACGAACACTGCAAATATTACCTCTCTTCATTCTGACTACTATCTCCTGAGAGACTTTAGCTTCTGACTAATCAATGCGCGAAACTTCATTTTTGGCAAATTGATCTCGTCAACGGTAACCTATTGGAGAGTAATCCCACTACTGAGCTACAGTATGTAGGTTCAGTATCAGATCACATCTCTTCCCTTCTGTTTCAGCCATTATGACTGCGACTAAAGAGCCCCATACATTTATCAACCAGGCAAATATTCTCTCGCCTATACCCTTGAATGTTTTTATAAAATCTGCAACTTTTTGGGCGGATCGGTTCCGGAACAAACAACAGTGCTATTAATGGGTGTCTTATCATAAAACAACTTTTGAACTGGCTCAGACTTCAGACGGACAACCATTATCCTGATGACCTGCGATTGCTTAGCCAGTAAACCACCTGCCCGGAATGCCAAACGTTTAGGACTAAACAAAGAAATAAAAGATTTTCCTGTAAAGGCGATCCTGCAACTATGACGAAAGGGATCTAGTTGAATAGAAAGGCCTGAAGCATATGAAATTACAGCCCTCGATTAATTAAGAAGACAGTGTGCCTATAACCAGTTTAAAAATCCTAAACAGATTACGTAACGCTTTGACATCACCGTGCTGCCACTTTGCAGTTGAAGCACTTCCCATTTACCAAGTCACTTCGAAGTCATAGAATGCTAAAAACATGGGTTACGCTTTATTTAGCTGCTCTACTAATATATTAGTTTTCAGATTGCAGGTTCCCCTTCTCAAATAAGTTTTCAGACTGCAGATTCCCGTTCTTAACTAAAAGTCAAACCTGGAGGTCGGAAGACCTGCAGTTCAGGAACTCTGCAGTCCTCCGATCCTAAACTTTGGGGACCTCTGAGTACAGGAATTCCTTGCACAAAACCCGGTTCTTTGAAGCTCTGGATGGAGCTTCCGAGGGCCTCCGCTAATGACGCAACAATGAATGCGTAACATCAACTAACCCAGCCTGATCCTGAACATTGCTGATATCGACCCGATTAAAATCCTGGTACATCTGCTGGATCTGATCCGGTTTCTGAAGTACTCCTCGAGCCGCGGTGGCTAGGTGGTTCAACGAAGTGTATCGCCTCAGCGTTTGCGCCAACATTCTCACAGCCACCAACTTCTTCTTTTGAATTACATCCGGTGCACCCTGCATCGCTTTCTTCAGCTGTCCCTCCAACGACTTTGCAAAATTTCGGATTTGCGTTGTCAAGGTGCCTGGAAACTTTCACTTTTTGACACCCACACCTGATTCCCTAATTATACCTGTCCCACTTGTCCATCTCATCACGTGAGTTGCAATGCCGACTAATAAGCTGACAAAAAACCAACGCGGGACGAGTATATACCCCGATACAAACCTTTCATCTTCTTCAATTAAACTGCGGCTTTTGAAATCATCAGTTTAACAGTTCTCATACCAAAGTATGTCAGTGAGAAGAGACTTCATGATTCAGCTAATAATTTGCTAAGTTTCGATAGCGTTTTCAAGGCACTGATTCTATAATCCATCATCGAAAAAAATGTTGCCTCAAGGATACTCTCATAATATCACTTCAAGGATACTCTCAAAACCAAACTAGCGTTTGCTTAAAAGATATTCAAAAAAAGGAGTAAACAGAAAGAGCATTGGAACTCAGCAATTGAAATTTGAAACAAAATTTTTTGAAAAGCAAACAAACAAATTTAAGCCACAAATGAACTTCGACTGTGCCGAAAGCAATATTTCTGACGTAAAAATACACAGAATTTAGCCCGATATGCGTGCTGCCTAGTAATCTACTTCCTTCTCCGTGAAGAAAGCTGGCTCTCCGAAACCAGTTTTGGCTTCGTTCTTTGGTGACTCAATTAAATGAAAGGAAAACCACGATTAAATACTCCACCTGCTCAAACGTAGCGTTTAGATGTTGCAAAAACTATGTTAATGCTACATAACCAAAGCAGACTCATCCGCATAAATCATTCTTACTAGTAAGGCGAGCTAATACAAAATACGTCACATTGCCCAAGTCTCTAGTTCTCTCGTCATTTCACGATATAACTCTCTTCCCTTCCTTCGCCCCTTCGAAAGATACTTGGATATATCACACGAACAGCTTACTTGACATATTTGAGCTGAGGACGTCGGGTATCAACACTTCAGCGATCACCTGGTAAAACGCAAAATCCATATTTTGCACGAACGTTTGCATCTGTGGCACCGTACACAGACGGAACAATTGAATCTGACTGAGCCCCTTTAATGGCTTCCTGCAAACTGCCGCAATTCTTCACTACTCTCAAAAATACTGAACCCAAAATGCTCCCAAAACGACTAAAAAATCGTTTAGCCTTTCAATTAATCAATTAAAAATTAACTTCAGTGTTATTAAACAGCATAATAAATAAAATGAGAGAAGGGTCCTACTTAATTTCTTATTACTTATAAGTCAGATAAGAGTACACTTCAGAAATGGCAACTATAAAGACGAACGACAAGAAAGAAATAAGACACGGAAGCGAATGCCTGCCTGAAAATTAATCTATTTACTTATGCAAGGCTATGTTTAAAAGGCCAACAGAATGCCCTAACGCATGAAATTACGCCTAAACAGATGGTGAATGCCCGCCAAAAACCACAACTTCCTTTGCACATATCACTCCTATACTTCTCCAGCATTTCCTGTCCTCATTTTCCTAGTATACCTCCATATCCCTCCATCACCGTTTTTATCGTCGCTCGTCCCTTCCTCTCTCCTTCAAGTTCCAGTCGCAATAGGCCCCATAAACCAAAATCCAATAAAAACTACGGCCGATCTTAACCATCGCATTTGACTGAATCCTACGGATATGGATAATGAAGAAGCGAACGTACTCATTCGTGGCGCATTCATCGTCTTCCATTTCTTCTTGGTCGTTTTCCGGCTGCCAAAATGTAACCCAACATTCCTCAACTGCTTCGAATTGCAATTGCTTAACGCATTCCAATACCTCCTATAATTACGTCTGTCTCATAATTATAAGCAAAACCGACGAATCATAACACTGCGATAACTTCCCTCCTCTAAAAAGCTGTGAAATCTACTGAGTTATCTCTGGTTATAAAATCGGGCCCTTATGGGAAATATAGGCTAAATAATTGCAGAAAGCTCCAAAGACAAAAGATATAAAGGCATACACATCCAGCAGAACCAAACGTCGCAAGAAGTATGTACAGCTATAAGTAGAAATATAACGTAATGCTTCTACAGGAGATATTGGAAGCAAATCTAGGAACTCAAAAAAAAGACAGCATCGTAATTATATATGCAAACGACGTCCGTAGATCTTCGCATATGTGCAACAGCACTCATTTGATGAAACAGTTCATCCCAAACAAAGCGGCATACCCCACAATTGGCGGTGTAACCTTCGATGAACCTCATTGCGTGTTGAAGACTCAGACCGAGTGGCTGCAAGAAGTTCTCGAGTCCTTGCATATCAGGTATTGGCACTTGAGGTACCTCACCATCACCAAGAATTTCACGGTCAATTTCTGAAAATATCCTTAATGTGCCGAATCGAGATAAAAATTAAATATGGCCACCAGCGCTTGATGCAATCATCCACAAAACCTTGTTGTTGGCAACCTTTTGTTGCTGAATTTACGCCGCTGACACGAGGAAATTAACGCCTTTCGAAAAAAAAATACTTTTACGGTAAATTGAGCAAAATCAGCCAAGGAAACAACAATAATATTTACGAAAGGTGAGGACGTCACAAAATAAAACATCTTAGATTGCGTTCGTATAGACCAACACCGAACAATGCAAATACAATCATTTAAAAACCAAAGCAGTGAATGGCAAATACATTTTAGATTGCGCAGAGGCACGTTGATATCAAGAACCAATCCCCTCTATTTATTCCTCATCAACCGACGATTCGATTACTCACCTGCGCAATTCTCTCCGTTCGTTGATGAGTTCGAGCTCTGATTCTGATACGGTTGAAAAGAGGAGCCGTGAGTCTGCTGAGTGCTCGGAGTGTATCCTGGTGAAGGACTCCTGGAAGTACCATCAGTGCTGCACAGAACTACTTAAATCATATTTTCCAACTACAGAGGGGAAGTTCATTAATCCTTGACATCTTTCCCCTCCCTCCCCCCTCCTTTTCTTCTCCCTTACAACTGCTAAAAGGAATAACTTTGGAGCACAAGAAGCTTTGATGGCTTTTTCTCTGATTCTCGTGTACCTAGACTGGATGAGACCAATGTTATTAAATGGTTGGAAATTCATTAAAAACTGTTAAGCTCGAAAAGACAAGACTCCCGTAACAGCCTGACTAAAAAAAGTGTTCCGCAAGGTCCAGAACAGTGCAAGAAAGATTAAAGTGATATGCGCTTTAACAGTAGCAGTCACGCGGTTCACGAGTATTATGGATTGTCCACAAATAATAAAAAACCCAATAATCTATGGACAATTCAACCGACCCGAATTTCCTAGTAACAGTTGCAACAATAAAAACCTTCGTTCACGCAAAACACAAGTGAGTAAAAAGATGCAAAAAAATTCAAACGTCGAAAACTCGAAAAGGGACTATCCATAGGGAAAAATAAAGAGACACCTCTTTACATAAAATGAAATCCTTCCGTTTTCCTCAGTAAATCCCTCCCTTCCCTTTCAAAGCTTTTGGAACCGAAAATAATGCCCATGCGGCAAAAAATCTCTGCTGAAAATAGTTGTTTCTAACTATGCTATAAAAACTAACAAACGATTTCCTTTGAACCTTTAAAGCGTTACATGCCATCGCTGTACCTCAGCAAAACCTTGGCAACACAGTAATACTCATCAAAATACACCTCTGTCTAGTAAATATTGAAAGTGATCAATTTCCGATGTTTTATTTGAGGTAAATAGAGCACCGAAAATGGTCAGCAATTTCACCTTAGAAACAAGGCTGTCATAAAACGCATCAAGTTGAAAACTTAGCTCTTAAATCCAAAAAATATATGGCCGTCAAGCACATTATATGTACATACAGATCATATATATATATATATATATATATATATATATATATATATATATATATATATATATATATATCAATACTCTATGAATAACGAGAAAAACATACGTGGAGGAATTATTCGAGTGTGAATGGGGCGCACTTGATTCAATAATAGCCACATTCGCAGCTGCACGGTTACCCATCGAACCAGCACCCATTGTTGGTCGACGAGAGGTACTGTAAATAGCATCCACTCATGGAGTAAATCCGACGCGGGAAAAGAATAAAAAAACAATGAAGACAGGAAAATGTGAGGAGCGAAGGAATGATGGAGCAAAAAGCGTTCAGTGCAATGACTGATCCTACGATGCTTTATAGCAGATGTACTGAAAAAATTCAATTGCTAACCAGATTTAAAGCCAAACCTCTAAGAACTAATATTCCCGATCATGAATTTGCACTCTTTGTATGTGGAAAATAAGGGTCCAATAAATGTTACTAAACACTTTCACATTCCAATGTAAGATGAGATCCCTCAACGATGAAATGATAGAAAAAATGCGAAACGGTTAGGCAAGGTATTTGAGAGCTCGAAAAGAGAGCGCAGGAAATCGACGAACCCATATGAGTAATATAAGCAAAACAAAACGTTGGAACAAAATATTTATCAATGATATCTGTTAGAGTTGCAAATGATCACATCTCTAAAAACGACAATTCTATCAACTGTTACTATAAAGTCAATTAGAATCAAGACTTAAGTGCATAATGCGTAAATAGATCGCGACTGCAACCATGGCCGCGTCCGATCGCCACCCGCTTTGAAATTTTCTGTCATACTTCGGGCGAAAAAAAATCACGACTGAAAAGGATTTTCTTAAGGTGGGAATCACCGAAGCAAAAAAAACGGTTAATCGGGTCACATCGGCATTAGGAATCATCGCAGAAGTAAAACCAACATCAATCATCAACAAAATAGTATAAGAACTTTACAAAAATCTTACTTATTTCTATTATGCATCTGAGCGATATGCTGCGAGGGAGTTGTGATCATATGTGCGCGAGTGTAATCTTCATTAATACTCATCGATGAACTATTAAGGCCTCTATTGAGCGGTGAGTCGGGCTTGATCCGAATCCCATAGTAATGGTACTTGGAATTGCCCCGTGTACCGAGACGCCGTGTTCGCAGTCCATGGAATACGGATCGGATCAATTTGCCGAAAGATGCCGCATTCACTGGCTCGAGCTTGTTCTCGTTGCAATGCCTCAAACAAAACGCTCTCTCACCACATATCGCTAATTAACGCTTCAAATTATGGGGGTGTCAACGACGGCGTGAGGGAGCATGCAGGAATTTGAGAAGAAAGACGTGGGCAGCATAAATCAAAACAAACGCCAAACAGCACGCCTGCTCGCTGTATTCCCTCCTCGCTCCCCTCCAGGAAAATACGGCAACAATAGCTGACCCGAAAAGTAAAAAAGGGCTCATATCATTCACAACGAGTACCACAAACGAATTATGATCAAGGCATAGAACAGCCTCAACTAAACTGGTTACCCTCGCCTCTTA
The DNA here is from genome assembly GCA_013433145.1 of Ascaris suum. Taxonomy (NCBI): domain Eukaryota; kingdom Metazoa; phylum Nematoda; class Chromadorea; order Rhabditida; family Ascarididae; genus Ascaris; species Ascaris suum. The sequence continues at coordinate 3,121,496 of CM024183.1, read as the reverse complement.
GCTATTTTCCATATCGATGAGCTGCACAACTGAATCAGCAGAAGGCTGGATGAATGGCATACAGCATTTCAATAAAAGTTCAGGTGGTGAGTATTGAGTCCAGAATGATGTTATATGTTTATACCTCCCCTTTCTCCATCTCTTGTGTCGCAACGCGAACACCAACCGGCATATTAACGTCACTTTATTTTTCGCGGGAATGAAATTCCAAAAGCGGAAAAGCATATTACGGAAGTAAAAGGAGATAACCATTGGCTAATGCAATCTATGATAACCATTGACGAAGGAGAGAGGAGATAACCACTGATTAATAACCTGCAACAAACCATATCGATGGGAAAGCCCTAAGGAGGGTCACCTTCATAAAGGATAGAATCGAAACTTTGTAAATGGATATCAAACGATCCATTCCACTAGAGATCAAACCTTCGTCAGCAAGATAAAGTGCTTACTTGATATAGTGACTGTAGAGAGTACATCGTGGTAAAGAAGTACCGTCGGCTGGTTCGTAATTATTGATCAACCACTGAATCTATAAACAAAACAGCTTGACACCACCGATATGTAATTCTACCAGCAATTTTCAATCAGCCAGTCAGCTAATAAATTAATGATCGATACTATTCCTTCAAAGACTATTGCAAATTACACTACCAATCAGCAGTATAACTTTAAACCGATGCAACTAAACCGACTCATTTCTATTCCAGCACCAGTTTAACACTCGAAAAAATTGCCGCAGAAGAAGGGGACCAAATTTAAAAATTGCACAGAAATTTGCAACCCTACTTCACTTAGCCCTCTATAACTGTAATGATATTTGAAGTCTTCATACAATAAACCTGAATTCAATTCAATATGACCAAGATTTCAACCATATACAAGCAACACATCGACTGTATCCGATACTCGACCGATTTAAAAATTGTTTATTTAGAGCATATCATAATTCTAGATAAGATGCAATAACAAAAACATCACATCTAAACCTCTCGCATAATCGTTGTATCAATTCGTTACCACTGTTACAATTTCATTCATCGCCGCCGCTGTTCGAATGCAAGAACTCACAAAAAATTTCTATTTAGATTTACAGAATCCTCGGCATCTCATATGAATTTTCTACCTCTTCGAATCTAACCCTCAGCTATCTTTTAGCAAAAGTCTCGCGAACTATAATTGCATTTTTATTAACGATCCAAACGCCCATATTAGTGGATAATTAACGACTTAAATGAGATCAATAAGTGGAACCAAATTTCTCCAAGCACAAACTACTGGAGCCCCAGTTGTGACTTCCAATGATTTGAGTTCTTTACTTTAAGGTATTTCAGACTGCAATTCATTCGTAAGTTTCCTCCTACAACAAATTGCAGATTATAAATTTATTGCAGCCTATTGCATGTGGATAAATCAATGTGAAATCAGACTGCAAACCAAATCTATTGCAAGTTCAAGATAATCGTAATTATTTATTGCAAATTGATGAGTGAAAATAATCGAACGATATGGTTCTCGATTCAAAGCCATTGGAAATTCATACTTATTCAGAACTCAAATATAATTTACCATTGTTATCAGACAGGTAAACTCTCCCATCCCTATTCTTTCCTCAGAAATTAGTCCTCTCTCAAAGAAATCGGTAAGTTGCTCCTCAGTTTCATGTACAAAGCAACTTCCCTTATCACTTTCTCGTTTCCTCCGATCATTTATATCAGTCAGCACAAATTCATCTAGGTAGCTATTAAGATTACCAAATATGCTTCATTTATTGGAGCACGTTGCAATATCATGGCAGGACGTCGGCTGTGTAAAACAGAACTTCTCATTTCCCCTCACTCGACATGGCAAACCCCTCTTCTTCTGGTCTAAAGGAAAAGAGAAAGCAACAGAGTATAATTCCAGAGACGGGTTTTGAAAGCAAAAGCTACAACTGACATGAAAAATAAGGGGATACCTATGTTCCTGAATAGCAAACCTGAAATATTTACTTGCCAGCTCGATTCGCATGCGGTATCCCTTTTCCCCACTTAAACGTATAATCAAAAATTCACAGTCGCTCTGCCCTTCCCTCATAATTCGAGGCATTTTCCTCGACGTTTAGCAGCTAATCGCCGCAATGCGCGCCATTCCCCCAGCAGGTGCTCACATCGATTATTCGCTCCTTAGACGCACAAATCATTAGATAATTTCTCTTGGCCACCCCGCTTTCAGCTCTCAAAAGACTTATCCACGCCGCTCCATTAAGTCACGCCCACCAACATGCGTATTCCAATCAGCGATCCCAGACTACCGTAGCAACGAGACTAGTTCTATAAACACACTCAAATACTTCCTCTCTATAATTCTGCCCGACAGCTCATTCATCCAGGTTTCCAATAACAGCAAAATCAAATAACAATAATTGAAGATGCTGTCTGCCTGCTTGTTCAGGAAGGTAAGATAATGAACACCACCTTATCGCTGAATTAATCGATACATTTAATTACAACTAATTCAGCTGGCCACTTACCTAGCTGAAACCCAGTAAAATGTCGCAGACGTGCACTTGAGCACTAAGCACGAGCTTTCATTGGCGCTAGACACTTTTAATTAATTTGCATTGATTAGAAAGAATGGTTTCCATCCCTCTTGGGCAAAATACTCATAGATTAGTTAATGTAATCATTCTGGATGGCGATATGGCCAGCCAACTGGTAGCTGGAAACGATGTGTGAAATGGGAACAAATGTACGCATATCACGCATACAAATACACTCACATACAACATCAGTACCTAACAAGCTTTTAGCAATCTAATAAAAACTCGTACACTATAAGGATTGTTTACTTCATTAAGCAGAAAAGCTTCAAAATTATTTGCCTGATCGAAACTACGATGAAGAAGTCTGTCAACAATGTCTACATTTTTAGGACTTGTTCCTACTCTGTGTTAGTAAACAAGTATTCTCCATGGCATCAAAATTATCAAAATGCAGAAAGGAATCATCTTTTCCACCCCCCTCCCCTCCCTAGCTCCCTCCTACTTCCTCCACCTCCCACTCTCCAGCCCACTCAACCGTTGCGCGTTCTGTCTCCTCATTACAACGCTGGTCATCTCATATAATAAAGGTGATTAGTGCAACCGTGTGATCAATGATCCTAAAGAGGTATTTCACTGGGCACCGATAACGCCAAATGAGCTTCAGTTTGGCTGCCTAAATCAATATTCCCATGAAAGCAAGTTCGTTCATTTGCGATCATAAAGACCGAGGTCTCACATAAATGCAAATTCACGCAACATTAAACGCAAACTTATGGATTATGCATAGAGGCAATCAGTTAATGACTCAATTCTAGATACGGTAATATCACTGCTGCAAATCATGCATAAAGCATCCTAGAAAAACATTCACCCTTAGATGAAGTAGAACTAACGATGTTCAAATTTCCAAGAGCTGCTCTAATCAATTGAGCTAATAAAATGATGAGCTCACATATCAGCTGCTCTGAATTACATCACAAGACCATTTTCAGCTCCAATGCATCATAAAATATATGATAACATATAAGGCAGTAATTGAAAACCTTTGAGGTTATAGTTAAAATGCAATTTACTGCAGGTTTAGGAGCGATTTCTCTCATCGTAAATCCACTTCGCACTTCCATTTAAATGAGACCACCTCTTTAGCCGACTTCATTCACTTGTAAGACTTACTGTAGCCGGTGAAGCTCGAGTGGTGTGTCCCAGTTGTGCACTTGTATCTTCGTCAACTGAGCCTGGTGAATTTTGCTGCTGAATGATGTAGGTCGGCTGACTAGGCGAATGAAGTGGCTGGTACTAGAAAAAAACCACTTGATGTAAAATTTAAGTTATGCTGAGGTTTAACTTATTTGTGGAATACTATCAACAACATTGACCACTATCTAAAAATAAAAAAAAAAACTAGATGAATAATAATCTAAACTAAAAATAATGAAAAAAATCCATTGATTTTTTTCTTGTACATAAATTTCACTGACTTTTTTTTTTTTTAAATCAATAACTACACATTTTGATTTATTTCCATATATAAGTGCAAGTGTAAATAACCATAAAGAAAAAACCCTTTGTAGTCAACAATTTCCCAGCAACCTCCCCTATTAAACGTCGAAATGAAAAGCCGCAACAAAATCGTACACTACAGATTTAAAGCATCTATTTTCCGGCTTTCTAACAACACTGCACCGAATAAATATAACACCCCAGAAACTTACTTCAATTAAGAGGATAACCTTAACCAGTAAGCGTTGTTGGCATGTAAATTTCTTCCACCCAGATATTACCAACCATTACTACACGCAAAGAAAAGGAAATGAACTGAATTCTAAAGTAGTAGTACTATATTAATTAACGGCAAAACAGTTACTCTCGAAGATATAAATGCATGATAGTTTTATACCTGCAGGAATGTTTTGCTTTCAAACAACCTTTTTTTGCAAAAGGTGAACCCCAATAAACCTCGTTCCAGTTACCTATAAGAAGCATAATGCAACCAATTTGGTGAATCAAAACGCATTCCTCCAAAGCAACAGATTCTATCCGAAATGATGCAGTGCTCGTAATTGCTAAATAATAAAATATTCATGTGCAAAACATACAAAATACCTGATAATAAGGCGGATAATCGGTCGTATATACATATGTAGCGTTCCTGCAAGAAACCATCACTATTTCTCTACTTACTTTCGAAATACTATTTCAGCGAAAGAAGAAACCTTCGAGAATTGGCAGCAAACGTATCTATAAGCCTTCGTTTTAGAAGTATGGCCCCTTAAAAACCTTTCTGGTGACTGGTGGTGTCAGCTGCAGTAGTACCAGCCGTCAGATTATGATGTGCAGTCATCCGCATCAAATATAGCACTTTAATATTTTCAGTTCTCCGGAGATGTTGTCGGCCATTTATAAATAAAGTTTGTCGGATTTAAAAATGGGCTATTCAAATCCACGAATAAATCCAGGCAAGCCCCGTAGTAACTACGCTCCAGGAGATTAAAAAACAGAAGTAAGTGACGGCGGCGGAGCATGGATTCGAGCTCTCTACAGAATTTTCCAGAGAAATAAGATGCACAAATGAGCGATACCGACCGACCCCATTCCAGGGTTCAGCAATTATGAGGAGGTAATAAGTATGTGTCAACCTTCATTCACTGCCAATACTCCCTGTCGATTCTTCTTCACACAACATTTATTAAGTATGAAGAGAAAGAAACAACACCGAAAAAAGAGAGTGGCATGCAAGTGGATAATCGACGTGATAATTGCGCGCAGAGAATAGGTGCTTCAAATGCGGGTCAATGCGCAGCTAAGATGATCGCAACAGCAGGTGATCGACGGATACGTGGATGCAGGGCATTAGAAACACATGCCGCGTGCACATGAAAAGATCTCGCCTGCTTCATCGCCATCAAAAATCACCTACCTGAACCCACCTGCCTAATTGCTATCTTCCATAGTGCAATGCTCTGCACGCATCCGGTCCATAACACAGCCCATATTTTATAATCAAAGGACAGCCATTGCATTTAATCATCATCGTAAAAGACTATAATAAAAGTCTAGAATTGAACTCGAAGAATACACTTGCAAACTACTTCCAGTGTCATAACGACTACAGCACTTATGTCACTATACGATGATGCATTTATGACACTCTTTTGGAAGGGGGAGGAGGAAGGGGGAGGGCTATTGTGATGAAGCTCAAAGAGTGGAAAGTTCACTGGTTCTATGATGGGTAAAATTGGGAGTTTGAAGGGCAGAAAATAAGAAGTTAAATAATATTTCAAGATGGATTTCTGACAGGATCATTCACGGCATGTGGTCGGCGGGAGAAAAACAACGTTAAAAAATTCGCATAATGTGAATAATTCTCCTTCTATCAATAACCCTGTTTCCTTCAGAATCTTCAATCGCAATACCGTTCATTCAACGAACGACAACCAACACCTCGATGCGGGTAATAAAAAAGCGCCGCAAGACAGCTTATTATGTAAGCGCCGCAAGACAGCTCACCTTAGAGTTTTCCACGACTGCGAAATAAAACCTTGACGACAGCTACCTAGCAAGTTGCTCTTCATCAAAACCGTTTCCATCCACAACTTCAATATCAATCAAATGCGACTGCCTTTCCTCTGTGGAAATCATCTTAGAGGAGAATTTCTGGGCAAAAGGTCTACCAACCATAAATACCAAGCATATTTGTATACAAAAATAGCACAAACATTAACAAAGATAGCTCTTTCAAGTGGATCAGAGTTGCTTATTGCGATTCAATTATCATATGAATTTAATTTAAAGATATGATAAGGTAGACACGAATGGACGTAAAACGAGAAGTAATAAGAAGTATCTTGTAAATGTTCCCATTGAACAGCGAAGAAAAGTGAAAATCAAACAAAATTTTGCAAATTCTTTAAATAGCCTCAGATTTTCCTTCAATTGTTTTGTCTTTTAATAATGAACAAGAGTGGCGTCACATCTTTGTTGACTGCATCCGCGAACTGTGATTACTTCTATTATTCCTCTCTACTCTATAAACAGATACCCGATCCGGATACCCCGAGCTCTCTAAACAGATAATTCAGTGAAAGAGATGGGAGGGGGATCATAGCTCCTACTATTTACGATCCCATTAGCATGTCGTATTAAACCATTGGGCCACTGAGCCGCCCAAATTCATATAATCCAGCGACGACGATTATCAATAATTGGTCAGTTTTAAGAGATTTTAATATCAAACAGAGCAAATTTCTCACCAATTGTTGCATTAGAGCGCTAACAGTCACTCAACGCAGCCTGAATGCACATTTGAGTTAAGAGGGGGGAGGAAATAATTGCAGAAAAAGAGAAAGCGAAGGGATCTTCCTAGCCGACAATTTATTGTCTATCCTTTTATGCACTAAGATCACAATCAGGTTGGGATGTTGGGAAAGGTAAGCTGGTCTATGAGCTCGCTGCTTGAAAACTTGTTTTTTTATTCTCAGAAAAACAATTAAGAATTTTTATCGCATTAAAAGAAAAAGCAACAACAAACGGCTAATTTCGTCTGGATAAGCATCTCTGTAATGGTCTATTCTGGAGAGATTCGAACGCTGTAAACCACGGGGCTTATAAAGGAGAAAATTCAATATCATTATAATATCCTTGAGTAGCGGTGGGATTCGAAGGCAAAAAATATTCCGCATCAGCTATCACATTCACCATAAACGTATTATGCGACTACACAGCACAATCTAGGCGCATTAACTACAAAGCGCTATAACCACGTAGGTAAATATTTATGGGTCCAGCCGTGTGTCTCTAACGCCTAAATGTTCAAATATTTGCCCATATCATAATTATTAAATCGGAAATAAAAAAGCATTTCAAAACTATAAGAGTAGTGATCGGAGGAATGATCTGCTGATGGTGAGTGAGGATGCAAGCCGCATAACGATGACGATGGCTACTAGTCTATGACTTGTGCTATTATAGCTCCTCGCTCAAATAACGTTACCAAGGTGCTACAAAATACCTAACAACACACACATCGCTACTGCTGTCATCTGCTTCTCGCCTCGCATGAGGTCGTGCCCTTGACGATCGGCAAGGCAACCAAACCAACACATAAACGGCGACCGTCTCCTAGACGACTCTCCTCCTCTACAACATCAGCACTACACCTCCACCGATGTCGGTTGATGATGAAATATGTATGCCGGCTGCCGTTTATCTTCTCATTCGCAGCTACTGAACGGTTATCAGGAACAATAGCCTCATGCCCATGAGGTTTCCTCTTACTTCAGCTAGCTTGCCGCCGATAGGCAATTTCTTCGACGATCTCGCGTAAAGTTACAATTGGCAGTATTGTGTGCTGCTGCGATGACACAATCCACCACCTCAAGAACAGGACAGCCGCAACCATCACTCCTACGAGCATCTCAAAATGCCAATATTTCTAGATGTTATCTGAATTTCGGCTTTTCTTCCCCTATACGCAACGACGAAAGTAATAACACCTTTCTGTTATAAAAGGGATCCTCATGCTACTGAATTCATACACTTAAACACCGAATGAGTCGAACGCGTGCTCTACGGCTTACCGCCTAGGAGCGAAGACGCGACCACCCTGTAGGTTGCATCATTCTTCGAGCGGTCGATCCGCGGATACTACTGGATACTACGTACATTCGTGTGGCCACTAAGCAAGCTCGAAGAGTCAGTCCACATCCTAGGCGAGCATCCGACCAACCAACCAACCACAAGCAGTCATCCGAGGAAGCAATAAAGCGCCAATGGCGTGTCCCAACTTCCTTGGATACCAACGAATGAAGTCTTTCGCTCGCGATCCAGTGTGTATACGACGACGCTCATATGTATGTATGTGTATGCGCTCCGTACACGAGATGTAAGAGTGAGGACGGCCCATTGGTTCCTAAGCAAAACGTCGTCCTGAGCCACCTACCTCAATGCACCCATCAGTCAACGACATTCCATCACTACGGCGGTCCCGTCCGTTTCTAGGCATTTGCGATTCTGTGACGCTGACGGCTGTTGCTATTTTTTCGATTGACTTCACTCTCAGTACGACCAGCCACCTCTTACCCACCGAAGAATCGTGATAGCGAAGTCATTTATGAATTTCAATAATTCTTCTCATCGTCACCGACTAAATCTCTAAGAATCTCGTCGAATGCATCTGTTACATTATGCAACACCACCAACTTTCAAGGTAAGTTTTCCAATGCAATGCACACACTTGCCACATCATGCACAGCTATAGACACTTAGCCTCAGTCTATTCTACTTTTCTATAGAAAGCAATCGTTTGTGTCCTATACTGTGCGCTTGCGAATCTCTTTCCCCTTACAGCAACAACAAAAAAAGTATTCATTTCTTTCAAACTTAATGTTGGTTCGATAATCACTGATTATCTTATACAGTTGTAAATTTCTAGTTCGATGAACATATGTGATAGTCACCGTCGTCGTATTTGAGTAGCCAAAACAATTGCAAAAAAAAACTTCAACCAAGATTAATTTCCAATATTTTTAAAAGGTCTAACAAATCTTACTACAGGCAGTTAAATACATGGGAAAAAGAGTTTCAAGAGTTGTTCGCCAGCTATTGTCACCAATATTCTTTTTGAAACTGAGAAATTATGAATGACATTAGGACGAAAACTTCTATTAGAGTATGGGAAGCACGGGATGACATCCAACAAAAACCTTTCGGAAAAAATCTGCGAATTGAATAAAGGAACACTAACGAAATCGTCCCATTATCGATAAGATCGGAACAGATAGCGAAAAAATAAGAAATGACTCACCAAACCCACTGAAGTAATATTCGCTTTTAAATGCAATAAAGATCTGTCGCATGTGCGACCTCATTCTACAATCTCTAAAAGCGAAATCGCTTTATGCAATGGAACGCCCCTCTACCTACAACACAAATCGCGCTCCTTCCGCTTTGCCTATTATTAGTAAAAGAGGATGCTCTCATGGTGCACTTTGCCGGTTTCACTGCAGAAACCTCCCCTGATGCTTTTTTTTTGTTCATTACAGAGTTTTATGAAAGAGTGAGTAAGAACTTTGACGGTCTTGCTAGATCTTTTTATGGTTCTTAAGAAGGCATCACCCTGCCACATATTCGTCTAATTTCCTCCAACTTTTGAACATTTGCCCACCTAACATTAACGCTGGATAGCTGCAAACGTTCCCTTTCACTTGTTCAATGTCAGTAAGCGATTCGCAACCATCAAAAAATTCGAAAAAAGTCGTCCTAGTTTTAAGGGAATGTAAAGAATACTCCAGTGAGGCCTCACAAAAACGACCTTTGTCATTTCCTAAAAAAGCAATTTTTCTGTTACTTTCAAAAAATACTGATAAAAATATGTCAATTTTCAACGACGAAAACCAATGCACCTCTAAATGGCCTTTAGATTTTCTCTCTCTCGTCCTAACCAAGGTAACATCTTATTACGCAACGACATGCACTCGCAATGATCACATATTTATGTGCGCGTAACACGTGTTTCCAATCCCTCACCTCATATTATCCTCTTCTCGAACGCGTCGAAAGCGGTCATCTGCCGCGCAATGACCCTTATGACCACAATGCAGGCAATCGTGCTTTCAAATTGCCCATTCGAGCAAAAGCAACACGGATAAAGAAAGAAAATAAAAGGAGTGCAAAAAAAATTTCCCGACACCTCTCTCTTTCTCTTCTCACGCCGTAGTCACTTCGCTTCGTTGATACCATGCATATTTAAATATTTCCCAACCTTTTCTTCGATGCCAATCCCTTTTCACTAAATGATCCCTTCCCCATGTCTGTTCCAAATCCCACACAACACCACGAGTAGTGCACTGTTCACGACCACAACCACAACCACTTGGTCCACTAGAATTTTCAGTAAATGAGTACGCTGTATTGATATGCTGTCCTAGAGGATAAGCGTCCATAGTGCCGATATGCTGTTGTGGCGTCTGTTCTGCGTCTTCTGTACCCTGAGAGACAACCTGAGGCACAAGAACCCCGTCCGTTTGACTAGCGGTGACGAAATCGCCTTCCGATGGAGCTAGAGAAGCTTGTCCACTACTAACGTACGTTACGGTCGCACCGCCTTGCGTTGCCGCTGTTGCCTGTTGAAAAGCGTCACCGGCCGTTACACCGCTAACCGTCTCCACCGCTTCACCGCCACTCAAATGTGTTCGAAGATCAGCATCCGACACTGAAATATTACATTCATCCATTAGATGTCAGAAAAATAAAATCGAACAGAGATAGCGGAGAATTAGGAGGGAAATGGATCTGAACCCCGACAATTCGCCTGCCATCCACTCGATGCCTTTTTATTTGTCACCCTAATTCCAAATGTATACCGCAATCCTCAACCATCTAACAAGTGATATAATTTAATGAAACCTATTGCAGGCTTTAATAAATCTTGATCACAAGCTTCTTTTTTGAAAACATCCAACATTTCGTCTAATCTTTGGGATAGATAGTGGGGGTAACTGCGAACATTCAAAACCTTGTCCACTGCAATAAAAAACAGTTGGTTCAACGCCTACTATAACGAGATCGACATCGAAGGACGTGAAGGACTACTTTCAGAATTTTGTCCTCCTGCCCCCCCCCCCCTTCTCACACCCACCATTCGGATCGCTCTCCGCGAGAGATTCTCCGGACGAAGATTACCTCTTCAACACTTCATTTTTCGGAATCTGCAAACTTCCCAGGCATGTTTTGTCGTCATACTTACCCTCGTTTTCCTGAGCGTTCCATACGTTCATTAGAGTTCCTTCATGTCAAATCACTCTTTGACAGTCCCAGAAGTCAAAAACGTCCCAATACAGAAGAACTCAGCTAACATATGCATTCATGATCTAATTCTCGGCCATCTTTCTTGCCCATTCACTAGACCACCTACATCTCTAGGTCTAATAGAGAGAGGTAGCTCATCTGGTTTCCTTCTTAAAAAACGATGACAAAAATGAACCTCAAGAACCACTGATAAAAATTCATTAAACATCGACAGATAGACAAATAAAAGCGATTTCAAGAAAAGGCTCGTCATAAATAAATGATTTGTGATAAGCTAACTGCAGCCCTTCATTGTCTACTTCGTACTTCATGCGTTGATATTCGCTCATTAAAAATAATGGAGAAAAGGGTGGAACAAAGATGAAAAGAAAACAGAGGAAGGGATAGAATTTCATGCCTTCAATAGAACTGCTCAATGGTAACGACAAATCTATTCGAGAAAAATTAAGTAGAAGAACGCGTCACCGCAGTTGATAAGATGTATAGCTTGGCAGCTCTCTTTATAGACAAAGCGGTTTCATATATATGCAGCTAGCTAACGAATAATAAACACACGTAATATTAACGTGAAACAATTAATCACAGCACTGATACACATGTTCCTACAAAAGAAAAAAAATCGCTAAATCATTACTGAATGCCACTCAAACACAGAAAAATGTCCTGTAAATACGCAAATTTTTGGCGATTTCGGATTTACAATTCACTTTTTGAAGGTGATTTATCAACCTGGAAATTGCTGAGGGAGGTTATCACATGATATTAGTTACAAATAGCAAGTCCTCATAGTCTGATATACTCCTCATCGAGAAATTATATGAAATAGAGACTTAGCGAAGCCTCGCATCACAAATGGATGAGAACAACAGTTTCTGCAACGTAGCCGGGTTCAGTGCCTACTCGTCCTGCAGCTCATATATAAATGGATTTTCATTCCTCCTATTCCATACTGCCGACGCTGAAGTATGAGTGGATAAAGCTCAACGACAATTCAGTCCTATCACTACATTATACACAAGTAGACAAACCATGAAAAACGAGAGGGTGTGGAAGAGATATATGGTGACAGAAGGACAGAAAGTGGTGTTCGTTAGTGTCTGAGTCGGTATCGGAATTCATCACCTAAGCCGCTAGCCTACACCTTTTGATCACTGCTTTGAGCTGCACTCAGTCAAAAAATGAGCGTAGTAAAACGTCAACCAGCACATATGTATCACTTATTTCACGTCTATACACTTAATTTTTGATGCTTCACAACAAGACGCGGACAAATCTTTGCCCCGAGCATATAAACCATCAACAACAGTCCATATTGCCGTCTTTGATAGAGGTCATTGAAACCAATGGAGGTATAACAGATGGAAAACTACTCATCTCATGTCATAGAACCTTAACAAGGATTCTTTTTCGAAAAAAACAATCATAAAATAATGCGGATTAATCCGTTAAAAAAGTGGAGCAAATCGTCCCTAAGAGAGAAGACAGTGACAGTGACCTCATTATAGCTTGCCCCAGTAACTCAAAGGAACAAACGACGGAAATCATTAGCCACCTTACTTAGCCACTCCTGCTTACTAATTTAATTACTCAATATTTCATTTCCACTTATCCAGCTAACGTTTCAAGCACTCGGGTACGAAGCTAACTACAAAATAATCAATGCAAAGCATTAATTGAATAACTGAAGAAATAGCTGGTATATGGACAAAGCCGTAAGACACCCTCTTCCTGGTGCAACCCTTTCCACTAGCTCCCGTTCCCAATAAAAAAAAAGCAACCACCGCTTTCAAAAAAAAAAAAAGAAAAAAGCAAAAAATTTCCTTACAAACTACAGCCTAAATTTCTGCATATAAAGATGATGTATATTTTCACAACTAATGAACGACTGCTCTTGTATTAAGGCTCGTGATCGTTTCTCAATAGCGAAACGCCAATGTTGTTTCTACGAAGCATCAAGTGCTCGACGACGCAGATATAACAGCTTTATTCCTGACAATCCAGTACCTTATGCTGTCGGTAGTAAGACCATATAGGACTGCTTAAACATGACGCATTAATACCGCATTCCGCTTGAATGTTGCATACAATCATATCATAATAGCACAGGATGCTAAAATAACGAAAATTAAACGCTTATATCTCAGTGATCACGCATTCGGCATTCCTCAGCAATGATATCGCTATATGACCACCGAGGAACGATATGTTTTAATAACTGAAGGCCACCTGATGTACTAGCACAACAACAGTGATGGATTGCGCTAAGGTTGGAGACGCAGACCCGGCACCAAGGGGTACACTTGAGCAAAATTTCGCATTCGACATCAGCTCTCGCCAATGTTCCTCCTAGCTCTTTAGAGAAATCTTTACGCCTTTATATAATAAATGATTTTGAATGGAGTAGTATCTCACGATATTCATCTGGATCCCCCACCCCTCCTCCGCATGGTGAACTTCTCAATCATTCCATCAATAATGAATCCGAAGCCATTGAGGAGGGGCGCAAAGCGAAGATAACGATTCATTTTGAAATAGTCGACGGGAAGCGACTCAGACGAATCTATCAACAATCAAAAAAAGGTAAAATCTTTTCAATTACTATATCTAAAGTCACATATTATATTCATTTTCCGCAAAAAGGAAGGGAAGGCGATAAAGCAGATTTTCTCTCGACTATAAGTCAATTAATGAACGTAGATGATGACTGAATATTGCAGCAAGTGGGAGAGGCTAGTCAAAATATGAGGACAGCATCGAATGTTCAACCATTAAGAGGAAGATGCAATAAAGGTAACGACTAAAAGCAACGAGCAAAATAATTGCTATATATTCAGCAAGCTTCGCATCACCACACCCATCACTCCACAAATGCAACCCGCCGTATTGCTATTGCTGATGCTTCCCATATATCATTGAGGATTTTATATCTTCGGCCACCTAAATCACCTTTCTGCACGCTGCTCATTGATTTAGCGCTTATTGAGCCGCTGCCTTTCAACACTGAGCGTTCATAACTAGCGCATCGGACAATGCGACAATCGAAAACATCATATAATTCAAAATTAATAAATTAAACGAAGCAGAAACCTAACTGATACCCATTCATATCCTTTTCATTAGAAAGGTTCAGCTTTTCCATTACTAAACGATTTCCATTTAATTCCATAACCAAATAATACCATAGGATCTACATATGAATCGATTTATATACCGCCTTTGAGGATTATTATATCGAAATTTAAAACAAACTGAACTGCTGTATGAAGAGTAAGGAATTGTGGATACTGTCTTCCCTTTAATCCATTTTCAGGCATCTTTAACGAGTGATGTTCCCAACTCGTGCATCAACTCATATTCGGCATAGGAGATCGCCGGTCACATTTTGTAGTTACAATTTGAGTGATTCTCGAAATGGAACTATCGCATAAAGAAAAACGGAACGAAGATAAACACACATATGCATGGAGGTAACATCAGTATAAGGCAATTTGCAAGCATAAATCATGGCAAAAAATAAAGCTAAAAACAGGAAACAATTCTACTCATACCCGGAGATTAACGAAAATAGTGAATCATTTAGGCTAGCAATATTTTAAAGCAACATTCTTAAGTTATATTTATTCAACAACAAAAAGTTACTAATCAGGTGATCTCAGCAACAAAGTTCATTTTTATAAAATCCACTTTAACAAATGC
Source organism: Ascaris suum (assembly GCA_013433145.1). Classification (NCBI taxonomy): domain Eukaryota; kingdom Metazoa; phylum Nematoda; class Chromadorea; order Rhabditida; family Ascarididae; genus Ascaris; species Ascaris suum. The sequence goes on along the minus strand of CM024183.1, from coordinate 3,106,471 downwards.
ATTTCTTCTACTCCTATATACACCAACAATCCCTAGAGGCAAAGGACACAAATCACTAATGAGTGCGTGAGGTGCTGTGCCGTGAAGGGTACACATATCCGTACCACTGCGGCAAAACATCTGCGTGTGGACGACTACGTAGGTTGACGAGATGTCCCGCTCCTATGCAATTAAAAAGGTGAATGGAGGTGAAATTAGCTAAACGAAATAGCTTTCGCGTTCATTATCACTCTCTTCTCAAAAATGCACATCATAAATTCGCACAAATTGTTACATAAACCATTGTTATTCCACTAAAAAAAACTCGCATGCAAGAAACAGAGAAATAGATAGAGAAACGAAAAGAAAAAGGGGGAGGAAGGATTAGAAGACTTCCTCCCACATAGAGCGATATCATGCAATTGCTTGCTATGATATCAGCAAGCGATGTCAAAAACTGACGACCAACAATATCGCACCAAGCAATGATGAGCATGACGAATTGAGTCCTCATCTGTCATTTCGCTGGAAAAAAATTTCACACGATATTCAGCATGAAAACCGTGAACAACAAAACGTGCGAACGTAATTCTTATGTTCCATTGTCTAAACACCTGTTCCGCATATATTTCCTTGCCGCCTCTTGTGGAATCAACATTCTTCCGTAAAATATGACAGACACACATGCCCAAATAACTGCGGGTTTCATGAGAAGATGAACTGGTAAGCATGGTGTCATTCAAGCTGAAGTCAAACAAATGCTGTAAATTCCTTCGTCCCTTAACTACCTCGCCGGAAAATACGTCATGGGCTTACATGAATCGTCAATATCACAGCAGATATCAGATTACACTAATTCCCTGCTAGCGTTTGAACGACCGAAACGCGATTCAGAAAAATTTATGCCTGAAAAACGAACCAACAACGGTAGACTAATGAATTATACAGTGACAAGAGAGCAAACTTTAGAGAAAGTACCTCGATGAACATACTTGAAATACTTGCCACTACTTGAAAAAAACGAGAAATTCTAATTGTGCAAAAGGAATGTGAACTTTTAATTTATATAAGTTCATCAATGAAACACGAAATCGCATATGTTAATTATAAATAAGGCTGGCGATGAGATGGATGGATAATGAGGTGTTTAGAGTTCTTCATCCCCTCCCCGCTCCCCACCACTCACCTTCATCATGCATATTGGCGAGGCGGATACTGGAAGCGTTAGAACTCTACGTTCCTCAATCAAAGCAATACCGTTAAAATGTCCCTGACGTGAAACTTTTGCCATTTGCCATGTTTTCAATCATGCACTAGTGCGAGCAAGGGGCGAGTAAACAGTAGGAGGATGGTGGAGGAAGGAGATGGTAGAGGAAGACGAAGAGAAGAAACGGATTGTTTTGGTGCTAAGGGAAAACTGATGAGAGAAGATGGAGAGTGGTAGGCATTTCCACCTCACAAGAAAGAATTAGAAGGATGTCAACGTTGATGTGCTAATAACTACGATATCAGACAATCAACAAAGAATCACTTCAGTTTAAGCAATTTCGAAAAGCAGTGAAGTCTGAAGGCGTGCCTATTGAACACGATGAGTTCTCGTGCACGACCACGCTATGGGATAATCGCTTACCACAGTCGAAGCGAGTTGGCCGGAAGGGTAATCCAAAAAACGATCGCTGATAGAAATCCATTCAAGATAGCTGTAGCCCAACGAACGTTCAACTTTCAATTGCAACGCTCTCAAATTTCACGGATGCACTCGTGAAATAAGTTTATTATCAGAAGTATGAATCGCTTCCGACGTCGGGATAGACAAGGAAGATGATCGGTCAATCTCGGGTGGCAGCTGTATCGTGTCCTCTTGCTTGTCCTCGAATATGGGCGGGCGTTACCCAGCTCTACTGCAGCGACAATCGCATGATGCAGCACAAAAGCCACTGCCACACGTTTACAATTGGTGATGGCCGTCGGTGCACTTAACACAAGAAAGTGCCACGCAAACGGCAACGTCACGAATATGAAACAACGCACCGAAAATGTCGATTAGTCGCTTTATGAGAGGGCAGCTCAAAACATCTCGTGCATCCCAAGCTTCATATCCAACAATCCCCATCGTCTGGATGTCTCTCCGGATGTAGTGTCCTCTCGAAGGGGCTATCAGATTTTCGGATATGGCATTCAGTGAAATCGACCAATCAACGACGAGCAATAACGAACGCTAAGCGATGCGCCTCGATTTGCGTTCAATCTTCTCTTAAAACGAACGACTCCCGCTAACCACCGTAATGGCGACGGCGCATTATGCGGGAAGCGCACAAGAAAAACCGATAGAGCGTACTCTTCTGGAGGGCTCGGCCGGCTGCCTGAATCAATTATGCAATCGCGCCGGCTGGCAGCACTCTCTAATCGTAATCCACCATGTCCACCATTTGCAACATTTCCACATTGCCGTTTTTATCGCATCATCCCAATATTAAAAAAAAAAAAATACGAGCTACAATTAGTTTATAGTTTATGGTTTACGTTATATTACTCCACCTCGAGGCCCTATGCAATACCACTTACAACTTCATGACCTCTAATCTACTCTCAAATAATTAAGACAACAAATACTTCTGTAACTTCAGAGCACGAAAGCATACAGAAATATCTTTTTTAGTTGTGGTGGGCAAAGAAAACCTATTTACAGAAATTCACAGCAGATACTCCATCCTTATTGATTTGTTCAAGTTCGCTAATCGAAGTTATTAGCACTCTATTATTAGTGCACTTACCTGCGCATATGAGCTGCAAAAACAGGAAGGCAGCTTTTTTTCTAGGAGATACTTAACTATCATATATCTGATGATTCCACTCGCTTTCAGCAACTGAGCGAGAACTTCCAATATCTGCTGGAAAGAAACTGCGCCTTATATTCGTATGTAAGTGAATTCGGAATACCTCCGATAACAATATTCCCAAATATTTGACCATTTTACTCATCAATATTGCTCTAATATCAAAAACATACTGTGGAATTATTACTGAGGACGCTGTGGCAAAGATTAGGTTAGGATTGAGCAAAGGGCTAGAATGAGCCCATTCTCCCTGCGAAGAGGGCACCACCTAGCGTTGTTGATGTCAAGCTAGAAAACTCTCAATTCAACTCTACTATAAACGCACACTCACCACGGTTCATTAATTACTAGCATTCTCCGCTAATGATACGGTAAGCATCTTCAAAAGCATTTGAGGTAGCAGCGTCAGCGTCGACACTAGGAATCGTTGATGCTATCCTGCAATAGTCCTCTCGTTTCCCGTTTTTGAGTGCTGGAAGAGGATGATAGAGAATCTCTCCCCTCAGGCAGGTTTGTACCCGCAAGAGAGGGATCATATTTCGCATACAAGCATCCTACAGCAGAAAGAAACGAAGCAAAGAAGCGGCTCAGTAGAAAGTCACTGCATTGATCTGTAGCATTTTCATAACAAAAAAGAAAATTACCTAACAAAATAACATTTAATTAACGCCAATTGAGCAACATCAAGTTTGCAATGCAAAATCACTGTTTCGCCGAATGCACACTTAAGCCACTCACTAACAGACTCCTGTCGCTCTCGCTAATGCAACCGGCATTTACACTGTCCGCCTTCTTCCTCCCTCACTCCCTTATTGGCACTTCCCCCTCCCTTCAAGATGCAAAATAAGCCTTCTCAGCCCCAGGAGCAACCACTGTGAATATCCTGCAATTATTATTGCTGCTTTAAGCATCAATCAACCTAAATTAAATGACCTTTGCATGAGAAATGTAACCAAAATATACAGCTATTCCCCTCATAATCGATATTGCAGTTAGATGTTTCCGGTTTAATGTACGGCATTGAAGATGTGTTTTAATCGTGCAGCAAATATGTTGAAGCATCTCGAAACGTGTCATTTCATAGGAAAACGAGTATATTGATAGGATATTCGAAAGAAATTCCCCTGCAGTATCCGAAGGAAAAATCGACACCTCTAAGATGCGCTGCTTGTAACGATTTTAATTCTCGCTCACAATAGCTCATCCCCTTGCATAGCAAAAGCGAACACAGAAATAGATAACTTTAAAGATAAAAATCCATCGCTTCGAGTTAGAGACAAGAAGTTGAAAATTATCTTGTTTCCTTTGCTTATCCTTCATCCTCTCCTTAGGCAGCAATGGTAGCCTCACTCCTGCTAACATTACTACCTAACATCGTGCACGAGAATGTAATTAATCGAACGAAACGAATACTCCTCTCATCTTTATGCAAGCAAGGGAGAGGAATAATAAATTTAATTAGAACAATCGAGCAGGAGAAAAGTTACCCTTATGGGAGGGAAGTACCCTTCCTGCTTTTCGAGCCTTGAAAGGCACTATTCGTTCCCCTCCTCTCCCCCTCCCAATTCCCTTCACCTCCCTTTCCCAACGCGATGACAGGGCTTCAGTTCTGTAAAGTCGCCTCCCTCTTCTTCTCTTCGCAAACAGCTTCCAAAACGTCAAACATATTTACTTGCAAAACATTTCTGTACGTCATATTTGCTTCTTGCAAAATTTGCCTCGTATATATCAAACATTGAGGTCCGTGCGTTGCATCAAAAAGAAAAGGTGTTGGGAAGGCGGAAAGGTGACAGGTAAAATGGAAAATTAGGTGAGGAGCGAGGTAGAAGAAATGATTAGATGGAAGAGCCGCTATTACGATAAAAGGAGAGATGATTAAAAGCGAAAGGACCAAAAAGACCTCTCTCGGGTAGTGCGATTTCCAACGAAGCCCACGTGCAATTAACATTCTTCAAAAAATCGCTATTTCAAACCACTCATGAATAATCAGAAGCTTCTTTCTTCCACGTCCTTTTTCCAGCAACCTCAAATTTACTAATCGAATTTCTGAATACCTTATTAATGAACAAGAAACTCTAATGACCAGCTTCCGAACAATCTCTATATGTCTTCTAATGCGAGTGCAAGAACTAAGAAATCGTGCCAACTCAATTTGCATGAAATAGAGTAGGCCTAAGACTTACAAACACTTATTAGGATATATGCGTTAAAGACATTTGAAATAAAGGTGAGCTTTGTTCTTAGGAAAAAAGGAAGCATAATCGTCCAGCAGTTCAAATACAGATATTGAAGAAACCACTTTTATGGAACAAGAGAAGCCCATCCCTTCCTTGATAAAAATTAAGCATTACGATACTCATTTATGAATAAACGTGCATCCACTACTTACAAATGTGCGTTTGCATATATAAATAAGAAAATATCGAAGGAGAGAAGGAATCTTCAAACTCACTATCCATTTTCTATAATCGAAGAAACAGGTATTTGCAACTGCCAGATCAGCTAATTCTCTAGATGAAGCTAATGTATTTCCGATACTATAAATATCATCAATAATGGAGGATCAAACATCACTGCAATAGGTCAAATCACAAATGCAAAATCAGCACCCGTCATTCTCCGGAAACGTCTCCTATTTAGCTCGATAGGGAAAGCTTTTTGGACTTGAAGCGTTCGTATTAGCTAGGAGCGATTTATACTACAACATACTGGTTGCAGTTCAGGGCCTATTATACTTCAACTACACCTGTGCTAATGATACAGTACCTGTCTGCGTACTTATGATATGACAGAAAAACAAATATCAATGACATGTGCAACAAATAAATGCACTTACCACTGACCGCTACCGCCGGTTGAGCGAGAACGATTTGTTGAATCGCCTCCCCATTTTTGCCAAGAAAGAGTTTAGGCGTCTTTTGCACCAAAATCACCTGCGCAGTTTTCTGCAAGCAAAATGAATCCCATCAACATCTCAACGATTTAACTGATAACTGATATGATAGCGTTCTCGGATGAGTCAGCCCCTCCTTTCACTCTCAATTGCAGAAAAACGTCAAGCGGCAAATTAGAACGATATTACTCTATAAATCAGAAGGAAACGTCTGAAGCACAGGCCGCAGCAATCATCTTGCCACTGGAAAATCCACTTTATCAGCTACTATAGCCTCAACGATTATGGCTTCTATCGTCGAAGCCCACCAGATAAAATGCTTCCTTCTGCTATTTCACATGGAATAGCTCGCCCATTCTCCGACTAGTGCTAGACGAGCCAGCGGATTCCATTCCACCCCGTCGGGACCACTGAAATTCCCTGTCGCAGCTTCCACGTACAATGAGTACGACCTTGAGAGAGCTCCTCTCTCTTCTGGGAATGGCTATTTCCCCGCCCTTATCCTCGACAACTGTTGCCGATGTTTCCTCACTTCCTGTTCTGTCCTTGAGTTCCAGCTCAGTGAATTAGCGCCTAACGGCAGACGCAATCAACGAAGAAATATAAAAGTAGTGAAAAGATATATCAGAACGTCAACAAGACATTTTTCCTTATTTCACCCTATCATACCATAATGATTAAATAAATGTGTGCTTTCCTACAAAATTGATTGGTCGAGTGAATTCCCGAAAAAAATCACCATCTTGACCGAGTCGAATCCCGAACAAAACCGATATGGAGAAAGCATCCTTAGGCGCTCCTAGCTTAGATGACGGATCCTCTCACAAAGACCTTTTTTATGTTTTAGCAATTCAAATCACCAAACGGATAGGGAGACACATAAACATCAGTGCTTTATGCAAAAATTCTCAATAGAAGATGTTAGAACAGGAAGTATCCTCTTACAAATTGGTACAATATTTCGGTCAAGTAGTATTCATCTTGCAGCACAAGGTTAATTTTTGAAGGTGAGAACTAGAGAGAGAGATAAGAATCGCTAAAGACAATCTATCGAGGAAGGTTCTTCATTCAAAAACTCACCGGCTGAATCGGCTGCGGTGTCGTTTGAACCGTTGTCGACGTACAAGGCACTGCAGCGGGAGGCGGTTGCGAGCCACGTGCACTAGTTGTCACGGTTGCCGTCGACGGATTCCGCCGAACAGAAGTCGTTTTCATCCTTTTGTTCCCTAAAACACTAATCTATAAGCCTAAACGAACGGAGCAGCACTAGGTATATTAGACTCGGAGGAGCGACTGAGCACAGCCTCTCTTGAATAATTCCACTAGGCAAAACTAATAATAAAAACTTGAAAGTCTTCTTCATGGCAGCGGAAGAAGAAAAATGAGATTTGAATGATGCTGCGCAATGCGTATCTAATAGCTTTCCATAACTGCATAGACGACATCGTAATAGCTAGCCAAAACAAAAACAGCGATGGAAACAACGTCTTCGAGAATGCTATGCGAAAATGTGACAAACGATATGAGTTGGAAAAAAAGCCAACTGCTCTTTACCTCGATTACTCATTTCTCTCCTCAATCCCATCTCTCCCACTCCTCAGTCAATGATCTTCCCTCAAGAAAGATAAAAAGGTGCAATTCTTAGGCGCGCAACGGCGTATGGTGGAGAAGAAGAAGACACTTTCAGCCTACCTCATACAAACTTTAGACTGCACTTAGAAAGAAAAGAGCTTGGAAATTCAAAAGGAAAGGGTAAAAGAAAAACGACGTCAATATTATGCGTGCATAGACCTTAGAACCCTCAGTTATCCTTAATAAAAGCTGTGCTCTTGCACTACATCATTTCAACAAGCAAAATTCACCATTTTATCACTTGAAGCTAAATTTAGGGTATTTAACCTCTTACATCAAATTCGAAAGCACTTACTCCCTTCTCCTGTTAACTGAAACTATCTCGTAGAAATGATAAAAACTTCAAATTCTAGCTTTCGCTTACTTAGCCAAATATCCGCTATCTCTCATTGACCTTTACTCTCATTAACGCCTTTTCAACAAGTTTCACCTTGAGTGTATTCTTCCCAAATTACTAGCCCTCTCTCCCCTCCCTTCTCACATTAACACTCACCCGTTGTTAACCTAGTCGTTCGGTTATATCATTATTCTCATCATATTTTCATCTCTATTTATCTCCGATTATGATCCACTGGCTAATTTCAATATCTCAAACCTCTCTCAATACCAAATACTCTTTCTCTTCCTTCCCATCTGGCGTTTACATTATCCAATTGTATTTCATCAAGCTGAATAATAATAACAGGATCATTATAAAATACATATTTATCCGTCTAATACATTCATTTCTCTATACTACAAACAAATATTTAATAATATCAAGAATATAATTGCGTGCGTTCAGCGTTTTATTCCTCAATGAAAAACCCTTAACGAATTCATTTAATGACGCTCTCTGAGAACAATCCGACCCCTTCTCTATCCTCCTTTCTATCTTTTGCTCTCTTATCCCCATTCATATAGTTTTTTAATGGTGCCTTTGTTGGCTATATTATGCAGCCATCGCATTTAAACGATCTCAGCAGCGAAAGAACGATTCTCTCCTCTTTTTTACTACTACTTGAAAAAAGCATCACCACATCGTCCATGATGTGGAAGTTCCCCCGTAAATTCAAATTTTAATTGCAATTCACTCCCTAAAACGGCCTTATCACAAGCAAACAAATTAACCACGCGTCAATCGATCCAAAAAATTTGTATACTCTCTTCTTCTTATTTGAATTAAAGCACAATCAATTTGGCAATCTTGCACATTCAATGCAAAGGTAATTTGTCACTTTTCAACCGTCAGCCTTTTTCTTTCCACTTGTAATAACCTAAAAACTCGCTCTAATTGGCGTCACTGCGTCGTTGACTAGCCCCCCATCCATATAAAAAGCAAGGGAATTTTTTGATGACAACCCAGCTTTGTCGGAAGTGGCTCACATCATTGCCAACTCCACTCCATTTTTTCAAGGGCTTAGCGATAACCGTCCCTCACTGGACACATCTTTGTATACTATAGCTCATCCACACGAAGTACTGCGCAAACTACTGACAAATCAGGGAAACAAGCGGAGAAAGCCTCATAAACTCGCTTCATTCTTTTAAGAAGATGGTGAACTCCATAAATGCCTCATTTCAGAGGAAATTGTGAACTACACCAGTCCTGGGGCTTATGAAAAGGGAACTATGGCATACAGGAATCGCAAGCTGCATACGCGTATTTAAGCGTTAGAGGCGTACCGCTAGCTCTACCTGTGACGCACCTTTTATATATTTTATATTGCGATTTCTTTTGCAACCCCCCGACCGTTTCTCAAACGGTAAGACAAGTGTATTCACGAAGAAAGGAATATGTAGATATTATCCAGCACGCTAGCAGCACCCTCCTAAGGACTCTCCCGTTCTGCAGTTTCCAAGAGGAACATTCACCATCCTCTTCTCCTTTCACATGCAAAAAAAAAAAAAAAAAAAAACAGCTCCCCTATAAATAGATATATAGCGCTAAAATTGATGTACACCTATTATGAGTGAAATTATTTGTTAGCCGGAAAGATTCGTAACATCCAAACAACACACCTTTATACTTGCAGGCTACATATAGCCGTAGTGAACGGCGTTTATGCATTCAATTCCCTTGACAGTTAGTACCTCAGTTCTATCATCATCTCAAACGACCTTTAAAAGATATTCGTCGGGCTATGACAAGAAAACTTTAAATACGCAGATAATTTGTATATTACTGGACATATTTTATGGATGCACGTGGATGGACAAAAAAGATATCGAGGCACATTAAGTGATGAGTGACAATAACAAGTGATCTTATAGATGATAAAATGAGAACAACAAATGGATTGATCGTAATTGACAGCACAATAAGAACGGCGACAACTGAAGTGATGGAAAACGATCGGCAAATGACTTAAGCTTTGCAAGAATTGAATTCTAGAAAAGCAATCAGTAAGAAATCAATCACTAATAAATGACTCCCATCTAGCCTCCCTCCTCCCATACCCCATTCGCCCTCCGCTTCCAGAAAAAAAAAACTCCCGCTCCATGCAGCAGATGTGCTGCCGAATTTCAACTGTTATGAATGCAATGAACTTTGAAGTACAAGATCATGTGATAACAAACCGATGTTCACCACATATCCTTCGATAAGCGTGTGGCTCACGCAAACGATTTATTCGTGCATTCCTTATGTCTTTTCTAGTCCCTTTTATAGACATGCACTCTTTGTTGCTAATATCATATAATCTCCATCCCTTATCTCCGAAGGACATATGCAGCCTTATTTTCTAGAAAAGGCTGAGCAAGCAGTATTATGACTTGGCGGCAAGCATTGCCGACATAAGATCTTTCGACTGGATAAGACAGGAGGGCGGAAGGAGGGGGATTTGAAGACTGGGAGAGAACGGGAATCAGATTATAGAATAGGGAAGAGAATGGCAGCGGAAACGCAGGAAAAGGGTAGTGAAAGGTTGGTGGTGGAAGAGAGGATGAACTGCCAATCGTTCCTTTCAAAAGTCAAGGGCGAGAACTCCTTTCTTTGCCCCCATTCCCCCTCCCCTCCCTTTCAAAGCAACGCCTTTAAGATTTTCCTAGATTTTCGCATCATTCATCAACAATCAACCCGGAAATGTTGCTTATTCAATGAAAGCCATCGATCATAATTTTTCCAGGAAATAATTCATTCAGTGAGTAATAGGCGATTAGAATTAGAAATTATGAATTATTCAATAGGCTACGGCGCATTCATCAACTAATCCACCTTTAGCGAGGAAATCTCATCGCTTGCAAAATTCATTTAACTCCATATTTAATTTCTTTGCTGAAAATTACTGCAATGAATTTTTAAAGGGCTTTCCTATAAATTAATGTTATATATACAGGACTTAACTATGTCTCTTCTGATCCATTATTCCCCTAAAACTTGGTCTCAATGATAAAAGAATGTCCGCAGCTTTAAAAAAATGAAAGAAAAACCGACTGAACACTTTATATGCTTCGCAAATTTGCATTTCTTTCATCAATATTAAAAAAAATACGACTGTATAAACTCAATCGGTGACAAATCCGCTCTTCAATGATCACTGCTCTCGATGAAAACAGATGCGTCTGAAGTGCTTCGCTGAGTATCGATGCAAAGGAGTCCTCTTATAAAAGGATAAGATGATAAGAAGGGCAATAAGAGACATCTTGGGCAACTGTTGAGATCAAATTAACCTCATCTAAGCTAACAAATCATCGAATTAAGCAGCTCAGGAAACTTCTATAAGAAAGCGATTTCGTATAAAGGTGAATGAACTATTTCGGCGAACCCAACTCAAGCACGCAGAAATATTCTTTCGTAAAACCGTAAAATGGAATAATTCAAGACATACTAAAGTCGAAAACACTTACATGAAAAAATGTCAGTTAGGAAGCCATCTTATATAAGCCAGGTATCCAGAAAAGTATAGCGAAAGTTGAGGACACTCCTCCTGGTGCCGATTACTATCGTACTTCTTTTGTGAAACATAGAGCATATCAGGACCAAACAATACCACACACGTCTACCAATCAACAATGACGTCTAACCACGACAACATTCACAGGATGCAACTAGACATTTCTAGGATCCGCTCATAAATCCTCAAATCTCCTATCAATTCTATCTTTTACCCGCTTCCCTCCCTCCCTCTCTCTTTCACATTTCAAGTATTTAACAGTTTAAACAATTGGCGACACCGAAGAGTTGGAAATTTATGAGTGCGGAATGAAAATCTCCTCATTCTTATATCCCGTATCGCCAACCGCCTTCGTCACCTATTATTTGCGAGTGGGCACTTCAATTCCAAAGTACCCATCAAGTCCAAAACATCTAAGCGAGTGCTTTCAAAAGAACTTATGTCTCTTGATCTCACGCCTGTTTTTCGCACCTTTCTCAATGCAACAGCATCACAAATAGCGAATGCCAAAACCGAAAGCGACGTTGGCCATAGTGACCGTTACGAGGGAGATCACCATGGTGCCGCACCCGCGTAGCGTTAATATTCTCGATCGCGCAAGGTAAGCCCGCCTTCGGAAGTTCGCTTGCGGCTCTCCCTCTCTCTCTCTTCATGCTCAGAATCTAACGTTGTCATTGGTTACCGTCTTCAACGAATGTTGAACTATTGCTCCGCCTCCACCTCACATAATTCCATAAATCGTTCCCCTCTCAGCTGCGATACATACGCTAAGTGTGGTGGTCAACATGTGCTGTCTGTGCTGCCACGCGTACAATTCTCAAGAATCGGACTCGCTCGTTACCATGGAAACCAACGAGCTCAACCACAAGAAATTTCCCGACATCAGCAATTTGCAGCTAAACCTTTCGCTAAACTTAACAAGCTGCTCCCCTCAGGCAAACTAAATCGACTTCTTTTGGGGCAGCAGAGATACTTGCCTTTTCTTTACAAGAAACAATTTTTCATTCACCACGAACTGAGCGGTTTATAGCGAAGGTCGGATGAAGGGTAATCAGGAAAGGGCAAATCTGGTGATGCAGCGGGTTGGAAAAATGAAACTAGAGTGGGATAAGGAAAGGATGCAACGTTCAAAGCGATCACATAAATAAACTATATAATTTCTGCGTCGAACGATATCTTCTCTCATTTATCACTATCAATTCAATGATAAAACGCAGCAAATTCTAGTTTTGAAGAAGTCGACAATTGTGCATCACTTCCCTATTAAATTATTCATAATAAAAACAGTTATATCGAATATATAAATCAGAGAAGAAAGATTACGTTTGCGCATGATGAGTGCAGTATGACCTATATCACCATGAATCGTACTTTTGAACTATTTTCGACAGAACGCGTCGTTAGAGTCCCTTTGGAATCTGATTACTACATACTGAACTTGCTTAGGTACAATGCTACCGTCGTACAAAGAACTGTTAAGAACTATACGAATTAGATCTTAAAATGTCATATCTTTGAAAGGTTCTTCAATTCTATGAATTGATACAAGCATAAATGCAAAGAAATTAGATTCATTTCCGCTCAACTATGGAACGCAGTAAATAATGAATTTCATTACGAGTAAATAACCGCATGATATATGCCACATTACAAGAAGGTATACAGAGGAATGCACCTCACGAAATGGGCAAACCTCGGCAGATGGAAGGAGGAAACGAGGAAAGTGTGCATAGAGATTCATTCTAGGCTAAGCCATTTGATAGGGAACAAACTCTTGCAAATATTCACCACCTAATGACTAAAACAGCGAGACAATAAAAGCAAATAAAGAAATAAGACACTGAAGTAAACAATGACCTCCAAGAAGAAATTATGCTGAGTTTTAAAGGAAGTGTATTAACGACATTTTATATATATATATATATATATATATATATATATATATATATATATATATATATATATATATATATATATATATATATATATATATATATAAAATTCTAATAAAACAACGGTTTTGATCAGAGCTTCACGCCCATTAAGCCGCGTATAAAAAAGAGACATTCCTTTGAAAATGCGGCTTAGGAGAAATCATAGATTATTTTAACTATCAGATTGACGCTTTTCACGCCGACGAATGAAAAAAAGTTGGAAGCATGCCAAGGAAATTAACACAACGTGTGCTTTTCCACCTCATTTACCACGTCAGCGAATTCCATGAACTATCACAACAAGTAAAACATGCAAAGTAATGCCCCAATATTACAAGCGAACCAAGCATCCAATCAAACCTTTCTTGAAAAAATCCCCTTTCCAGGACTCATCCAGTGTAAAGCAAAATTCCGATCGGTTCGAAATGCATACAAATTTTCCAACTTACTTAATTGTCTACAACTCGTTTCGAAATCGACTGATCAGCGTCAGAAATAGTAAAAGAGGCAACCCTATTTGTCGCCTATATATACTATAGAAGTCATATTTAAATTTGGTAACAAACGACTGGATGCAGAGATAGACAAACGCAAAAACTTTTACACCGTCGATGCTACCTCTCCTATTGTAAAACACTAAAAGTTTTGAGCAATTTCGACTTAATCGATTCTCACATACAGAATTATCGACTATTTATATAACATCGCATCGCTTATAACAAATAAATATCACATAATACCCCTCTCCCCCTCCGTTACAATGAAAACCTTCACTGCATCGGAGAATCTCAAATTCTTCTTTGCAACCAGCAATAAAATGGTGTTTAATTGCACATTTCACCTCACATCAAAAATTATTTTTCGGGATCTCTGCACAAAACGACCATCGCTCCCTCTGCTCATATTGAAAAAAAAGAAGGAAAATTTTGTTGGAAGACTTCTCAGTGAGCATCGAAAAACGATAGCATTTGAAGGAAAATATATCATGAGAAATAAAAAGTAAATCGACAGAACCTATATATTATACTGAAAGACTGCAGAATGCAAGTTTAAATCGCTGTGCCCTGCTGCACTCCCCGCGCGTATACATGTATGAATTAACGGCAAACAAGAAGAGGAAGACAAATGATAGATTCAGCTGAGAAGACATAAATAAAAATCGCAACGAGCTGAAAATCGCGACTCAAAAAATCTAATTCATTAGAAAGCTTCGGATAACTCCATCAGCTGAGTGGTGGAAACTTAAATATCACTCATAATCAGTTGAGATGCTTCAATGCAGATACATCCTGAAGAAAACTTCATTCAGATACTATAAAAATCAAGTAAACACAACAAAATCCCCTTCAAGTTTGTGAAATGAATCATAACCCAACAACTGCAGAAGTCATCGCTCGACATTCAAGACAGTTTCTCCGCCCATGAGAAGAAACGAATCTACTCACGAATATCGCGATGACACAGCGAAGTAAGAAATAACTCCATGCCTTTCATATATATAAAAGCACAATCCGATGTCTTTTTATGACTCACGTTATACAACCAATTGCAATGTGGATAAACCTTTCCAATCAATGCATTTGAACAACGTCGACGGTGACATATTAAACTTATTATTAATAAACATTTTTTTCTCTCCGAAATACAACGGCGCTGAACGCCATAACAGCAGAGCAAAACTGGAGTGCTAGAATAAGGGAAAGGGCAGATCGCCGATGACGCTCCACGTTCAAAAATGTCGACAACAGTTCTTGCCCGATCAACCGAATTTCAAATTAAAATAAGCGGGTTCTCCTCACTGCTCAAAAGAGAGATTGAACAAAAAAAGCTGCTCTGCACTGAGGGTAAATTCAGTGGCAAATGCCTCTTCAACTGCAATTTCACATACTTTAGATCTCTTTGACTGCCACCTTTAGCTATTCACGGGCACATTTTGAAGCCTCAGATACGACGAGTTCATATTTAAAGCCACCAACACAACAACATACTCTCCTCAAACTCAGATTAACGTTGTAATGGAATAATGAGAACCAATAAGGGTATCAGTGACCGAACCGAGTGGTATCCACGTGAACGACTGACTATAAACTTTCCAAAGTGTTACATAAACGAAATAAAAGAATTCGACTCAACCACATCGGTAGTTTTCTGGATAATCGGAGTTCGTAAGATTAGACCTCACTTCTGAAGTTGTGCAAGAGAACAATTAAGCGCGCTATAATAGAAACATCTGAGCTTTCATTTTTGCTACTTTTGGATGTCCTGCAGCTCCCTTACTTTTACATAAGAATCCAATACTTCGACGAGGGAATTAAGAAGCAAATTTCCGCCCACAGCAGAGTAGACGTGATCCAACTATGAAACCACCAAATAACAGAGAATACAACTCAAATAAACAAAAAAAAAAAGAAAAATCCGTGAAGATCACCAGAAGAAGGACACTAATATAAATTGAAAGTGTGATCATTGTATAAAACAGCGTTACTAATCATGTTATAACGTTAGCTATCAGAACCCAATTTCACTCTATTCTCCACGGGAATCTCATCAACCTCACAGTGTACAAAATACAAAGAGTCGAGACTCACCTGTAAGGAAGGTTTCAACCTGCAGCATCTGCTTGAACTGCTAAGTCCATAAACTGGAGTTCACCATTGCTTGCTGCAACGAATCACCGCTCTGCTCAATGCCTAAAATAACACCTCTGGTCATTTCGCATCGCAAAATATCTACTGACAACACTCCAATATTCCCAAAGAACGCAGGCGACAAAAATATCAGAAGAAAACGGCTAAAGAGAACCCAGCCATCGAGAAAATAACATCGCATGAAACCACTAAAAGATAACTTTCTAAATAACTAACAAAATGGTAAAACCTGAATGACGCTCAAAACGATACTGTGAGTGAACTCAAGCGATCGTAATTAAGCCAAATTGATTCATTCCACCCACAAATTTTCACGCTTGAAACGTCTAATGCGAGAAAATCTAGACAACGCTATCTCTATCACACAAGATTTCGTGCCATTCCCTCACTCCTCATGCAAATTTTTAAATATAAGTGTGATTTAAGATCTCAAAGTAATATTGTTTGTATTGATCACGTCTGTGAGCATCGATGCTATGAGAAAAACATAGAAATGACGAACTAAAGCTACAAAATATCAGCGCCGCAATAGATAGTCGGACAACCATTACAATATCACTGTCCATAATCTCAAACAACTGAAGCAAATCTTCGACGATATACTTCACGGTTAAATTTTTATCACGTAATCAGTTTACCTTCCCATATGCTACTTGATTCCCTCTTTCGTTGCTCCTTTTTTCGACAATAAATAATAAATAACTAAGTCCGATGAAGCACCAATGAGTCTTTGAAAGGATAGAAATAACTTTAAATAACTCAAATACTGACTCAGAGTGCCTATAATCCTCCTTTTCTCCTCCCTACCTTTGAAGAACAAAAATTAAAAAATGCATAATTACGCTTCACTGTTTGCTTCAAGGATAGCCGAATGAACGACTTATCACCCGCAGAATACCGCTATGGCATTTTGCCAACGACTTTCGACAGAAAATCGCCAACAGATTTATCTCGTCTCTTGCAGCGCAAAACCCCACACCCCGCCCCAACCACCCCACGGTGCTCTCAGAAAGCGACTTGCAAATACACCGCATACAAATAAAACAAGAGGAAAATTTCCAAAGACTTTCATGTAGTGTCATCCAGAAAACAATATTCCCGACATTTTTCCATCTGAATTACAGTGGTAGTGTATTCCTAAAGTTCGCACCTTCAATTCTCTCGTTATGCAGCAATTGAAACGTTCAAATTCCGACTACGCTGTGTCAAAAACACCTCGAGCATCAGTGAGCGAATTTTTAAATCACACCTTTGCGTCGCCTAGTCTCCAACGCACGGTGGTTTCCACAAAAGGTCCACCTGAACACAATTTCTTTCAGCATTCTCAGCTATTCTAGTTCCATTCCAACTGGTTTAAACATTCAATTGCAGCTACGATGACCCCGTCAAAGTGATTCATTTGCATAGTGCCAGTTAGTGAGCAGCAAATTTTGCTTTAAATAAACCCCAAATTTTGGAGAGAGGTAGTGGATGGGAAAACAACAAATAAAAATATCGAGCAGCAGAAATTTTCGAACATTGGAGAAGGCGCAGGCGGAAGGTATCGGAGCAGCAGAAGACACGGACGCTATTCCTTGACGCCACTTCCAGACAATCAAGGTGCATGCTTAAACCCACAAATTTCACGAGTATCTCATTATTTCCGCCATTTTCTTCCGATTCCGCACCTTCATGTGCTGCTCCAATTGGGATTTACGTGCAACAAAAAGAAAAATCGTGTGCAGAAACTGCATCAAGGGACACCATGCTGACCACTGAATATCTCTAACTACACAGTCTGCCTAATTTACAATTTTTGCAAGATGCTTTCAAGCTCCTCAAAATTCTTAAAATCTCCCAACAATATCCTAAATTTATTTCACATGCTTTCAAACCTTCCATAACGATCAAGAACCGGGAATTCTTCAACGGTAAACGTTGCCCTTTAAACTTAGATGGTAGAAGGAAACCTTTAATTAAGTTAAAGTTCTGTCTCGATCAAACTTCCAACACGATGTTTAGAAAATGGCGAGGTCGGCCTTCAGGATCCCGTCGTTGATGTTAGTTATCACCCACCATAAACGATACAATAAACTAAACTTCTGCGTTTAAGCTGTAACAAGTAAAAAGGTTGTTCTAAAATAAAGCCCGAACCTTCATCCTCTATGACATCGATTCTGATTTCATTCACAAAAAATTTCACCTGTTATCCTACCAACCACTCACTATGCATGTAGCTCTGAATTTTGTAAATATTTCATGAAAAATAAAGCATCAACTTTCTCGCAAATATATTTTAAAACATAAGAAAACATTAAAGCGATATTATTTACAACATAATGCGATTCGAATACAGCTAGACTTTTGTTTACTGAAATTATGCGCCACACAACTTTTAAGCGTTGAAGCATAAAACGCCACGTGAAATATTCCACAACGTTTTCGGCTCAATAATTGCTTGCCACAAATAAATTATTAAAGAGAGAAGGACAAAGCTTTATGCCAGAAAACAGTCCCATCATAAGGATGCCTAGCTAAGGAAACAAAAGTTACCTCGTAATTTGATGGGGACGGAAGATCGCGCTTTTTTTTTCTCGATAAGCCGTTGACATTCCGTCTTCTTGATCGCAGAAAAGGACCTGAGCTACTTCATCGCGCGATGAGATCTGCCAACTTTCTCGCAAATGAGGTCCTTACTCAATCCAATATTCGGCACATGTAAACATTTAGAAGAATATTAATAGGCAGAACTTAATCTGAAGTTCACTATAACCTGAGGTTCAAGTTCAAGTTTATTATTACCGGATATAACTGCTACTACCTTTCGGTGGTCAAATAAAAAATTCGAACCAAGAAAAAAACAAAAATACACTCACAAACGTATGAACGGACGTGCATTCAGACATGCACACAAGCGCATTTGTAGATTTACTTTCAAATACATATAAATATGGAAATCTGAAACAGTAAAATATACACTTTCATCATAAAAGTGAATCCGAAAAAAGTGAGGTACTCTTTCCAAACTCCAAAAAAACAACTCCGAACTTCCGCTATCCCCTCACCTAGCACATGATTTATAGATTTCAGACAGCCAAGAGTGTAATAAAAAAAGGTAACAACCAAAAATAAATATACAATTTCGTAGATGGCCTTAGAAGAACATGGTGAAATTTAGCGCTAACTAAAACTGCGAAATACAGTGGCTCATTCTGAAAATATAGCAACCGAAAAAAAAACCAACTTTCCAATTTTCCTGGGGAAAAATCTGTAGGAAACGATGGAAAAAAAAGAGAGCGAAAATGAAAAATCCGTTGGGAGAAAAAGAAGAGAATCTAAGACCACCGAATTCTGAATAGAAATTTTTAATTTTCGAAGAAAAAGCGAAATATTTCGATTTCAGCTCTACCTCACCCCCCTACACTCAATTTTAGGTCATGCTTCCGAACCTAATGGAAATAAGTGAAGTGCGCGATAAAGGGCAACTAAAATGCCTTTTTTTGATTGTCGAAAAGAAGGACGCAGTTCACTGACGGCTAAGGTAAATGAAAGGTGTGAATGTTAGGTGGATGTGGCAACACCAAACACCTATTCGCATACCTCAGAAACTAACTTCTTCAGGTGCGCAGCTGGATACGAACTGCCTGGAACCTCGCACCTCTCGCCCACATCCCCTGGCCAAGATACTCTTTGCGCACATAGCCAGCCGTTCTTACACTTGAACGCATCGCTTCCGCTGTTGTAGCACGCACACCCGCCTCCCACCCTCCCCCTCCCCACTTTCTCTCAAAATGCGGGCAATTAGAATTCGACTCTGGTTAAAAGGAAGTTCCGTGTGATTACAACTGCTCGCTGAAAAAAAAAGTGATCGTAAGGAAGCGCGGAGAAATTCCACTGTAACGAAGAAGCAAATGCTGGATGAAAAGATAAAAATACAAGCCTTTCTCCCCCGGCCCCCCAAAAAAAATCACCTGAAGAGATTATTTACTGGTGATTTACAAAGAACTCCTTCAAATATTTTCATCCTTATTCAGATGGTGGTTTAACCGGAATGTCCACTCAGTGGCGGATCCTAAGCTACCCTCCATGGAAGGGTACATCTTCAGGGACCAGTTAATCTACACTCAATCTGTACGCCGGGTGCATTACTACAAACTGAAATTTAGTTGTTTTATTTTTTTTGAACTTCCATTTATAGTTAACTATATAACACTTCAACTGCAATATATTTATAGTTATAGGATTCTCCACAGTATTTTAGGATTGTTTAGTCAAGCATCTTTTGTTACTTTTATTCATAAAGTATGGTCAGTCATTCTAAATGCGAATGTTAACAGTTCTTCGGGAGCATTCCTTCAAAAAAATGTGACAGCTGTGATCGCTTCGACTATCCGAACATCAATTAAATCTTATCTTTCAAAACTATCATCAAGAGTGAGTCGCATCTGGTAGGTTCGAAGCCCAAATCAGCAGCACTTTCCCAGCTCCCATCCCTCCCCTCTTACCCTCTAAGAGACGCATCCATGAGAACTTCATCCAACAATGGCAACATTAGCGGCTTGCCATACGTTCGCAACCACCCTCGCCCAAGGTGGTGGCATACGGTACTTCAGCCTGTTGCATTCGACGGTATTCTAGATCCTTTTACAAAGATTCAATCAACAGCACAAGAGCTGCTGTCATCAAAATTTTTCTTTTTCACGTACAGGTGGGATAGGACTTTAACTCAGACACACTGCACTTCTAACCAGTTCCTGGGCCGCTAACACCACAAAACACGGCTCTCGCAACGTTAATCGATCGCTCAAAAAAAGCTTTCAACGCCAGGAGGGTAAGCGGGGAGGGAAGGGAACGACACAGAGGCAAAAAGAAGGCAATGGGAGAGGAGGAAGAATTTGGAAAGCGTATGAAATGACCGTCTCAAATGACAAATTTCTATTAATTCCACTTTATTTACCCAACATTATGCGAATTATTGGAGCATGACATAAGGACTTCAATCTCTTATAAACAACACAGCAGCTCCCTCAGAACGTCAATATTCACAATATCCGTCAGTGTTCTTGTTAAAACCTTTGTGTGCAAGGTGTGCTTCAATAAACGCGCCTACGAGACGAAGTAACAAAAATATCACCAGTAACTGTTGGCTACGGTAGAAATAACAATGGTAATGACAATATAGTAGTAATCACAATAAATGTATTGGTAATGACTACAACTATCGTAGTTATAATTACAACAATTATATATATATATATATATATATATATATATATATATATATATATATATATATATACAACCGGGAATTACTAATTATATTTAAATAGTAATTACAGTAATAACTAATAATAACAATGATAATAAAAAGCTAGTAATTTCTAAAGACTGCCACAGAGAGAAAGGAATGCTAGTTCCTCAAACACCGTTGAAAAAGGAAGAGGAAATAACCGCCAATTACCTGTGAATAGCGACAAATCAGCTGAGGTTTCGTCGAAGTTTCCAGCGATCTCAATAATCTGCACAGTTATTTTGCAGACCCCTCCCGCCCCCCACCCCTCTCCCCATTTGTGCACCATTGTTACAGCTTAAACAAATGCCATTCGCTGTGGGCTGCGTTCATAGGCAACTAAAAATAAAGCATAACATCGACTACGGTACAAACATCCTATACAATTTTTAGGGCACCAGTGGAAATCTCCGAGTTCCCAAAGCCCTCTGATAGAACTCACACGCAACTTCCTTTACGCAGAGTTTTATTTGCATTTTGTCGCCATGTTACGGAAGCCATGCTTCCCGAGTTCTTTTCCACGATACCAACGGGATGCGCGCGACTGCGCGAGAAACTGCACCAAGAGAACTTATTTTAGAAGCGACGTGCAGTGTGTGGGAAGGACTGGACCTCTGCTCAAAAAGTGTCAGGCTAAGGGACTGGTAGCGGGAATGGCAATGACACCTGGGCATCTCGTGATCAGTGACGAACCGGAAGAAGTTGGCATCTGAAGGGAACGAATAGGTGTTTGATGCTGACAACATCTGTGCTCTCTATCCACAACTTCCATTTCCTTTGCCGACAATAAGCTACGGTCTCCCTCCCCTTCCCCCCCCCCCCCCCCACCCCACTTTCATCCCATCGCCAAAAGTACATGCTGCTCTTAACCGCGCGCACCACTTATTGACCTAAGGACCGCTAAGTGAGTTCTGAACCTGACCTAGCTTCAATGCACACATCGAAACGGTCCTCACTAATTACTCTAAAACCATATATCAAGAGTATATGGCACGCAGACGCTAACCTGAGGAGTGCCGCCTCGCATCCCTGCCACTGCACTTCGCTCTTCAGCAATGCCATTTTGTATCCAGCGATCCAACGGTTAGACCACCTCTCTCGCACCGCCATCCATCCGACTACCGTCTCCTACCACCTCGGCGCTCAGTCCTCCCTGCACCGTCGCCTCCATCAGCTATTGATCCTTCCAAGTGGTATCGAATCCATACAAACGACGGGTAAGTGGAGCAGTCTGCTGCAGCACCAAGCATGATACATTTGTTACCACTTGAATGAATCCCTAACGAATAACAAAAGCAAAATAATGCCCTTCACCCAATTCTTTTAGTGACCCAACCACTGCAAAAAAGAAGAAAACTCAATCTGTGCAAAATGTCTAACGTTTAATCGTCATCGAGCATTTACAACCTCTTTCAAAGCTGAAAAATAATATGGACGAAACTTCACCGCTCTAGCTTTACCTGTTGCCGAATCGGAAAACCCACATACACAAACATGATGCCGCCATTACGCACATTTGCATAAAGGTGAAAAAATCGCCCATTAAAAAATCGAAATGCCATGTGCGTCTTTCCGTCGCTAAGCCAATACACATCGATTCTCGCAAAAGAGGACCACCCTTCTCATATTACAAGAAAACAATGCCATCATTTTTGCTAGTAAAACCTGTAAAAAGAAAAAATGGCGGATTAATTATAAATCTAGCTTAGTTGATAATAAAAGACCGGTAAACGCTTCCTTGTCCATCCACCTCTCCCATATTGGTCTATGCAAAATAAAGGAGACCATGGAACGCTATGACGTGTTTAACGAAGAAAATAAAAGAATTCCTTTCATCGTACTACAACGATGGACATAAAAAAAGGAGATACTTCGAAGTAAGACTTTATTTTGTAGTGAAAGCTTATAGGAAGCATCGCTCAATACTTTTAAATGACATGAAAATATTATTACGTACAATTCCCAGAAAGAGAAAAAGTAAAACTGAGGAACTTAAACAGATATAAATTGGTACAAGCATAAGAGCGATTGTTCTCATATACCATAAAAACAGTTGAAAATCATAAAATCTCTCACTTTAAAAAAACTCAATGAAAAAAAAAACATTCGGAATAAAACAGGCGTGAAATTGCACAAATATTGTGTGAATATGAAAACAAATCCTTCGAACACATATTTTACAACACAGCGTCCCTAATAATAACCAAAAAAAGCGGATTGAAGTTCATATCTCTAACCGAAGTACATCCCGACAGCGATGTATCATTTCTGATCATAAAAGGCCCATCCAAAATAGTCAACCCCACATTTAAATGGTAGGACTTAAAGGCGTTATACCCATTTATAAAATTCGAATCGAGAATGTAAAATACATAAAACTAAATTTCCAAACTCTAATGGAATTCCAACCGGAAACGTTCTATCATACATCGAAACGAGTAGCACAGTGCTTAGGAAATTTCAAACTCTCCTCTCCTCAGAGAGAAAAACCAAAACACACACACACAAAAAAAAAAGAATTGCAATCCAATAAAAAATAATGCGCAATATTAGAAAAGAAATTAATGAAATGCAATGTGGGGCGATGTGAAAGAATGCAATCATTCAATCACACACATTGCCAAAAATATTGCAAAATAACGAATCATTATGCAAAAAAAGAAAACAACTACAGAAAATTTGAAAACATTACTATCGGAAATCAACAATTAGTTAAATTGTACGTAAAAAATTGCTTAAGAGAAAATAATGATTAGTGAAATCGAATCTTTCAAAGAGTCACAAATGATATAAAACACCAATTCATGAATGATTTCTGCAAGAGAAGTGAGACCTATTTATATGAATTCCGATGAACACTGACAACACTCAGCCAAACAATGACGACAATTCCGATGAATAAAACTACCACTTGAAACAGAATATAGGAAATGTTGAAAGCAAGGACAGCCATCACCGAGACAAATCCATGACGCAAAATGCTCAAACCTCTCATATCGCAACTATACAATTGGCGCCTTCTTCACTGAATGTGATCTCAAGCTCAAGCCAAAAGTTCAAGTCCCTTGACTGAAAACAACTTTATTAGATTCACGAAAGAGATATGTGGAATTTACGAAGACACAAAATCAAAGTCTATGACCTTAAGAAATTCGATGAACAATGTAACACCTAAACGTCTTCCCAGAGAGCTTACAATCTTCCCACAGAAGCTCATAAACTTGGACCACCAAAAAAAAGAACTCAAAACAAGTGTAAATTCATCTTCAAAGAACGCTTCCTGCAATATCCGGTCCGCACATTCTCCACATTAGGCCAGTCCCTGGCGACTTCTAACCTATAAATTGCAAGTCAGCTTCATCGAGTAAATTTTGCTCAACGCAGCGCACAATTTATGCCCATTTCATTAGCGTGATAATACAAATATACGCACTCAAATAGTTGAAACGATACGTCCATCAACCTCATATAACTATTTATATAGAGAGAATAATTGCTGTCCAAACTTTTGTACTGAAAAACATTCATAACCCGACCATCGGCACCCGTAAATTGGATATGGGAATAGAGGACGTTAAGATCGTCTTGCTACAGTTAGTAAATGCTCACAATAGAAAGAACAAATGATTTGTTAGAGTAATTTCAAAGAAGAACCTCGAAGAGATCGCACAAAGCGATTTGCGGATCCAAACAACCGCAATGGGATAAATAAACCATCCACCAGAGCAAATTTCGTAATCTTCGGCCGATTACTGGCAACAAACCCTTAAAACAGCAAACTTAGAAATATGGCGAAGTAAACCACGCAACAATCAGTCATTTCGACAAACGGTCTAACAAAGGTACTCCCCATCCTCTCAGCTGGCTCATCGAATGCTGAGAAGACGAGAGCAATGCGGAGAAGTTTGCAAGCCTGTAAAAAACTTGGCACATTTGAAGAACTAGGCAATGAATCGAGCCCAACAAGTCCTTTGTTGCTGAAAACCTAACAGAAGGAGTCTGTCCATCCATCAGCTTCTTCAGTAGAAATGAGTCCGTCTTATACTTCCCAAAACTATCATTACTTAAGAAGCGAATAAAAACTTTACGAGACAAAGAAATGAGTCCGTCTTATACTTCCCAAAACTATCATTACGAGACAAAGACTATCATTACTTAAGACACTAAACGTTCCCTTCGAAAAACAATGTAAAGGCATATATTTTAATTTTATATTATATTGTAAATCACTATTGCTATTTCAATGAGATTTCAAAATCTATGCATTATCTTACATACTTATAAATTAACTAGAGACTAATTTATAAATTTGGTTTTGGCAATATCCCAAAAAATTTTATATCAGAGAACGAAAAGATATGACGTTTTCGAAATGCCGACGAGCGATTTCCACTAAAGAGAACTTATTTTTAGTTCTCTAGTTGAGTTGGCTTACTTCTATAATATATACTGATATTTAAAAGTGCATGCCCTTTGAATATGAGCTATACCATACCGCATACTCTTTCAAGCACTTCCCTCAGTCGACTTCATAGAGCTGAAATGGAATATCTCACGAAATGAACATTCCACTATGTTATGGCACCACCTGCAATCAGCTACATAATGTGAGCTTATACCAACAGGAAGGGAAAATAACTGAACTTTAGCAATAATTGATAGAGCACATTTAAAAAGTGTGGAAGTGGATGTCACCTTAAATGCGTAAATCCCCATTCGATCTCCAAATCAGTACGATTCGCTCGGTCCGAAATGTTCATTCGCATTTGTCGAAAAACATTTCCGCGTTTATTTTTTTGAAATTGCTCTTCTCATTCTCAATCTCACTGATTCGACAGTTCAACGATAGTGCTTTTCCATTACAGCGCCGTATAGCTGCTGCCATCAACTGCAAACAATGACCGCCTGTTATTTTGAAGTCAAAGAACATGGAAAATAGGTAATGCGACAGTGCAAGTATTCCGGCACGGATCTCAGTGCGAAGCAATTCATCAAATTTCACTTACTCGCTATGCCATCATCAACATGTGCCACTCGACAAACGAATATATCAAGGTCATAGCTGAACTCACCAATCCATTTTCGTGATTTCTTGTCGTCGTGATACTCCCAACAAGAGATCTCATTATTTAACACTGCTCATCGAAGCACTGATCTCCCCTTCCGTCCAGTTGCGGAATGACATAGCTCCAGCTTCGAGAAGCAGGATGTGATTCCCCTTACTTCGCAAGCGATTACCGATGCAAGCATCATCCGCCGATCCGCACCATTCAACGGGTATTTCACGCTGAACACCAAACAGCAATTAAATTGATGGCATTCAAGTTCCTAAGAGGGATAATTTTTGTCGAATATTCCGCTTGGAGACAGCTCAAAAATTTTATCGGCATTGAAAATGGGAATGCCTAGGGATTGGGGAGTGCCACCTTTTCGATGTTCAATGATCAGGTTCAAGTTTCTCGCAAAAAATCACCTGTGGATGTGGCTCATGGGAAAACCAGCAACTCTTCAAAAGTTAAGAACGTGGATGGGGGAAGGGGGAGGGGTTGCGGAACCAGGCAGTTTTATAGGACCGAATGAAACTCCGCGTTTTGAAGGTATACACCCCTGTCGAATGATTACATCACAAACTAAAAAACAACATAACAGCTAACCTTGCACTAGAGATATTGTGAATACAGCCAGCTAAAGCGCATTAAAAACATCGGCCCTCGTATATGCGTCCTGAAGCGCACATCGGATTTCCTTGCAATGACCCTTGTTAAATCTCGTCGTGATGAGAACAGAGGAAGGATTGAGTTTTTTCGCATTTCAATGTTGCACAAGCACCCATTGCTGGAAATACAGCAAACATTTTATGAAGAAACAAAACAATGCAACCGACAGCAGAACAAAGGTCCTGTTATTTCAAAGAGTAGAATACATCACATCATAACTCTTCTGGCTTGATCATGGCTCAAGCAGCTCTTACGGACATTCTCCTCAAGGAATATCACCCGCAGGCAGCCAACCACTCGCTAGGTGAAACTGCCTAAACACTCTAGGCCCTCAATCAGCACGTCGGCAAAGGTGCACGCGTATATGTTCATGAGTACGCATATTCCTAGGCATAAGGAAAGAAGTATGGATCGAAAATGGAAGTGACACCTGACATCGCCGGAACCGAGCTCAAGGAAAACTTATTGTGATTCGTTAAAACAAGTTTTGAGAGGAATGCGAACAAGCACTGGATTTAGAGGAGATTCTACGCATCAGATACATGTGTTTTCAGATACCTATACAACATACCTAAAATAAACACGAGCAAGGTCGGAAACCAGTGTTGCGATGCTTGAAGCCTTATCCCCTTTACTGCCACCAACTTTTTCTTGAAATCAAAATGTTGGATAGGCTCCGCGAAAGGAGAACTACCGCTGGGGCCCATCACGACTTCCAGCTCTCTGAAAATCTCTTCAAAAGTTCTGACCGATTCCCACGGGGTATAGAACTTTCCCCAGGTCTTTCACGCTTCGTTGTTCTCGCTCCTCCCTCCCCCACCCCTTCCCTCCGCCCCTACCCCTCCATCTCAGGCGCAGAATCCACCCCATGTCACAACATACAACGAACGTGCCGTTCTAACCATCAATATACACGCCACCACCCAACTGACCTCTGCACAACACGACAGCACAAATGAAGTCTATGCGATGCATCGCGGTTTACCGAAATACGACACAATCAGTGCCTCCCGCGTGATCACAGTCATTGTAGAACACTTGCTAACATTGCTTGTGATATTGATCTTGGCGGCGAGGTCGATATCCAAGTCATCGATCGCTCTCAACTTTTTAAATCAGATTTTGTAGAGCAAATATTTGAGCCATTTTCATGATTTATATAATTCGTCTCGAGACCAATTAAATTTCAAATTAGACGCTCGTTCACCTAATAGAGCGTTGTATCTTCCAAAAATAACTACAAAATGTGAGACGTAATTAATCCACTAGTGAATGTTCGGTAAGAGAGACAGCGAGCGATATTTGCCATAAATGAAATCATCAGTGCTCATCGCTAATAGTCATATATGTGTGAGTCTTGCTTTAAGACAATATTCTTAGTTCGTTTCGCATTCAGTTACATTTAGTATTTCTTCGTTTGTCTATTTGCTAATGAGCAAAATCTGCTGCCGCAGTTGGAATCCGAACATATGCCTCTCAGTTTTCCGATCAACGCTCTAACCGACAGAGCCATATCCTACGCTCAAGTTGATTCCTACTGGAGAATATTTTCTTGCAGCTTCATACTCTGAAAAATATTGCTTACTGTTGAGAAATTTCTAAATTTATAGTGGTTAGGCAAATTTTGCGTGCATAATCACCGATGAAAAATGAGAAATTTGATGGAAATTTTGAAGGGTTTTAAGCAATTTTTTTGATGCACAGCAAAATCACCTCTTCAGAGGAACCGGAAGTGAAAGAACTTTCAACGATCAACGAGGTGTTCCTTGAAAAGTAAACGTTTCCGATTTCATTCATTATTTTCCTTCTTTCAGCTTTGAAACCGGAAAATGAAGATCATTCTAAGGTCACCTCCCATCTTTTTTAGAGATTAGAAAGTTGAAGTCCTTTAGAAGTACCTCCAGGATTTTTTAATATCTGGAACACGCGGTTAAAGCATCTTGACGATCCTACTTGAGATTCATGTGATTGCAAGAAGATATATCATCGATAACATACCTCCATTGCAAGAAGACGATCCTACTCTGACATGTATTCCTCCATTTGCAGCTAATTGGCTTAAGAATTATTTCTCTTTGAGATCCACTTGCACAGTTTTCGCTTTTTATCCACCTTTTCGAGCCTAATTTTGCGAAATATAATTATAAATTCTCTTTATAGTGACGTCATTCTCGCACATATTATTTCTTTATGTCTGTTTGTCTGTTTGTTTATCTGTCGCATATTTTGAACGCAAGAATTACTAAAATTGCTCTTGGAAAGTTTT
Source organism: Ascaris suum (assembly GCA_013433145.1). NCBI lineage: Eukaryota > Metazoa > Nematoda > Chromadorea > Rhabditida > Ascarididae > Ascaris > Ascaris suum. The sequence goes on along the minus strand of CM024183.1, from coordinate 3,077,421 downwards.
ATGAGTTTATTTTTTACACGAGAGGAAGAAGTCCCACATCCGCGGTTGTATTTCACGTTGACCGATTTAATTGGGAAAAGAGTAGTGGAGAAGAAAAATTGCTGAAAAATTCATATGCATTTTACACCTGTGAGGTTTTCATTTTCCACCTGTCGGATTATAGAAAAATTTTGGTCCTTTAGTTGATTTATACGAGAACAAATATGAGAATATTACTGCGTATATTTTATTTTCGTTCATTAATTTGTGGAAATGATTGATGAAATGAGGAATATATGATATCGTTCAACATATATAAATATCACAAGTCTAAAAAAATGCTTAATGTTCGCAAAATTTGTTGATTAAATCAAAAAGAGAAAGAAGGCAACTATTTCTAAGGCGAAATGTTTTACTGCAATAAACGAGTAATCGAAATGAATCGTTGATTAAAATTTTGAAGAGTTGAGTTATTTTTTTTAACAACAGAAATAATAAAATTCCATACGGTTATCTATTGAATTCATCACAAATAACTTAGAATTGCTTTCATAAACATAATTTACGCACAACTCGTTATTTAACGTTATTGATGCTCACTAATTTTATGTTCATTGAGGTATACAGGCAAAAAAGATTAGTGAATGAAAGATAAATTGCTTCTTCATTACTTCGCTCTACCTGTCTCAGGTTGTATTAATTATGTGAGGTTAATGGCTAAATTATGAATGCCTTTTTTGCACCTGTCGATATGTTGTCGAATGTTGTTGAGTGAATTGTTAAGGCTAACTAGATGCTCGATTCTCCTCAAAAGTGTTCAATGATCATATCACACAATGAATAGAGAAAAATTCAATAACTTTTTCTCATAAAAAGCTTCAATAGAGTATGTGAAATTTAAAAAAAATAAAATCAAATGGAAGTACTGAATGTTAATTGCAGTAAAATTGTGCTTTAATAATATAGTTCTTGCTTCGGCCTGAAATTTATTATAGGTTCGTGGTCAATATCAAATTCTTAAACAAAATGGAAAAGAGCATTTTTATTTGAATAAAGTGTGCAAGATTTGTTTTTGAAATCCAACCTGAAATTGAATCTATAAATGCTTGATTAAATAGTTATATCTATAATTTCTTTGATTATCACAAGACTGAATGGATATCACTAAGGAGATAATTAAAAGAAAGTATAGAGTGAAAGTATTAAATATGTCCACATTTCGATAGCTAATCATAGAAATGAAATACCTGAGAGTAATAATTTGTTTCAAATTGGTAAATATAAATTAACAGAGTATGTAGCCATATTTCAAAAAATTGTAAATTTTTAAATAAGTGATTGAGTTGTATTCGAATCGATGATCTAAAACGCTTTCTTTTATATTAGATTGTTAGAATTATAATATATGTACATAAGCGTGAATCGATTAATCGTAATTGTGCTAATCGAGTGCAATAAACAACTCTCACATTTAAGCATTTTAATTAATTATGAGGTAAACCAGAGGATATTGTTCTGAGAACAATGCTATGCTACGTCATACTTAATGAGAAAATGATTAAGTCAAATACGCTTTCACTGATTTGAATGAAAGCGTTTGTATAGAAGTAAATAACAGCAACCGAGCAATAAAACGCATCTATTTTTGGTTTCTGCTTATAATTTTCATGCATTATTATCGGCGAATCTATCATTGAAAATGATCGTTTTGTTCGATTTGTTGGACGGCAATTTATGAGTGGATCAGTGAAATCAGCCGAAGAGACGTCTCTCTTTCGCTCTCTTTTTTATATAATAGCTTTTCATTTGAAATTACTACGGAAATGACTGCGCGCTAAATAGTTTAAATATTTCAGACGCTAGACGCTGCTTCTTCTTCTCTCATTCTCATCAAAAAATAAAAATTTATAACGCAATAAATTATTTATCATGGAAATTTGCTTTATTTTAAATACTCATTACTTAATTTAATTACAATTGTGATGAAAATATATAAATTATATTTGGAAATTACTATTATCGCCATGAAAGTCAATTATTCCACATTCGAAATTCTTGACATACTACATTACTGCAGTAGATTAGAATAAATAGTATAGAATTTTAATTATGCTGCCATAATTATAACCACATATAATAGCAGATATTTGCATTCCTCTCTCTCCCTTGCTGTCTTTGATTGGAGACCGAATCTCTATGCGTTATTATGATTGCAGCTATCTCAGTGGATTTTGTTAAGCGTTTTTTGATACTTTTATAATCATATTGTCATTTAATTAGGAACAATGTTTCATTCCCTCAAACATATATGAATGCATTTATTTACGATAAGGAAATATATTCGTATATGGATTATTTTACGAAATTGAACTTTGTTAGATTGCTCTAGTGCAACGATATATGAAAACACCTAACGGACGTTGAACCCATAAACGATATTTATACCTCTAAAATGCTAATCAAATCAATAAAAGTTGTAAACTCATTATAATGTAGCTTCATTAAAATGTAATGTATAATTTATAAGTTCGCGTATCTATAAGCACAATAGCTGTTCGCCAATAATCTCTTTTCGCGTATCATTTCAACGAAAAGTCAACGGGTTTAGATTTTCTCTAAATAATCACTCGATGTTAAGAAATTTTCAAAAAAAAAACGAAACTCATTTAATACAATTTTTTGGCTTCTTATGAATAACTTTTTATACAATTTCAAGGCTTTTATCCACTGGTAATAGAGGATGATGTGCATCTGTACGGATTTTTTTTGAACTGTCTTGAAATATTTTGAAAATTTTCTCCGTTGCTATTGAAAAGTAAAATAATTGACTTAGCAAATCTATTCATTTCTCAGACTTTTCATTAGTATCTTCGAGGCCCATTAAATGCACAGAACACACTGCTATTTACCACATTTTCATCTATTCTTTTCCTATAGTTATTGAGAAATCAAATAGACATTTCAAATATATCATTAGATTTTGTTTTTGCTATTTAAGTGAAAATTTACTGCGATTTCAAAATGATATTACATTAATAGGGTGAGTGAGAAAAATCGAAACGACACACATCGACGAAGCCTTACTGCTTATTGTGCCTTTAGCAACTGCGCTATTCAAAAGTTCATGATGGCGATGATACATCTGTGCTTATAGGTGTGCCTATGTGTATGCCTGTTTCTATCCTAATTTCGATTTGCTAACTGATGAAGCTTGAATAATGAGACTATTAGTATGTTATTCATTTCTTATACTATATTTTTTTGTTGATGGAAGAATTTCAAAAAGCGTTATAGACATTTGAAGTGATGATCAAAAATTCGCATACATTTCCATCAGTTAGATTTATATTTTTTTTTACTAGTAGCTTCATTACTAATAAGGTTTTTTAGAATATTTGCATAGCGACTTAAACGCATATTGTGCTAACTGCTTTGGAATGTTTCTTCATTTGTTTATTTCTGATGATGGCATTTCCATTTTTAAGTTATAATCTAATATTTAACCAACGATGTGAATTTTCTCTATTATGGTTACAAATTTTGTTAAATATTTTCAATGAATATGATTACTATCAGTGGATTGTCTATCCAACACCAAATTTGATTATGTATACAGTTAAAGGTGACTTTAAGTATTTTTATTAATGATAGTGGTCAGTGAAATCTATTAAAGTTTTTAGTGAAGTATTTCAATTGCTGTAGCGGCTCAAATATTCCTTCCCTCTTCCGTTTTTCATTACCCTTTTTCCGCCTCATTGAATTGTTAATAACAATGCGCGCAATCGAAAAAAAAAGAGGCGTTATAATAGCACATTTTATGTAAACACATTTTGCTTTTCATGTTATCGGAATAAATCTTTCACTATAAAGCTCGAGAATATAACTACTTTTCTGGTAGTATATTTTGTATTTTATGAATCTAATTGACGTCATTTCCGGTTTAAGAAGCAAACAAATAGAAAATCTTTAATCAATTTAACGATATTCATCAATTATCGGATAAATTAGTACGATAATAGTAGCGTTTTCATTTACGAACAAAACATTAAGTTTTGGCTTATTTACCAAAGAATTACAGTATCCAACTCGAATAAAACATCAATTTCTTGAATTTTCCAAACAAATTTTTTTTTCAATGGATTATAATTTCATCATTCTGCTATAACCATCATTTTGTTAATTTCCTATATAATTTATACATGAGAGTATCACCAATCGATGAGCAAGCGAGATAGAGTTATGCAAAAAACTTTATCAAAATTTTTAATGCATCTGATCTTTCTAGTTTGCCATAAATGAAATCAACTTATGTACATTTTTTTTGATTATTTTGATTATTTTACCGTTTTGCGGTTTATTCGAATTGAGATTTAAACGGTAACACTAGTCGAACAATCGATTTTTAATTTTAGTTTTAAGTCTGGGGGAAATCATTATATGCTACAATGCAGTCCACCGACATCTGTTACGACCCAAACTAGTACCACATAAATTGTCTATTCCGAGTAATTCTTAGAGAGCTCAAGAGCACATCCACAAAAAGTCATGCATGATTCGGCGGTCGTTCCATTTACTCCCTCCTCGCATGAGGAGCACAAAAAATGGCAGCACCGATCTCAGAGACATTTTTTAGCACTTTTTTTTTGCCTAATTTATTATTTATTGAATTTTTCTCAACTTTTTGATTATCTTATCATTCCAGCAGTCTTTTTGATTGAATATCTCTAGTACCTGTTCCAACAGGTGTACTGTCCTCTTTTAAATTCTCTCTTACAATCTTTCGTTTTGCACTATAGCTAAGTTTCGGATTAATAAATTGAATTCGCAAATTCTAAGGCGTTTTTTTTTTGTGTTAATATCTCATACGGAAGGCGGTCAAATGAATGGAACTTCGAGTAGTCTATTATTCTAAATTATAATTATATCATCCATTTCTTTATATCTTTCTATTCTATGGACCATATTTTGATGTTCTTATCGATGTTTTCGATGCTTGAAAGTTGGTTGATGTTACCGGATAAATATAAATGCACATTTATTTTAGCAGCTTCAAATTTCTGTATGAATAAAGTCGTGAAATATTATTTCACTAATGCGTTTTCGTTGGAAAATTTTCACAGAAGTGCATTAAAAATTTTTTCTCACTTCAATAATTTCGATTTTTTTTTCATATTTCAACCACTTTTTGATTGCAATAAGTTGAAAGGTGGAAAAATTTGAATTTCCAAGAATATTTTCATTGAGAGAATTTTTTTCTAATTATACATCTCTTCCGCAAAAAAATCTATGTGGTCGATGTTGTCCCACTTCAATATTTCTCTAAAATCGATATATTTTACTCGTATTTTCGAGTTTTATTTTCAACGAATAAATTTCCACTAATTGAATGAAAAAAGAATTTTTTTTTTCAGGGATGGAAGAGATTGTAAATTCAGGAAATTGTTCACAAGCTCAACTCATTTATACGAATGCGTTTTTTTTATTAACACAATTCACATTGATTGCTGTTAACGCAATTGGAATCGTTTTGTGCAGTTATGTTTCACTTTTGATTGTGACATCTCAGGTGAGTTAGTCGTATTTTCCATTATCGTTTCATCCCATTATGTGGTATAATAGCCGCAATCTATAAAAATGTTCAGCCATAGCGACAGTGACATCTGCTAAGCTTAGACCACCTGAAGTTTCATATTGAGGGTTCTTGAACTTCTCGATATTTCAAGAAGATCTCAGGGTGTCGCGGATCTAGAGCTATCTAAATCTCTAGCTACTCGAAATAAAAGAGGCTTGCTTCAAAATAATAAGTAGCCGTTCTTTTGAAACATAGCCTAATTCAGTTGTTGCACATTAGGTGATTATATTTTCATGAAATTTCCCTCCCGAAAAAAATAAAATTTTTCAATAATTCACTCAATTTTCTTTAAATTTCTTTCAAACAATTTTCTGCTATATCAGTACAAAAAAATTTGATTTTTCTTTCTTATTAGGATGGCATAACACCTCTCATGAGCACAAATTCTTTTTTTTATTGAGAAGAAAACGTCAGAAATTGAATTTTTTTTCATTGTGTGAAAATGCTATTGCATTAGTTTTCAGTTAGCAAACAAATTTTTTCATTCAGCTATCGTTTTTACGCAATCACTTTTTTCTTTCGTTTTTCTTGACTCATCAATGCACTCTTACTTGTCAGTTTCCCATATTTGACTCTTATTTACTGAAGAGATACGATTTAATACATTTGATTATTCAATTAATGGGAGATTGGACGCATTTTTGCAACGAGAACGAAGGAGAAACACATAATATGCGTTCTTGCAATTAGCACGCGAGGACAACTATTTGGCCAGTAAGCCTAGTTATGTAGTCCATATTGAACCACCTGTTAGGCACGCACAGAACATGCACACAGAGAGGCAGGAAATTGCTCAAACAAGCATAAATTTACTTCGCCAGCTTGCAACTAATTGAAGTGATATGCGATTTGCAAGCATTTTCGGCAGCAGTTCGCACAAAATGAGGTTTTTTTTATGCTCTCTAAGAATTACGGATGCTTCTTCCAGCAAATAGACTTCACAAGCGGATTCATCTTCTCATAAAGTTATGTGATTTTTCATAAAGCATCCGCCCGTATGTTTAGATTAATTGTGTCAAGTTTGAAAATCTGTCACGTTTGTCAATTAAGCAGGCTTGTCTTCAGGTATTTCATCTCAACCTGCGCATTCTACTAATGAATATGTATATAGCTATGGCCCTACGCACTATATGCACCACATCGCGATCCTCACGTAACATATGGATGGCTTTTGCATATTCGGTTGGCTATTAGCAATCGTTTTGTAATGATAGGATCACCTTTTAAAATCTTTGAATATGCAGCTTCATTGTGCTGTGCATTTTCATGGATGAGAAAGAAGGGGGCAGTGAAAACTTACCTGCTTTACAACTCTGTTATATTAGCTGATGAATATTTCGAATATAGTATGGGGAAGGGAGGTGGGAAGGGGAGGGAAGATGTTTTCCTAATCGTTTTCTCGCCTTTTCTCCTATGTCTCAAACTGAGCACTTATTCCTTGAACATTCTATCTGGCGACTCAGTAGTATTAATCGCATGTAATATACCTATCACTATCAATTCGAGGTCTCTAAGCCTCACTCTGAAAGCAACTTCACTGTATTAGAGGGAGGAGCCTTAAAAAATTATTGCCAACACAATTTTGTTCATTTGTGATGTTCAATCTTCGGCTAGAATTCGTTAATTCGTTGATGAAGATGTAAGAGTACTATTTTAAAGATGTCAGATGGGCTTTTTTTTCGATCCTCTACCTGTCGACACTGTACTGTCCAAGAAAGACGATCCCAGTCAATTTTCTTAACTCCGAATAACTTTTACGATCTAGCTATGTTCCACGTGAAAAAGTTTCGTGCAAACGTTTCACACTACTTATATTTATTTTCATCAAATTCTCCAATGCTTTTAGAGGAACTAATTGAGAGATTAGCTTTCAAGAAAACAGAAAATTAATAGATCTACTCCAACAGTAGCAATAAATTTGGTGGAATTTAATTTCAGTTTAGTCCCCATCATTTCAGTACACTTAAATAGTTTTCTTTTCTTGAACGACTCGCAATAAGCAATAAAAAAAATGAGATGAAATAAACTATTTCAATCTTTTAAAATTTCCTTTCAGACACCTTGTGAGTATTTAAGTAGTCCTAAACAATGCACATTATTATCAACGCTCTGCTCTTCACCATTACCAGTAATAATGTATTCATTTCTTGCGATTGCTATCGAACGAATTTTTGCGTTGATATTCTATTTGAAATATGAACGATTCCATATACCTGCGATCGCTATTGTTTTAACTCCCGCAACGGTAAGCTTAATTGTTGTTTTTACAGGTAATCACAGGTAATTACAGGTGTTGATTTTTGTGACATAAAATAGGGATCATAGCATTCTTGTGATGATACAATTATGATGATCAAATATAATTATACGATGAAAAAAATTTCATCACAAAAAAGGTCTAATCGCATTAATTTACTTTTGAGAATAGATTCTATTCTTTATAAAAGTTGAAATAAGAATTCTATGCTTTGGCGGATATATTTGATAAATTAAATGCATCGAAAGATTCGAAAATATTTTTGAAAAAATTTAAATTCTTTAATGAATTTTTTTGAGTTCTTTAAAGAAGATAAAGATTCATAGATTTTACATATCGTTTCGAGGATATATGAGTAAGAAAATATTAATTGTAAAGTTTTTTTTCAACAAGCAATGAGCTTTTAATCAAACATTTACGGTAATTCATAATATTCAATCAGTTTAGCATAAAAGATTTACTAATTGCAGTGGGTAGAAGCGATATTACAACTCATTTCATTATTCAATTCAACTGCATCAACCATTCCAAGTGTCATTTATTGTTCATCGATAGTTGCAACCCGTACTTTCGACTTCAGGAAATTGCTCGACATCACCGTACCTATACTCATAGTTTCAGCCGTTGCTTTTGGGCTCATTTTTGTTATAAGTAAAGCCAAATTAAGGTAGAACCTTTCTTTGTTTATTGTTTATTTAATTTGCATATGAAAAAAAAAAAAAAATAATATTATATATATTATATAATATATATGGTATATATATATATATATATATATATATATATATATATATATATATATATATATATATATATATATATATATATATATATATATATATATATATATATATATATATATATATATATATATATATATATATATATATATATATATATAAAATTTGATCTCCAACCTAATTGCATTAACGCCAAAAGTCTTATTCTTGATTATCTAATAATGGCTTCCCTATTCATTATCAAAGCTCTTATAATCAATTTATTTCACATAATTGAATTCATCAAGTGAGTTTCATTAAACTGGAGGATTCAATTACGGCGATCACCAGACTTTAATCGACATCAACATTAAACGAACTTATTGCAATTGCAATTGCGAAACTGCATCCGCTTTGCAGATTACACATTTCGAGAGAAGTGCAAAATTTATCAGCTCGATATCAACTTCGAGAAAATGTTCGCTCTACAAAGCTATTTGCGTTACTTTCATCGATCTACACCTCAATTATGGTAACCTGTATTGTTCTTTATGGTATTCTTGCTGCATCTGCTTCAAAAGATTTAAGGACTATCGCTATTCTCAAGGTAAATTTCCGCTTATAATTTTACCGTTATCGTAAAATCTTTAATTCTAAAATAAAATAAAAAATATTCAAAATATAAAACCGAACGAGCAATCATGAGTAGTCATAGATTTCCTTGAGGTAACCGGTGAGCATGAAGACAATAAACGCTGTAATAAACATCGACATGAAGTTTATTCCACTCTTTGATGATCCGATAAAGGAATATAACTTTTTTAAAGATTTATTTAGCTACCGATAGATAGAGATTAATTTTATTTTCTTATCAGCAATTTTCTTCACATTTGTGACCTCGATTTCTGAAATATGCTCCACATTTTTCTACGGCATGACCTTTTTTGAAATTTTCCACTGAAACACCTTGAAATTCCAGTCCAATACGTAATGAAAAACCATGAATTTCATTCCAAATGCTTTGTTTTGTTGAAAAAAAAAGGGCAAATCGTCGAAGAGGAATCCGTTGAGATGATTTATCGGCCGGAAAATTTTCCGCTAATACCGTGGTTCACTTGTCTCGATGAACCAATGGAAACTCTGAGTTAGCAATAAACTACAATTTCCAATTTTTATTTTCTACGTTGTATGTTGATGTAAATTACGCACTTGATTTCACATCATATTAATGGTGTGAACTCAATGTTCATGTTGAGTTATTCAAGCATTATGTGAACTCACTTCACATTAATTTGCATAATTCAAAGTTAACATTGAGTTATTTAAATTACAATCCACATCATATTTGATTTCCTTGAAAATTTTTATGGAATTTCTTTAAAAAATTATCTTTCATTTCAGAAAATTGTTCGACTTTTTTTGTTAGATTTTTTTGAGATTCAAATTTCTTACAGATCCTTGAGTGCGAAATAAGGTATTTAGAAGAGTTTTTTTTCATTTCATTAATCCCCACAAAAAGACCACTTTTCAATGCTCTGAGTTAATTCCACTTTTTTGGGAACTTTTTTGCAGATAAATAAAAATTATTTTACGAGATTTTACATGAAAGGTTTCATAGACAGCCGACTGTCAGCAAAATTCATCAATACCAAAAAGTGCTATTGGAAAAATGGATTTGCTACGATTGGTTATTGAACGTTTTTATGGCTTTAAAAGTTTTCAAAGATGAAATGCTTTGGAACAAAGCGACCTAAGAATTTGTAACTTGTTTTGAAAAGTAGACTGTAAAATTGCAAAAAAAACAGCTTTAGGTAAATGATAAAGATTTCGTTTTCTTTAATAATTAAATAAATAGAAATTGCACACATATAAAATAACTACAGACTATATATATATATATATATATATATATATATATATATATATATATATATATATATATATATATATATATATATATATATATATATATATATATATATATATATATATATATATATATATATATATATATATATATATATATATATATATATATATATATATATATATATATATATATATATATATATATATATATATATATGGAGTTTCTTTGAGTGGAATACAATCATTGTGAGAGCTGCATTGTTTATTCTGAGGCATTCATAGCAATTCCAATTACAGGAAGCATCATCATTTATAAGTATACCAACGTTTATGCCCATGTGGTCAATTCTATTCCTACGAATGATGCCAAATTTCCGACAGCGAGTTACGCGTTTCGTTTTTCCTAAATCAGCAACTGATTCACGCGCTCAATGGACGAATGGCTCTATTCTATCGACGGCTAACCATCTCACAATACTGAATGCAACTTGGATAAAAAAACCGCCAATATTTCATTCAAAAGTTGGCGGCAGATTACGATTTTAAATGTAAAGAAATAGCGCAGTGGGAAATGTGTTGTCCAGAGGTCAATTACACCGCAGTTCAATCCCCATTCATGCAATCGTTTGCGATGGCAACCGATCACACTGTATGCTGTGTAATGTATAAACTTTTTTGATAACCGATCAATCAAGGCAAATAGTCACTGGTAAAACCTTATTAAATTTATAACTTCGAGTGATAACGCAATTTGTCATGGTTTGATCGATTTTGCGCTAATTTAGCATCAAATAAAATGACAGGTGGGTGTGCGTATGCCTTCAAATGTGGTCATTACTAGATGCTATTACTGCAGTTATTAGAAGTCGGTCAAAAATGATAAGGAATTAAACGGAACACCTGGCATTTAATTGAAAATCAAAATTTTTTAGCTAGCAAGACGACTAAGCTATCATTTGCTGGCTAAGGTCCTTTTTGTTGGCCGAACGAATTCGATTATCAAGACAAGTGAAATCAATTCCACCGGTTGAATGCGCAAATAATTGAATAAAAATAAAGATTTACATAGACACGACGATCGTGGCCCACTATGGCCAGTAATGCCGAACTATGCAAATGAAATGGCGAATTTTATTTATACCACCCTTCGAGCTAGAGGAAAATAATAAGAGCTAAATCAGCGAATATTTTGTTTTGCAAAGGTCAAAGGTCAAGTAGGATGATTTCTCAGTACATGTGATCTTCTAAAATGCTCTCTAATGGCCATTGCATTGGCATCGGCTTGTCTAGCGATAACAGAGCACTTCTTAAGTTTCCTGACGTTATATCCATATACCGATTTGACGCATTCATTGAAATGTGTTTTTGGGATTTAATTGCGCGGATTGGCATCACGCTCTCAACTAGCTATTTCCTTGCTAACTCATTTCAGTTAACAAATGATTTTTTAAATTTTTATCAATGATTACCACTATTCTCGGAAATCTGCCAAAAATTTCAAATATGAACCGCACCTTAATGGAGAATAAATAAATATAGAGCATGATGCATAAAAGATAATTCAAAATATTCCTAAAAATTTGACGTTGTGAAATTTTCAATGTGAGATGATTTCTAGGAGCTGAAGTCTCTTTGCGACCTTAATTCCTATTCACTTGACTAAATATCCTCATTTTTACAAGATTATAAGGAAAATTTTTGAGCAGAAATCCTATACAATTAGCCAAATATATTCACTTTTTCTATGGGGGAAAACCAAAAATAGCGTTCGACAGAAATAGTTTTTTTTTTGCGCTAAAAATGTCGATTTCTTCTTATTATATGAATGTATTTTCGAATGAGTTCTAGTTAGACGTTGTCAATATCGAATAATAAAATGTGTGCAATCGCTTCGAGTTGTCATACGAGAGAAAAACGTCAGCAGCATTCATGTCTCTCTACATTTGTGCATATTAATGAAAAAAAAAAAAACTCGATTTTGAATTCGTTCAACGTGACAATGATGAATGAATGAATCAATGTCCATACATTCAACGTTTTCAACGAACGATGCTAAATGTTGTTTTGTTTATTATGGCGATAATGCAGAAATGAATCTTTTCGAGAGGATTTTATTCGTTTGAATGTATCGTTTATATTTAATTATTAAGGTTTATATTTAATTATCATTTATATTTTTAAATTTAAAGACGTTTAATTGATCTCTTTTTTTTTTGAAAAAATTTAATCAAAAATCTTGAGCTTGGAAATTAATAAGACCTAGATTTTAAAAAAATTTAAATATTAGAATGGCACAAAGTATTGCGATATAAATACTCTTGAAATGATTTAACTCATATCCTAAGTTGAAATGAATGAAGGTGCAATTTAGCGTTTATTTCTTGACCACATGAAAGATGAAAGAGGAAAATATTGCAATCTTTCAGAAGAATGACTTCACTATTGAAAAGACTACCTATTGCTAACACATCAATTGAGGAAAAGCACTAATTTCTAACATTATTATTAGATATCGTATCACCTAACATCATATCATTTACTAAGATAATCCGTTATAATTTAGATATTTCTGTTTCAATCATTCGACGAAGAATAGGCATTATCCTGACGTGTAATCCATGATTTCATTGATCAATATCATCGAACAAAGTAACTCATATTCGCATCCAATTGTTAACGATTATTTTTGGCAAAGGGATTTGGTTTTATCATTTAGTGAGAGGTATTATCCGACTTTATCCGTTTTTAATAATTCCGTCTACCTCCATCTCACATTCTGGAAAAAAAATTTTCCTAGAGGATTTTGAATTTTATTCTCATAGAGTATTGATAGTTTGGCAAAATAAAACGCTTTCGAAAATTAAATAGCATCGTAGAAAGTTCTTTTTGTGCCTTGAAGGCACCAAATCGTATAGGTGATATTTGAAAAAGAAAAACGAATTAAGAGAAAGGAGCAGCTCCAAAAACGAATCATTGACTGCTGACTGTTCTTTACGCATCTCATGACAGCCTATCGTGGAATTCAAAATAATCAAAAATCAATCAATAAATTTGCAAAATTTGACCCGGTTAACTAATTCTATATAGTAAACATTTAGATGCTTTAGATTAAATTTTGCATTTACAATGTAAACTATATTATATACTGTCCTGAATAGAGAGCGGAGGCATTAGTTTTTGAAGTTTTGAGGATCAAGAGGAACGGGGTGCAGCAGTGGATAGGGGAAGGAACATATTTCAGCTGGCCTATTAATTAAGGAGGATCTCATTTTGTCAGCAATTTTTTATGATAAATGAAGTTATATAAAACGATTGAGTAGACTGCAATTCTTTCATATAATAGAAATAAAATCGCAGTGTGTTTGGCAATGATACCGTACGAAGTGCAGGTTAGTGGAATTTAACTCGGCGGCGCTTTAGGTTATTGTGAAAGTTCTATAGGGTTTTCATTTGTAAACTCGACATTTCGTAATCTTTGCATAATCAGAGTTTTATTAACTGAAATAAGTAACAAGCACACATGCACTATTTGAAAAAGGTTCTGGACCTCTGAAATCAATAAAATACCGGAAGTCGGATTGAATTGCTTGGAGGGGGATTTTCCCCTAAGAAAACTGTCGAGGTCTTTGGAAAAGGATGGTCTATTGGGCAAGATTTTCAGGATAAACGGCTAATTGGGGACTCCACATCCGAACTGGTACGATTTCCGCATGACGACTTTTGAAACATGAGCACAACCCGTCATGAGGCAGCATTTGGCCTATTTGTTTTGGCAATGACGGTTACACCATAGATAAGTTCATTTGGACTAGGATTCACAGCAGTAGTCATTACCTTCCTTAGGTGAGGGATGAGTTCACGGCATGCGATCCGTTGCTTCATCTCTATCCGCTCATTGAGCTCATCGTCTTCGGTTGTGCAGCAATTTCGTAATAAATAATGCTTCGATCGAAAAATGCGTTGTTTTTGCACCTTACAATTATTGTAGAGTATATTTCTTCGGCCGGAGAATTTGCTGCTTCTCGTTCAGTTCGTGCAGCACCTGACTGTGCAACTGTTTCCGTTATCGACTGCATTCAGATGACTGAAAAGTGTCGCGATGCCTACGCTAGCTACCCCCTTATGCAATGCAAGGTTTTCCTTTGTCGGTTGCAACAGAGGCTTTGAAACAGTGTCATCGCATTTGGAAGGCCGTCGCTCATCGAAACCCACATTTTCTAAGCGTAAGATCTTAAAGCAAGATTGCACGATGCACTCGTCAACAGTGTTATCGCTGAATGCTTCACTAATTTTACAAATTGTTTCGTTGCTTCGTGACTTGATTTGTATCCGTGACGAGGATTGTGTGGAAAGCATTCTTGTCCGTGTTCAACCAGAAAACCTGAACTAGGTATTAATTCAAATTTTGTAGCACCTCAATTATATATAATGTAGAATGAAGCATAATTTGCAAAACGCTGTATCACACAAGACCAATCAAAGCGTACTATACCGTTTCTACACGGAAAGTCATAGTCATACGAGTAGCATTTATGGTTTATGGCAGTAACCCACTATTATTAGGTCGTTCCACTCGTCGGTTATTCACTAGGGTATGCCTAAGAAATTTATTATTGAGAGACAAATTTGCTCGTTTTCTCTAATTTCAAGGAATATTAATTTGGAAAAAGAAGGGGAGGGGGGGGGAAGTATTATTTATGGTTCCGGTATATTTACATTTTTTTTTTGCGAAATCTTTGCGGGATATACTAGATTATGAGATGAGAACATTTGTTGCAATGGAATGACAAGTTATTATGATATCCATTTTAAAAAATGAACGTTCCCATCGCATTTCCAATTAATTTAGTGTAATAAAAACATCAAAAACAATAGAGACCGCCCCACATCAACACAGCACACAACTTGATTTGACGCTTCAACAGGATTGCCGACAATCCGTAATTAAGTGCACCTCTCAACAAGTCTGTGCGGTGCGTACTCCTCAATTCCTCTCGATTATTTCGAGGTGTTCGACTATAAACTTCATCAGATCAACGGAGAAATTTCCTTCTCCATTACACTTATCTGCAGTTAACGAATATTCTTGTGAAGAAATATAATTATTGATCGACGAATTGCTTATCTCTTCATTTGACGAAATTTCATTCAGTAATAAATTGGAACTTCTGAATCTGTACTCTTTATATTTATTGCTTTCAATATCTACTGCTAAGTTCTTCTTGATTTCCTTTAATATGGTGAAGATAATGCAAAAAGTGGGTTATTTAATTGGCTCGCATCCGATTCCACTTCTAGCCATTACTTCATTGATGACAATATCTGTGCTAAGTTTCTTTGTTTTTCATCCTATAATTATTGAAACAGATGTTCGACGTGGATTTGCCAACAAGAATGGTCGATCGATTGAGGAATTCAAGGTTTGAAACGTTCTTACGAATTGAGCAATTCGATTTGACCACTCGAAAAACATCTCAAAGTCAATGCAATGAAGCGATGGTGATGCCGAAAATTTTCAATAGGGGCAACTTATCCTTGCTAAAGATGGTGGAGTAGATAAGGAAGAGAGCAAGCTTTGGCAGCGAGGAGAGGGGGAGAGGGGAGAACGGTGGAATGAGGAAGAGGTGGATTCTTAAATGATTTCTAGCTGCATGCATTTGTATATTTAGTGGATGCGGTTAACCAGATCTTCCAAAAATGACGTGCATACAGCGCAAACATTTCATCAAAAATTCAAGCGTGAATAGACTGAATGCTGAGCTGATCTTTGTTCCATCTTCGATTCATAATTACGAGCTGCTTAATGCAATTTAAAATTTTGTCCGTCTACTATGCGTAAAATCCAACCATCAAACCGATTCGACTGGCTAATTTTTGATCGCCAGCATTCGAACACCGATTGATAGTATGTGTTCACGATCCAGCAAGTGAATTTGCCGAAAAAAGGATTGGTCGGGCTGATTGGATCGGATCAAATTTCAGTAAATGTTTCACCCATCTACAATGATTTTCGATAGATTCTGCAAGCATTTATTTCACAAGAATTCTGTGATAACCAAAGGAAGGTGGTAACTTATTCTGTGATAATCCGTAGGACGGGGAAAATTGGATAGGGTCGAATTTCAAGGATGGCTTTTGCACATATTATCTCGGCAGTCTATATTGTTGCAACGGAATGAAAACAAAAACTATCGTTGCTGCTGCAAACATATTCGACGTGCAATGATAAAAGTTGTTATCGTTTGCTTTTTTCTTCTTAGAGTTTGAACGTATTTTTCGGGTTTTCTGCATCTCTAATTGATTAATGATTAATGAGTTTTGCTGCAAAAATTATTTCTTTGGCGAATATAATCGCACAAAATGATTGAAGAAATTTTTGTGGTGCGTATTTTTGAGAAGAATTGTATATAGCGTATGATTTAGGAATTGGAGTCCCTTAAAAGCTTTCGCTTTTTTCCATTTTTCCTCCCCCACCTTTTCCTCCGTGTGCCCGCACTTTTTCAATAAAAGAAATTATAAGAATGAATCTTATTGCCATAATGGTAAGAAGAATGAATAAAGAATAAAATTGCATTTTTCTCACTTTGAAGCGCTCTAATAAATAAACAAATAAATAAATAAATAATATAGATAGACAAATGAAGTAATATATATGAAGTAAAAAAAGAATAAATAAATAAATGGAGGATTAAATGAACGAGTAAATAAACAAATAACTACTTAATTAATTAAATAACGATAATTCTATTGTTACTTAATGCAGTATTGAGAGGAGCTAATTATGTTCATATTTCGCTTTTAGCTGAGTTAATGAACGAGGAAATTTCATTTATTTTAAGCTAATGGTTCAATTAAGAAAGCGGTACTCATGTAATTGATCAGATTTATCTCACGTAAATACTCATACAAGAACTTTATCATATCATTATGTTTCGCAAGTTTTTTTGCTCATCCCAACACAATGCTCCATATTGGAGAAATTCATTTAAAATTCAACAGCTATGCAATCACGTGAATATATTCACATATGAGAAGTGAAGAACAGTGATTAAGCTGAAATAAGAGTCTTTCACACTGAATGGGCAAATTTATGAGTGTTTTTATTCAATGTTACGTATGGTTGAATTTACTTTTGTTTATGCCATGGTGGCTTCGTTGAGCACTTTTCTTACTTTTATTCCAAGAGAAAAGTTCTCTGTTTATATTGCTAAAGTTGGGGATAGGTTTTTGAAAACTTTTAGTATGTTGTTGGTTGAGGTGATTAGTGAAATTTCTCGTCCGTTAGCGGTATTCCGAACTTGATTGTATGCCACTGTATTTTAACCTTATGAAGTGGGACCTTTCCTCCATCAAACACAGATGATGAAGACGGAAGATTTTTGAGTGCCGAAATATAAACGAAGTAAAGCGTTCAAGATTAGCTTCATCTATTATTAGCATGTGTTAATTTGCATATGCGCATAATAAATCACTCAGATGGGTTCAATTTTTTCTTTTGTATCTAATATAATCGTTATAAACTTATATAAAGATTATGAAACTTATATATAAATAAGAAGATTATGAATACACGAAATTTACATTAATCTTTGAGTTTTATATAAGGAATTAATTTCATACTGCTGTTGGATTAGTTGAGCGAAGCGAATTTTGCATTCTCTTTGCTTCAAACTCGGAAACTTCGAACGCTAAAGTGTTATGATGTTTTTCGAAAACAGCTGACTTCATATGTGTGTTATTTGTTTTTCAGTGTCACATTTATAGGAACGTTAAACAGGTTTTTGTATTTGATGTATCACTTGTGCGCGTTAATATTCCCCTATGTGCAACAAATATGCATTACGAATGTTTCAACGTTTTTGTGTAACATTCTTTTGCAAAAATTTTCTGAATCCTTACATAGTGGAAAATAAAGTTGCCATAAAAACTCGTGTAAAATATCGCCCCTCAATAAATCTTCAATCTCAAAAATTCACCCTAAGCTACTGGAAGAGAATGTGATTCCCTTGCCCTCTCCTCTTTCCCTTCCATCTAAAACTCACTAAAATCTTTACCGCATTAATATAAAACTCGAAAAGAAAATTTCATTTCATGCATCTGAAAGTGCACATTTTGTTGTAGCTCTCCAAAGTTTTGCAAATAGAAATATCCAACACTTTTCGAGAAGCACATAATATTTATTAAATTTATAATCGTTTGCTTTTACTCTTGGATATATGCCAACTAGGGAATTTTTTGAAAAAATACGTCTGCGATTAGTTTTTTTTTTTTTTTTTTTGATAGCCGTTAACTATATGGGACATTCATCACAATGAGGTTTAGAAGCGTAACGCTATGGAAATGTCTGCAAACTGTTCTCACCCACGTTCACTTAGAATTTAGATTTTACAACCTCCATCAATCACCGTTCAAATATGCCGTCTTGTTGTCGCATATTTAAGTGCCTAACTGTATTTTGCCACTTGTTTACGCGAATGAAAGAAGTATACTTTAGTCTTTCATTCCCTTTATGATTCATCCTGAACTTTCCGATATTTCATACTCAAGCCGTTTTTTTTTCGCACAATAAAATCCTCTAACTGTAAAGAGGAATCTAAACGAAAGATGACGTCATTTTTCGTTGATGTTATAAGCCAAAGAAATATTCAATTGAATTACTTATAGTAATAGACTAGTCAGGAAAAAGTTAAAGAGCTAATTAGGAGAGAATATTAGAGGAGAGGGAAGACGAGAGATGAGGAAATCCAACTCATCACTTTCTTATATCAAAAAAACCCTAAATAATTTAATAACTCTCAAGTTTTGAGAGAGAAATATTTATGAAAATTTTCAGCGATATGGCGAATTCTACAATGTTTCGATGAATGATATAGAAATTCTTGTGGTGATAATAGTATCGAAGGATGCTGGCAAAACGCCAATGAAAATAACACCAATATTGTGCGATGAAGTAAGTACTTCTCACGTAGCAACGCATTAGTAGGTTATAAGAGTATCCGTATATGGTAGATTGCATATCGTTCTACAGCAATAAAAAGTTGCGATAAATTTTCAAAGAAGAGACTGAAAGTTTCTAGAGGACTCGAATTCTGCTCTAGTAATGCGGAATTTTGCTCGCATAAAGGGTAAGTATTTGGAGTGTTAATACAGTGTTAATTGCTAGAAAAAAGAGGCTTGTGGGAATCGAGTCCGTGAAAAAGGACAAACTCAGCTAGATAGGGAGGAGTTGGGTGGCTGGATGGCTGAGGAGGGGTTAGGTTATGCATAGTCTTCAGACATTGAATTGAACAATGAATTATAATAGAGACATTATTATATATGTGTTTATAAGTGTCGCTTTAATTGTGCACTTAGAATTTCAACATAATGAATTACAAGATATTTTCGACGTTCATCATAGTCTATATTGATAATGAGTTATCCACCTAGAAAGTGCGATTTTTTCCATCATTATTCATTCTCATGAAAGGTGTTCAATTATCTCGTTAAAAAATATGAAATTTTTTCCGATCTAGTTATATGTAATGAAAAATCTTTTCTATGACGTTTAAGAACGAGCGAATTGTTTTTATTAGATTTTTTTTTCTTATTGTAAAATGTTTCAAGCAGAAAACATTCACACTTTAGTGGAAATTGATCAATGATTGAAAGATCACTGGGGGGTTTTTTTTGCGCGGAAAATTCGACTCACATTACACTAACTTTTAGTGACAATTTTTCACACATAGGCTTGAAAAAAACTGCAATATTATTCTATGTTATCGAGTGAAAATAATTTGAAAAAAATTTTTAATCACTATAAGAATTTTTCTCACATTTATTGCGAGTTTTAAAAAAAATGTCAGTTCAAAACAACAATTTAAAAAAATTTCCGAATTTCAGGTGGAACGACTTGATAAATATATTACATCATTTTCATTTCAAACGGAAAACTATGGAACGATAAACTATAGTGATTTCGAGACATCGCGAGGGAATGTCAACTTTTTATTTCATGCGTTCAAGGTTCATTTCAATCATTTAATGATAGCTGTTAAATTGGGCTTCGGTTAATTCGATCATCGATAGCGAACGCTGAGTTCTTATCACTGATTCTTGAAATCACTGCTTGGAAAATTTTTTTCCTGAACTCCTGACGCATTCGAGACGTTTTCAGATCTTTGTCTCTCTCTCCGGCTATTAGTCTGCCTTTTTTCTCTCTGTGCTCGAGAAAAAACAATTGCTTTCTGCATATTTTTTGATGCTTATGGTTCCATAATAATTTTCTACTTTCATCTTTTTCCTCTCCCCCCTCCCTCTTATTCTCCATACATCTTTTGCCCTCATCGACCTTATCCCCGGACTAAACCCAAACACTCATTGTTGCAGTCATCACAGCTGCAACATTTAATTGCTTTCTCGGCTGTTCGAAAGCAGCTCTGATTTGAACAGGGGATGATTCGAAGATTAAAAAAGTTTTGTCCTTATAAATGATCAAAAATCAAAATCCAAAAAGCTAGCAAGTAAGTTTAGCACATCTTTCATAAACAAGAGACAATGGTTGTTTTCTATTCGAAATATTTGTGGAAAATTAGTAATAAGAACAAAAGCCTTAATTTATAAAGAACAAACAAAATTGCCAATAGTGTTGATGAGTAAAGTCCATAAGTAAGACCATAAATTACATGACGCATAAAGCAGATAAGCAAATAAGATGAATATACGAAATACAACTGAGAAGAGAAAACGAATGCATAAATAAATACCGACCGATACGAATAATAATTAATCCTCAAATAATTCCAATTAGCAATACTGTGCATATTGAAGTGTTGAAAAACGGTTCAGTGTTCAATGATTTTGCAAGTAAAACAGTTTTTAACGCTCTTCAAACGAATCAACTTTTCGTGCTAGCTGCATATTGTGACTCTATGAGCTGAAGCAAAATCTAAAAGACGTTTGAAAAGCATAATCGAGGATTTTTTTTAAGTTGGTAACAAAATAGAAGTGATATTTATAGCTGCGCAAGAAGAAAATCATGCGATAGATGCGAGAATATTTCCCGAATTCTCACAAAAATTAAAAATTCTATCATAATCGTGATATATATATATTTCAATGCAAAATTATCCAGCCTCTTATTTCCGGCATTTTTTTTGAAACTGTACTTCATTTTTTTATAATCTGTATACTTCAAAGTAGTCTTTCAGATCATATAGGTGCTTTACGTATATTTGATTAGAAATGGTGCGTTGTGTTTTTGTATTTCTTGCCGCTTTCTCATGCATACAATTAATTCCCTACTTGCTGGAAATTTTTTGATACGTTTCTGGAAATCTATCGAATATATTTGAATTTTCTAACTTATTCGTCTCATATTTTCACAAAAATTCAGCAAATATTTATACGCCTGAATCGTTTCAGGTGAACTATTGGGTATTTTGCAAAAATATGATAAATATTTATTTCAGTGGGCATACGATGTGCAAAGTTCCTATACACCATCACGAAATGACTCATCAATTGTTCTATCATATCCTAAAGCTCATATTTATGGTCATGAGATATTCCTTGCGTCACATTTCTTCGGTGCTCATCTCAATCACAATTTTCGAAATGAGGTAGCAGCGGATTGTTTTTATAATATCTCGTTAATAATAATGTTTATAATATCATATAATTTTATTTTTATGTTTAATTTCTATTTGTTAGCAGATGTCTTCGTGGATGAATATTCATCTATAGAAAATAGATGAAAAATGGTTTTATTTTTTAAATGAAATTGAATTTTGGAATGATCTCAAATATTCGTCGTTTAAATTCCTCAAATCATATATTATAGCGTCTTTTCTTGCTACTTATCAATTTACTGTGATTTCTATAGAGATAGATTTTACGTACATCGAAGCCCTCCTCCCATACTGTACTTGATCCTGAAGATATAAGTTTAACAGCATTGTTAAATCTGATGTATTTATGACAACTTTTTCATACATTTTTGATGAGAAAATTTCGGTGTCTCGTTTAATTTATATCATCTTTCCGTCATTGATTCCTCACCGCTCTCATTCGTCATAGCGCACACCTTGATAGGGCACTGCCCTTACTTTTTAAGACGCCCTAATCGAAACTATCCATAACCCGAATGGACACTGTCCATACAAACGCAATAATTATTAATGTAGTGGAAATAAAGCAGAAATAAACCCTGCTCCACAGTATTTGATCTAATTTCTAGAACTTCAGGGGTTACCGACGGCATTAGAGGCAGTCGATGCGATGGCGCTGTTCTATGTAACAAAAGCGAACGGATATATCCAGAAACGACGACTGCAACAATGGGAAATGAGTCTATTGCGTAGCAGTCAAGAGCGAAATTTCTCCACCCTTTTCGATTTCTATCTTTATGGCGATCAGGTAATTCAACAACAGCGTACGTAAATGAGGGATTATGATGATGAAACTCCGATAACCTATGGGAAATAACAAAAAGGAGAGACGAAAGAAAGGAGTTCTCACATCAAGTCAAACCCTTTTCATGAATATCCTATCATACTTTTTCAATACTTAAAAAAACTTTCAATTAACAAAAAATTGATATGTTTACTTAAATAGTTCGATAAAATCTTATTTGTGTTCACTGAAATGTTCAAATATTCGAAACCAACAGAATAACATTTCATTTTTTCGTATCAGATTGAATTTTTCTTCAATCAAAAAAAAAAAAAAAATCAGGATCACCTAGTTGGACCGATTTGCCTTTAAAATTTAAACGTTAATCATGTTGGGGAGCTATAATTAAACGTTAAAATAGACCATTTTATTCATGATGATATGCTTTGAAATTTTTCATTAGCGAAAAAATTATCTTTTTCTAGAGAACTCTAAATTCTATGATGAGGCGCTTCTTAATCAAAAGCGCAGATGCATCTTTCGACCATACAATCGCTAGCAATCACCACGAATCGTCAACATATATGTCATAGTAACACATCTACTTGTTGTAATAACAGCGCACAGACTAAATAACATATGCAGTGATTTTCATAAATAATTAATCGAGATGTCGGTTTGGTAATATATATGCTAAGTGACATTTAAGCCTCGAACTTCGTGCAATCTCAACTCTAATAAGCTCAACATTTCTTGTAGAGTCAACTATAATAGCACATGCTATCAATGCTCAATAAGCGTTATTGATACTGAGACAATAGCCATTGGCAATAGCTCTGTTCCGCATGTGTGCATACCATACAAGTATCCACCGTACATACGAATCTCCACCATCCTCTGCCCTTTATTTAATTATTTATTTAACGTTTTCGGCTTGATGTTTAATATATTTGACGTGTTGATTTCATGTTGCCAACGCTGAAATGGAGCGAGGTAACGCACGTGCAATATATTTGCTTATCGTTGGAGTTATATTAATGATCCTATTTATGGCTTATGTTTGGAAATCGATGAATCTTATAAACAAGGCAAGAGAACTTTTGCTCATAGGATTTGTCCATTTCTCTAATTCCATCGATTTTTGTACCCAGCTTTATTTTCTCGATCTCATGCTTGGCAGGTGGACTAATTGGGCGTTATTCTTGTTCTTTTTAATGACCAACAATTGACAAATGGGGTAATAATGGGAGGAATGTTATCGAAACGTCCGTCAAATGCGTTATATTGTTTTAATATAAATTTTGAGACTTTTGCTGTTTAATTCTCATATCATCCGGTATCCTCACAATAAGAAAAATGTAATTTACATTTACAGAAAAGTGATTGTTCGCTCTGAAGCAGATTCATGGACGAAATGTAACGAAAGCAGAAAATGAGTTTTTTTGGGGGAGGGGAGGGGGAGGAGGAAGGAGAGGAGAGTAGAAAAGGAGTTGGAACCAAGTGCCATTTTACGTCTTTGTAATAACCTTTCACTAACCACAACAACACATTATTGAGTATTTATTTACAACGTTGAACGTTACGGTGGTGCAAATCTGTGAAGTTGCAGGTTCATCGTTCATATGAATCTATGAAATGAATCTCATAATCGAGCAGCTGCTTTCCGTGAAATATTCTTGCAGAAATATGCATAGCAAAATTCATATTGCAATGCTATTATTGAGTTAACTGCCAAATAATGAAAAAAAAAACCTGCAAGAATCACAGATGCTGCTTTGCTTGATTGACCTTACCTGGTCATTTTCTGTCACTGATCGTTTCCTTCATGATATACTTAATTCTACTGCACACCCATCATTCTATTTGGTGAAATGGAAATCAACCCCCCCCCCCCCACCCCTCCCGCCGCGGGAAAAAACCAAAGGTGGGAATGACAAATAATGAAAATGAGTAAATGCTGGTTTGGCGATTTTTTAAATCTAAAAGTTTGAAAAGAGTATTGAATTTTTCAAATAAATCTTAGAGATTTTTTTTCACTATGATGACTTCTCGGCGAAATTTTCCCACCCCCCTCCAACCCCCCCCCCCCCGCCTTAAAAATATGATTCGACTGATTTATTTTAGAGTTCATTGAAAATGATTGCAAAGGAATGATCTTCGATACTGATATTTTAAAACTTAAGGTAGTACTCATAACCTTCGCAATCGCATCGCCCCTTTTGGCTGCTCTGAGTTCGTTCGCACTAGCTGGTTGGCTTGGTATCCCTTATAATTCGATTATGAGTTTTACGCCTATTCTTGTTCTCGGCATTGGTACGTTTCGTGTGAAAAGATTTATTTCGTTTAGATAAGTGAATGGTTTCGTAATAATATACAACTAATCAATCTGCAAATAATAACTTGAAGTAATTTTACATGTAGTATAGGTAAAATCTTAGTTAATAATAATAATTTACAAATCACCTGAGAACTAAAGTGCTAAATATGATAACTTTATCGGAATTTGCTGTTTATACTTTAATAAGTGGTGATGTGTGAAGCACAATATGTGCTGTTTCACTGATTCGCTCATCAGACCAACCGTTCGCACGATCTCGTGACAAATAATAAAACGTGTGCAATAATGCATTCATTTTTAGCCTGGTCCGGACTCTTCTACGAATTTTCTGTAAAGGCCCACCTTTACCTGTCTTCGCAAACTTCCATTTGCAAATGACATCCAGTTCATTTTGCATATTTCTCCACTGTTTTTTTTCATTGCGAACTGTGAATACAGCAAATTAATCTCTCAGAAAATGTTTGCAAATCTTTTTGAACACTTAAATGTCTGTTACGCTTTATGAGTCTGATATGTCATCAGTATGTGAGGTCAATGTAAGATGTAATCGATACCTATCAAATTCCAAATTTCGAGCTGCAGTGATTCTTTAATTGAAAATATTTGACGCTAGTATATACATAGGTATATATGGACCCAGGTGTATACACATAATAAAGCTTATATATACGCCCGGTGTGATCTCATCGTAATGCTTTCCAAGAGTAAAAGTATATAAAAGCACTCAAATGAAAATGAAAATATATTTACTGAGTGAAATCTACAATATCTAAGCAAAAAAAAAATGCAAGAAAAAACTAATTGTTGTGAACCTTTTGCTCGACCACATCCTTAGTTTCTTTATATTAGCTGATAGCTGAAATTGTATATGCCGATATTGAGACAGCTTTTTTCGAAAAACTGCAATAGAGGGAAGCAGAAAAAGGCAATTGTATAATGGCCCAAAATCAAAAAAAAAGAGCCAGGAGGACATCCAAAATGCCCAATCTATATATATCGTTAACGTATCGTTGCACTTTCGAAGCTATAAAATGAACAATACCGTGCAATAAATAGTTGTTGTAATAGATTTCTGAGAACTAAAGTACTAATTAAAAACAACCAACATAATGACATATAGAAATGAATCATTTTATATCATTCAAATATAATTTGAAAATTTTATTCATTAAGAATTTTTTGAAAAATTTTTCATCCACTAATGACAATTCTTAAATATGAAATTAATAAATAATTCGCTAATTTTTCAAATTTAAGGTGTTGATGATGCGTTCTTACTTCTGCATAGTTGGCGTTTTAATAAACATCAAATCAACGTTGCAAAGAGGATGGCGATAGTTATTACCGAAATTGGACCAAGTATTTCGATAACATCCATCACGAATATGTTGGCATTTGGAGTGGGTACATTCTCACCAGCGCCGATGGTTTGTGTGTTGATTAGTTTCATTGTTTGTCGATATATCCTCCGACTCTAATCCTCTGTTAAATAGCTCAGAGTTTATAAAGATCAACGCTTTTTAGAATGGAATATATTTAAATGTCCTATAAACGGGAAAATTGGCATTTTATGATTTCACGAAGAGTAAAATACTGTTAAGCTGCCACTTTTTTGAAGTCAACTATTAAATTCACTGAAAATGCTGAATATATTTCTCATTCCACTATAGGTATTTCCCACAATCGAATGAAATCTTATAGAAAGGAAATTTATATAGAGACGCATAAAACTTGCCTAAATGACTACATTTGTGGCATATAGAAAAGTGCGACACATGTGGCAAGCAAAGATCAAAGATCTCTCTACTGTTGCAATTGCAGAGCAAAATTGTTTTATATCTCATTAATAACCTGTATATAAACTTTACAGTTGTTGCTCACCGACTTTAATAGTAATTTAGTATATAATAAATAAATATCAAATTCGTCTATCCAGTAATTCTAAGAAATCGAGCGCAGTTAACTGGACTTGTAACTCGATCGCGAATTAGGTTAAGAGATAAGTTACCCCCAAAATTGTATTAAGAAGATGGCAAATTATTAGACGTTTATATATTGCATAGTTATAGATGAGCACATTCTGCTGTTGTACTGCGCTTGCGGTGGCGTTAGACTTCATCTACGAATTGGCTATGTTTGCACCAGTTCTTGTTATTTCTTCACGATGGGAGAGCGCTGAGCAGCAATTTATTTCACGAATCGACCCAACAAGGTAAATCTGTAATCTGGAAGTGATCGTATAATTTTGCTAGAACCTCAAATGAAAGCCCTGGAGCTTTTAGACGTACGAAGAGCATGAGCCTATATAGGAAAGTAAGGCTTTCACTTCGAGCTTACGAAACATTTATTGTGAGTGGAGTAATACATCATCGAGAAAACCGAACTTTTGAACTGACCAAAAACATCAAATCGAGAAATGAGGAGAGGAGACTGAATTCAAGTCCGAAATTTTTTGTTATGATGTTTCTGAAGAAGGGCGGCAATGAAGTGAAGCCTGCGGTTGTACTTTAAGCATTTTGGCCATCTTTTGATGCATCTGAGGTAAACATGGTAAAGTTCATTCTCATACGGAAATAGCTGTCAGGTGCAAGAGCAACAAAGGCCTTTCATATTGGTGGCGATATGCGGAATTCGTTGTGTGTGGCTACGGTCGAATAACACTTATTATTGTCGTTGTCAGCATTTACGTATTCTCTTTTCTTGGAATCCAACGAATGAACGCCACTTTTGATCCGAGTAAAACTTTCCCCTCTGACTCCCCTCTTATGGATTCACTTCGTTTCGTCGATGACCTCTACGAACAGGTATGCCACTATGTAACCATAAAAGAGATGTTTATTTTGCACCAATCTGTATAGCAGCACATCTAGATGCTCAACATGGACATCGCTCACAGATTGAAGTCGAGGTGACTATTAAACGAGAGGTTTAGCTAGACATAGTGGATGCCTGTTTTGAGAGTGGAGGAGAGAGGTGCGGTTGCGGGGGGAGAGGATGGATTATGAGACAGTGATGGATGTTGAGTTTCTTGTGGCCATAGTTCGCAAATGAAGCACAACATGGCATTTTTTCAATGAGGAAAAACATAAATATAACGTAGAAATTTATTTTTTTCAATCGTTTGCGTGATTTCACTTTATTATTTCCATTTTATTATGTAAACCGCAAAGATTTCTCAAAATATTCTTAGCAAAATGGAATGAAATTTCTAATACCAACTACATGAATATTTCATTCTTGAATATGAAAACAATCGGCAATATTCGATGGCAATCAGATTTTAGGAAAAAGTGGAACAACTTTGCAGATATAATTCAAAATTTTAAAGAAATATAATCGTCATGAAACTAGAGGAGTTTTAAGCTATCTGCTACTAAATATTTCATTTAACTGCAAACGTATATCGATAAGTAGGCATTTCAGTTCATAATTTCAGTATGCGCCAATTGATTTTATTGTCAATCGGCCACCAAATATTAGTGATTCGGTTGATTATGAACGTTTTATGACGATGCTACAGAAATTAGAACATCTTCCCGGATCATATGGATATGAGCGATCGTTACTTTGGCTACGTGATTATGATGCGGTTTGTTGAATTTCTCTTTGTGTATCGAATTGAAATTAATGATTTGAATAAGTCAAAATTTCATACTTCTGAGGCAAAATAGAAAACAATAAAAAATATTGAAAATAAATTTGATTATGATGAGAATGATCATAAGTTATATGTTGCACTATGCATTTTTCATATGCGATTTGAATTTAAAAGTCCATAATTTCCACTTTTCATTGTTCTGTGTTGATTTTCTCATCTTTAGCCACCTCAACTCTTGCTCGTCTACTATTTGTTAGACTTCTTTGTCGAGGCGATAGATTTCTTTTTACAATCATTTACAGTTTCAATATGAAGTCATATTATTGAATTTTATATCGATAGCCTGTATTAAAATCTTCTCTGGACCGCATATTTTTTGCTTATGCAATTCTATTGACCGCTTTCTAAATGCTTTTGTTAATTGTTTTAATTTTATGAGCTTCGAGTGAGAAAATTTTTAATTTTAGACTTATAAGAATTTTCACGTTGTTATTTCTAATATCTGAAGTTAATTCTTCATTGAATCCTACAAATTTTTAGAGAATTTTACAATTCGAAAATTCTATCACCTATTTCATTTGCAATAGCTAAACTCAATTTTCCAGTATTATCGGACAGCGATGAATATTCCACTGAATAGCTCGATCTCGGATGGTATGCTCAGCTATGAGTTTGTTCCAGATTTTCTTGACAGCAAAATGATGGCCGATAAAAATGTTGTACGATTTCATTTCGATCAAAGGTTAAACAGTATCATCATTGCATTTTAATGTGATAAGGATTGCTTAAAATCTTATATCATTTAGCCTTCAAAAAAACCTCTCTTCTGCAATAAACCTCCGTTCGGGAGGATTTTCTTTAAGCTTTTAGAAATATTAAATTACCTTGAATTTTACCTTGAATTTTAAATAGGTAGAACTCGCAAAATGACTGCTTTGCACATATTTGAAACGTTGTATCCAGTTGTTGTAGGTTGCATCCAATACGATTCTCTTTTTTCATCAATTTTGATGACCTGAAATGAAAATGAAGGGGAATTTTGGTCATCGAGTTACTGTCGAAGATAACCCCGTACTTTATTAGTACCTCCGTCGAATGAACACAGTTAACTTTTTATTGATATAGGCTGATTATCGATCAAGTTTTTTTTTCTAATTGTGCATTACATTACCATATTAGACGGAAGCGTGACGACGTTCGGCCCGATAAGTTAAAAAATTATCACATCCCTTCTCCTTTACTACCTGTCACCTAGCGTTCCCAGCGAGGTCGGACTTTCATTGTCAGGCCCGACCTCTACACTGAGTCCGACGCTCCGACCTGGTCGGACAACTAGAACAACATCCTTTATTTTCTACTGGAAACCATACGATGCGATTCATGCTATATCATTATCAGCCGTCTTTAAAACGGAGTTCAATAAGAGTGCTTGGTATCACAGCAAGAATAGGCTTAGCAAAGAGTGCGCTACAGTAATATTTTTCCCAACCACTATTGCGCAGTAGATGGCTCAGGCCCAAGTCCTATAGTTAAGAAGGTGGATGAGCCATAACAATTAGAGCTCCTTAAACTATTATCTTCAAACCCAGACAATGCAATTATTTTAAGCCATTCAGTAATCGTGGATAGTTTCGTATTTCTGATAGTATGCAGAGGAGCAGACGGCTGGCATCAACGTGCTTACCTCGCTGGTTGGTTTATTACCTATGTTCCTCAGTTGTTAACTTCAGTTACAACTATGTTACTATATACCTGGCAATTTAAAAAATGATGAGTTTCATCTCTAAGCTCGAAAAGATATAGGTTATTGAGGATTTAGAATTGATTTTAGAGCTGAAATGCAACAAAATCCTGCAAATAAATAAAGGTCTAGTGATATGAAGCCTAATGATAAAGTGCAAATAATCTCATTTCAAGAGCAGCTAGCATTACGGACCGGACGATTTGAATGGGGAAAGGGAGGGGGAAGGTAGTGAAACTAGAAATAATTATCAGCATTGTTATCTTGATCTCATTGTGATCGCCATCGTAAGATCACTGATTTTCTGTGAGTTCATTTTTATGCACATTTATACCAAAAAAAAAACGCTAAACGGCAAGTTACTTAAGAGCATATGAAATACTAGTAAATCTATACCCTCATGGTGCACAAAAGAGTTCTAAGCGGAAAATAGTCAGCGAGTAATTGTCATTTGGGCAAAGAAAAGTGCCAGAGATCGTAAACTTCATTCCAGCTTATCCTTCTTCTTCTCGAACCTCCTAACCTCCTAACCATCACATTCCCTCCCTCCCCCCACCTCCCACCCCAACCTTCGGACAGAATGTTCAAGAAAGTCGTTTCACCAGACACAAAGCAGCAATTTTGCTCTGATGTATTTCTTCTAAGAATTTCATAGCTGTTAACGTTCTTGAACAGAGAGATTTAAGCATAATTCTAATTAATGTAAAATTTCCAGACCACATCCGAGAATTGCTATCGACATATTCATCATATAACGTTTCACTTTTTAACTACGATGCAACGATTTTCGATTTAATATCGACAGTTAAGGTTGGTTGCTTATTCTCAACGTTTCAACTCATCTTGTAAATAAATCGCTTTTTAGAGTTGAATTCGTAATGAAAATGTTTTTTTGTTTTTGTTTAAAAAAAGTCTTTTATTGGTTTTGAAATTTTTCATTCTTGAAAATGTTTTTCTCCGCTGCTGAAATTTTTATTCTCTTCTTAAAAATGCATTTTGTGCTCTTGAGAATTTATATTTCATTCTTAATGCTCTTTATTCTATTCTATTCTAAAGTAAAGGTAAATCTGCAGATAGAAATGGCGAAAGCAATGCTTATAACGCTTGCATCTATGATGTGCGTGTGTTTTTTGTTTATTCCGAAAATTCTGAGCACAGCGATCGCCACACTTTCAATCCTCTCCATTTCTTTTAGTAAGCAAATTTTTTTCATTACTTCATAGATTCACCTAAGTGAATTACATATATATATATATATATATATATATATATATATATATATATATATATATATATATATATATATATATATATATATATATAACCAGCAGTTTATGGGAGCAGCAATGCGCTCGCTTTACTTTGCTTGGTTTTTGAAAAATTCGAGGAAATATAATGGTTGCAGAGAAAGATGTAAATAGGCGGAAGAAATTCGGGGATACTTATTCCCGCAGTCTTCACAAAAATACGCAAGAAATGAAAAACTTCTTGCATATATATGTAACAACATTCGGTTCATTTCAATTCCATTTGCTCTAGATTGCCCATGTATGGCATTTGTTATTGATTGTTGAGTTATTTCAATATGAATTCTTTATTTTTCCATTCTTTTCTATGATGGCAAATAGTTTATCGGCGTTTTATAAACAATCAGTGAGCTTAAAACAAGAATAGTAAAATACGATAGTAAGTGATAGCTGGTAAGTTTTCAATAGAAATGCGAACGTTCACTTTTTTTTAAATTTTGCGACGTTTTCAATTCCAAAACACACCTATTTACCTTCGAAGTAAACTTACTTTGAAATTGTTTTTTGATGTATGTTTTATACCATTTTTATGGATGATTCCTTAGCAATGAGGTAAATTACTGTAAGCAGTGATGAGCTTTTGCGATGAAAAATTCAAATCCCAATGAGTGATATACGTGTTAATAATTTTCAATAATAATGTTTTTTGCTTTAAAAACGTTTTATTTCCCCCCCCCCCCCAAAAAAAAAGTTTGCTATTTTCAGGTTTATTGGGTCTGTTAAGTTGGTGGGGCCTTGATATGGATCCAATTACGATGATCAGCGTTCTCATGGCTATTGGACTCAGCGTCGATTTCTCGGCACATATATGCTATCATTTTTATAATTACAAACGACCATCAATTGTGCCCAACGATCATCGCGACGAAAGAGTCGTCAAATTGGCTACAATATTTGAATCGATTGGAAAGCCAATGGTTGAGGTTTGTTATTAGCAAATGCGCATCGTACCTGATCGATAAATACCGACAGGTATTAAGGACTACATCACACCATGCCGGTCACAATCACCTACTTTAAAGAGCTTTCTTTCTCAAAGCCACTTTTCACAAAGTGGTTAAACGAACCGTTAAATTGATCACTCTAGACCGTTTAGTTGTTGTGCATAGAACTCAAATCGTATAAACGGTTTATTAATTTTGTTCGAAATAAATAACTGTTCAGTTGAGATAATCTGAGGGGAAATAGTCGTATCTTTCGAGTTTTTTTTTTTTTTTGAAGAACGTTTGAACATCGTAATCGTTGGCTGAAATCTTTGTGTATCATTCGAGGCAGTGCGACGGAGTAGTGAGTAAAAACACTCGCAAACATCGGATCGGTTGCAGTGATATGCAGTCAAGAGAATATAGATTCGAAGAAATTCTTTCAATAAAAAGAACCCAGTGCATTTTGAAAGTCAACATTTTCTTTGAAATTTTTGGAATTTTTCACTTTGGCGATTTTCCAACATATTGCCAATGCTTTGTATCTCGTAAAAGGCTTTTTATTCTATTGTTTTTAAATGCATTTCTCTAGAAGGAAGTTAGCCGCATCATTTCAAGTGTGCTTGCAATTTTCTTTTTTCAAGACCACAAGCTGCTTCTTTAACTTCTCAACATAACTCACCAAATGTAATAGGGCATTTCACGTTTCCATCCCGTTGAATGATCTCAAATGAAATTTTTTTTTCGTTTGCAGTATCTCTGGGAATAAAATGGCTTGCTCGTCAAATAAACCGAATAGAATTGTCTTATTACTTCGTTCATTAAATTCTCTTTTTTCGACTTCAAAATCCTCATCTTTCTTTATGGTTATCCGGGAAGCGTTGATAATACTCTTATGGACAAACATCTCCTTCATCTTAATAAATTTGAAGTCGTCAAGTGTGTTGGTATATAAGCATTAACACTTCTGGTTTAAACTGAACGTACGGTTGAAAAAACGTATGAGCCTACAACTAGAGAAGATTTGTGCCGTCGAGGACGCTCTAGTTCCTCGAATGAACTAAGTGCACTTCAGAGAAATCGAGCGAAATTTTGAAGTAATGTACTCGAATGTGGCACAATTTTTTTAATGACCTCCATCGAATATATCACCTATTCATATAGCCTGATGACTGCCTTCATCAGCATTATGCATTTATCACCCACATTCGAAATTTTGAAACTGTAGAAATCTCATTTCTGTGGAATATATGATATTATTGTAGGCAGCCGCATCGACCGTTCTCTGTATGTTACCATTATTTGCGATTCAAATCTATACAATCGTATCGTTTGCGAAAACGGTCTGTGTGGTCGCCTCGTTAGGCACATTGCACGGAGTTTTCATTTTACCGGCTGTGCTCACTATCGATATATGTGAAAAGCGTGAAACGTATCGGCAAAGAACATTACATACGCCAATTATTTCTTCAAGTTCGACGGCGAAAAATATCCCAGAAGAGCAATTAATGTTGTAATTTTGTTGCGTTGAACGTTTAAAGAAAAGAGAACTTTGTGTATCATAAGTCCGACAGTCACCTCTTTACGTTGATTTGTTTTACATCATACTCGCAGTGTTACCATGTCAGTATTAGATCTGAACCGTAGCTAACGAACACCAATGGTTCTAGGCTTCTTTTCTGGTTAAGACTTTCAGGTCTAGTGTTGGACTGGCAAAGAAACCAAATTCAGCACTACTTTTAAGTAGAAGGCAGCCTAAACAAGATCAAAGAATATCTCAGATGCAGTGAAAATTGGTACAATTACGCCTTCGAGGATATTAGGTTTCAAATTTGACAAAGTTTTTGAGGTCAATAGTGAAAATTTGTTCGGTCGAATCTTCGAGAATGCTCGGTTTAAATTTAATGAAGACTTGTTAATCAGTTGTGCTTTAAGAATTGCTGGATTTGGGAGCGCAAAAAAGTTATTCATTGATATTTCCAGGAATGTTGAGTTTTTCAAAAGAGTGTGTCACCGTCACCACACTAAACACTCTTTGAGGCAAACGATTCAACATCGTTGCAGAAATTTTTTTGGAATATTTCAATTCAGCACCTTCAAAAAATTTCACCGAAGTAAATCAAAAATGTAAATCATGAATCCATTTGATTTTCGCTGAAGTTCAATTATTCACAATCATTCGCTAGGATGGAAAGGATGAGAAGATTCCATATTTGGACTCCTTCCACCTTCTTCGCTTGGCCATTTTTGGCCAAATATTGGCCGTTTTTGGTTATATTTGAAAACAACACCCTCGATAACATAAAGCTGCAAATTGTCACTGCATTTTGTCTACTTACGTCTCATCATCTGATCGCCTTCTTTAGTCTGAATCCGTTCCATCAGGTACTTCGGACACATTTTATGACAAAGAAACTGCAGAGTGCCATTTATGTGATTCATTGCGATATCACAGGATCAAGAGTTCAATATCTTTCAACGCTTTGCATAAAATTCTTTTGTTGGAATGTAGTAGAAGTACTTTCTAACCAAGTACACTCTGATGGCAATCAATGAACAAAGACACGTACTCCTTGCTCTTCTGTAACGATCAGCTCTTCGTGGTCTTCCAAGTCTCCTTGAGGATCCGCACCCCCTGTCGTGTTGCGGTCGATTAAATTGCGAAACAACACAGGTATAGAGTGCAAGCAGTTTATCACACTTTTGCAGTAAGGTGGGTGACAACAAGAATGGAAATCGCCGACATGACCTCATGTGGAGCAACAGTGGTTATATCACGAACTCCTACAGAAAGCTATCAGTTGCCTCTCTAATTACTGCTAACCGTAAAGATCTCCGACATAGACAGTGTGCTTATCGAAAACCGAAGTTACTCGGTTATACTTTAATGAAGCTACGATCACACCTCACACAACTTCAAGCAACAACGGGCCCCCTTCTCTCGAGCCTCTGAGAAACCTCTGTCAATAGTAGTATGACACACGCGTCTCTCCGCTTTTAAACCTTCTCTTGCTGAGTTCACAAGCTTCCATAACGAGTACAACCGAGGATGAAGGTGAGAGGGGAAGCAGCGGAGTTGTGGTACTCGGAAATACAACAACGGCCGTTTCTTCTATATGAAATCATACACTCGTAGAAAATTGGTTTGGCGCACAAAATAAAACATCTTCATTTTCTCCTGTTTGCAGCATGTCCCAGCACCTCAGTCTTGCCAACAACCCCGAATTCTGTATGTCAAAAAATCGGGTTGGGTGAAGGGGGAGGGAAAGAAAGGCTTATGCGCGAGGACAGAGGTTCAAAACCGATAGCGTTTATAACTTCATAAACAGAAATGAAGTTCAAAGTTAGGTATGCTTATAAATGATAGAATACAGCATTCAATAAATGAACGCGACATATTAAGCAATAACGCCTTAATAAACGATTTTTGAATGTTCAGCAATACTGTAAATCTGAAATGCGTAAAAACTTTATTGCAACGTCGCATAAAACTTAGAATTTCTCAACAATAAACAACTAAAAATTCCTCGTATACAAAAAATTGACTGCATAAATAGACGGTATTCTGCCAGCCACCTTAAAATATTCAAATATCAACCACATTTAGGCGATTAGAACAAAAAAAAACCAACTATATACTTACATAAGTGAAGTTTTTCGTATCCAAAATGGAAAAATTTGCATAAATATTTTCAAAATATACATTCCATTCGTTCCCAATCACACGTTCTCAATTCCATTTTTTAAAAAATTGCTGACTTTCACCTAATCAAATATAAAAAATTCCGCCAAATAAGGCAACATACTATAAGCATCTGTAGAAATTTGCAGAAGAAATGACTATGTTAAGCTTAGAAAAGGAAGAGAACGCGAAGCGCTAACTAAAAATAGACGAGAACGTCAACACCATAGTCACCTGTCGCACCTGTCATTTCCGGTTATAGCATCGATATTTCATCCCGAAAACGTAACACTGCTTCACTTCAAAAATTTCTACTAATTATCTTCAGCACAAAAAAATGAATCGAAACGATATCGCATCGGCATAAAAACCAATCAATTGCAGGCGGATAGAATGTACACGATTCGTTACAAATGGTAAATGATATGTGATTAATTGTGTGTATCTATTTTGCTCATGATGTAATATAAAGAATTCCAATGAAAAACGATAACAAAATTAATTTCATGTTGAGGTGGATTTTGTCAGCAAAATATTGCACAATTATCGCTAAGGAAATCGTTATACAGTTTTCATGGGGAAGAACGTTTTTCACGAACGCGTTAAAGCCACTTTTGTTAAGTCGTCGCATCCATATGCAAAAAAAGTAATGCTCACATATTCGCATGCGAAAAACTCAAATGGCGTGCGAAAAGAGCAAATTCGATCAACTATAATGGCAATAATTCAGGTTTTTTCTCATTCAACAACAGGCAGTTTTGCTTTTACATGCTAATTTCGAAGTGGTCTTCTCATAATCCCACCCGTTTAGGACGAACATAAAATGAAAAATAAAACTATCATCACTATGCTTCTTTTGAGGTTATCGTATTAACTAAGCATATATAATGACATCCCAAACGTACAAGCTCGTTCCACAAGCTGATGTCATAATCTCGCTTTCGGCTGCACCTCTCTTCACCCCTCCCCCCCCCCCCCCCCCTCCCTCACATCTCACAGCAACTTCCTAACTCAAAATATTCCTGAGAAAGTTACAATTAATCGTGAGTGAAAAAACTTCAAGGCCCAAAAGTGGTTATAAAGCAAAATAAATTACTGCAGTAATCGCAATTTTATAATCGAAAGAAAAGTATCACAAAACGATGATGTGAAAACAAAAGTGAATTTTCCTAATATAATAACTGACTTTCATTGATATATATTTAAACAGCAAAGTGCTACGAAGACTATAAATGAAACGTCCAACAATCAAGGAATAGCGGAAGCATTTCTCATCAATCCGGTAGCACAATTTTCCAGGAAATTAACTCTGAACAGACGAATTCTTTCAATAAAGTGCAAGAAGTTTCGAAATAATCTGATTACATTTCCCTGGGCCTGCTTGAATGCGCATCTCATTGACGCGTATTCAACTACGATCAGGAAATGATGCAGCAAACCTTTACTCATATTCCGACTACAAAATTATAGATTTTCTCACTGCAGCTAAATTATGGGGATTCCATAAAACAGGATCGATAACAACTCATTCATTTTCTATGCAATCGATCCAACAGGTGAGCATCGACGGATCCGCGCTGATACGCACTCTTAAGCCTAAACAAACGTTGACAACCAACATTGCTGTTGTTGTATTTTACCAACCAACATGCGCACTGCTTAAATACATCATAGCGCTTTGAATATTCAGCTGCAATTGGGAAGCTGGATGGATCCTTGAATCTTATGCAATGGTTTTTTAAGGACGACCACTGCAGTAGATTCATGATGAAGAGGCCGATATTAATCGCTGCCTTGAAGAAAAAAAGAAAAAAAAGTGTCGACCTTGAAGACTTACCTGTTCGCAAAAAATAGGAAAGCATATTGGTTGCTAAGGCACAACGTACAACGAACGGCCACTAGAAACGATCAGCATACAAATTATTAAAATCATCGCCGAATTCTTCCCAAGTCGGAATTCACGAACAATCATTGTCGCCGAATATGAATAAAGCTTATAAATTGGAAGCGCGCAATAGAAACAAGAGCGATATAAGTTTTCAATATGAAAGAGATAAGAGCCTCGATCGGAAACGCGCCGATGCATTCACCTGGTTGCTCTAAATCAAGGCTCATGACAGGAGACGAAAAGATCCGATCTCTGCCTCGCCATCCAAAAGCTCTCTAACGCCATGAAGAACTTCAGTAAGAGAGAAACAAAAACGTAAGATGGCCGAAGCCTGGATATTATTTCATGTTAACATCTGAAAACCCAAGTTCAAAAAAACATTTGTGTGCGCAACTTCGTTTAAAGCCAACTAATCGCAGTTATAGGAGAGGGTCAGAAGGAGGGTAAGGGAAGGGTCGGAGGGAGAGGCAAAGAGAAGATGGGTATGAGATCGTAATCAAAAAGACACTTGAAAGCAAAATATCGTGGTCATTCGCTCCAGCTCTTAGTCTACAATTTCATGAATAATCGTGACAAACCGTTAATTATCTCTTCTTCAAAAAAAAGGCTAATAATTTAAATAAGGCGAAACACGCGAAGAAACATATGCGTTAAGCTGAGAAACAATATAGCAGCCAACGTCAAAACACATACGATCCATTTACATCCGCTGTCGTCGTTTTTTGGCGCGCGGAGAATCCGAAGAAGGCCACTCAGAACGTTCCTCAAGTGAGACCTTCTGTAGTTTATAGACGTACTCACTGACAGCTCCAAACTGCCGAATAAGATTTGAATCCACCTTAAATCCTTAATATAAGCTTTGAAATTGAGATGCTCAGCATCTCGTTGGAAATCAGAAGCAACTTCCGGTTACCCTCACTCCCACCTACCACTAGATCTCTTCTTGATGCAACCCCAAATGGTCAAGAAAGTCATCTTGGTTTGTGCGCCAGGTAATCTAATCTTGCGCTCAAGCTTACATCGTTCGCTCACCCAGCAATATCTAAGCAACCTCATCGAAAAGAAACTTCATACGTAAAACGTTTCGTGCATGGGCGAATAACCTAACGCATGACTGCTGCACAAGGATGTGTGACCGCACCGCGTATGTCCATTCCTAAAAACTCAAAACGAAAAAATAAAACATACAATTTGAAGTGCGAGGATTAGGTCGCCGTCCTCTTTTGAAGGAATTCCTTCGCAAAGATATACAGATTCTGGAGGCGACGATGGCGGTGTTCTGTATATGTCATCATCGTCACTTGCGTTGCCGACCTCTCCTGATTCATTGCGAACATCACCAGGATCGCTATTATCGATTGACGAATCCAATTCTCCATCCGAATTTAAACTCAAGGCCGCCATCCTTAAATATTATATTCTTTAAAAACAAAATAACATAATAAATATGGGGGCATTGAACTGCAAAAATCGTTAAGCAAAGATCTGTTAAGCTACAAAAAACAGCAAGCAAATATATTCAAACACGAACGGAAACACACAACGAAGTGCAAATAAAATAATCAAACAACAAAGGAATTCATAGAATCGAAAACAATAGCGTTTATTAGACGATCGATTCGGAAACTGTTAGCATCGACCTTATAGGTATACAAAAGCGGCAAAAAAAAAACGAAAAATATAAAATAAAGCGAAGTAAAAGGGATCATTAAATGTGGATTTTTCACAATCTAGACAAATAAACTATTAACAAAAATTAAGACGAGGAAAATCCACGAAAATCAGCTCGAAAGGCTTTTCAAGATGCATCGCGTCGCACACATCAAATGAACTGCTAATCACCGCTATTTTTGCACATTCCGAGTCAACTATTTGCATATTTGATATATGCTCATCGAATCGTTGATCGATTCTAACTAACCTAATCGACCACACAAAAACATACTTGAGAGTTTATTTCAACTTGCTTGATATTACTTAGCGCTTCTAATAGGTCCACAATAAAAACAGCCCACAAAAACCGAACAAAAGGAAGAAAAATAAGGAAAGCACAAATAAGTGCATTCAAAAGCGAAACTAAGTCAACTACGAGTAAAGCTAGAGGAAAAGCTTGAGGAATGCAACATGCAAGATGAATTTAATTGTTACCGCTCAGTTGACGTCTCCTGGCCAGCTGATTCATCTCTGAATATCTTAAGTTGTACACTTCCCTTCCTCACTTATCCAATTCTCCTTCCCCTCCCCTCTCCCATCGCTCTCCTTCCGCTCGAAGAAACTTGGGAAGGAAATAACCAATATTTCTATTACCGAAATTTTTTAAGCCATCGCATCATTCTAGCACAACATAGTAACGAAATAACGGTTTCTTCACTTTTTCATGGAATTTCGCTCAAAGCCAATTGGGGCGATATAAACTGGAACAAAATCTGAATGAAGAGAATTGCAAACAAGAAACTGAGTCAAAGGTTACAAAACCAGAGAATCGGAAAACGCCGGAACAGCTGCTGTAGCATTCCAACTTTTACCTGAATGACTCGATTAATCTGATACGTGAGCCATTTCCATCAATGGAAACTTTCTTAAAGTTCAACGTTCTTAACGTCTATTTTGAAGTAAAAATAGCTTCTTCACAGCATCGTTCATTACATTAGACAACCTATCGCCTTCAGCTTTCTCGTCACAACCCATCAAAGAGATTATACTTAAATAAACGCTTGTGGGCTCATTGAGACTTCATGCTGGCATTTTAATTTTTATATTCATCGTATTCAACTACAAACGATGGGTGTCATGGAAAATCAAATCAACGAAGGTGCACTCAAACAGGGCAAAATAAACACAAAATTTTTACTTTCTACTCCCTCCCTCTCAAACTATAGAGAATTTTCTGTCATTATATAATACACAAATAAATTGTCAGTGACAAAAGATGTAAGATTTTCATCCCATTAAGGTACTTTAATTGCTTTTCCTTGGAATCTCGTTCCCTAAAGAAACCTGACAGCTAACAGATATTACCTGTCAACGAAGGATCCTAGAGAGTTGTTTGATGAAGGACCCGGTGATGCGAGTTCAGCGTTGACACATTCTGCACTGCTCGGCAATATTTCAAAAGAATCCTCGAAGTGATCCTCATCAACTGCATCAATTTCATCATCGAAAACCAACTTCTTACATATGCTCGCATCTTGTCTCGATGACACCAGCAAGTTTTTCACCAAATAAGCGTTCAACTTCTCCAATCCTTAATATCAGTATATTTTTATATTACTATGCAATACTTCCTAATCAAGAGTCGAATCGATCTCAAAGACT
This sequence comes from Ascaris suum, assembly GCA_013433145.1. Classification (NCBI taxonomy): domain Eukaryota; kingdom Metazoa; phylum Nematoda; class Chromadorea; order Rhabditida; family Ascarididae; genus Ascaris; species Ascaris suum. The sequence goes on along the minus strand of CM024183.1, from coordinate 3,035,801 downwards.
TTTTCCACTGAAGCATCGACTGTGAAAAACTGATAGGAATCTTGGAAAGTATTTGAGGAACATTACCATTATCGCCGCCTCTTTATTCGGATGATTTCTCAATATGACCTAAGCATATAACCACTTATATGATATTGCCATCGAAGCAATTTATCATTTTATGCCACCTAACAGTCATTAAGGTTGAAGAGGTCGGATCGACTTCGTAAAACCCGCATCACGTGGGAACTTTCTGGATCTTTATTACAACAAAATGAAAATCACTAAACTTTTAAATTAGTGGAAGATAATAAGGAATTTCATGTAACTGCGCCGGATATTATTCAAATATAAAGAGAAGTACGGATCTGTTTCATAACGTAAACACTCAGTTACGCCTACTCACCTTTTCTAAAGTCGTTCCCAGAAACGATCACTTAATGAACGCTATACAACACGTTTTTCACTTCTATATACGACAGCAGTTGTGACATTTTTCATTCAATTAACACGGTCTATATTCTCCACTTAGTATAATTCTAGCGTTCTGTGGGAAGTGGTTCTTATGATTTTTATACGTCAATAATGAAGTGCGGCATCAAAATCTGAAAGAAAGCGATGATGAGAAAAGGTTTAACGGTGGAGAGGGGAGGGGGGAAAGGACGGTACAAGAAGAAATAGAGCACTCTTTAACCGAACACCACAAAAAAAGTTTAAAGAATGAAGAGTACCTCCAGTTGAGTTCAGGTCAACGACGTCATCAGAGAACCGCCATCGCTCCATCCAACGAACGCCACATTGATGTGCAAGAGTGCGGCCGATTCGTTCGTTACCTTTCAACGGATCGCTCAAACGTATTTCACGCTCAGCTCGGATCCATTCGTCATGAAAACGCGTTGCCTCTTCTTGGCTCATAAACGGGCCTCAAACTGACTCATTGGTACTCTAATAAAAGTGAATCTCCCGAATTTCCCTCCTTAGATTTACCGGTTAAACCATCGAATATATCAATTAATTAAGGCAAATTTAATTTCAAAACTTTTGCAGAATCTTTCAACATAAGAATTTCTTTTCATCACCAATAAGCTAGCATCGATTTGCAACGGTGATCTGATTACACCATCCATATATTCTCCTTCTCTCCTCTTCCCCTCCGCACCTTCAAATGCCACGATATTCACGAGAAGCAAAAATGAGACGGGGAATAAAACGACACATTAACGAGATATTGATAAACTGCACCTGAAATGTGAACCAACCTTTCACTAAGGATAAATTGCAAAATAATCGCAAAACTGTGCGCGGATAAGAAGTGATGGGCAACAATAATATTATATCCCACCTTGGATAACGAGTTAAAGTGAAGGTAAAAAAAGCTTTTCTCAAAACTCATGCACAAAATTTCTAGCAGAATACTACTGCGCTTTCGAAATATCTGTCCCTTCTTTCCTTAAAAAATCTATCAGTTATCACTCCAGACCTCTTTCCTCAATCGCCATCGTATAAAAACCATTGAGCGCCTTCAAAACAGCTACTATATCCGTTAAGAAGATATAATTAAATCAATAATATAGAAAAGTTTGAACAAAAATGAAGCATTTAAAAACGAACCCGCAACAGCTGCCAACACATAGGAGTTCGTGAAGGGAGTTGTCCTATCTCCTGGTAGAATTTTTGGAGGATAATGCCCTGAAAGGTCTTCTTAAGCTGATGTCAAATTATTACATTTGAATCTCATATTAAACTACAAATTTTCACTACCTTAATTGCTATCAACAGAAAATTTATTGCGGCTGATACAATGGAGAGAAAAAAGGCATGATATTTCAACAATGAACGGGTCATCGAATTAAAATCAACTAATGGAAAAAGAGAAAGGAAAGCTTTTGCAAGGCCTGAATCCTTCTTTTCATCAACATCTAGCTACTCTCTTCTTTCTTTAATCAAGTTAACAAAACCCTTGAACGTCTTGCACAACTGACCAACGGTCACTAACAATAAGGCATAATATGTGAACATAAACTATTGAATAAAATCCTCGAAAGTACTCATAAGTCTTTCGGTTTGATGTGGCAACTCTGAATCCCAAATAATACGTACAGGATTCAGTCACATCAGGTTTACAAGTAAAATCGAGCTAACCTGGTCGGCAAATAATGGCAGCAGATGAGTTATCTTCCGGTCGGTAGAGTGGCACATAAACGGGACTAAAGAGTGCCAAAATCGCCGCTCGATTTTTTTTATTTTCCGGTGTTGCTCGACTGCAGCAAATATCGACTGGTAGTTCACCGTTCCTTAAGAGAACAAACAAAACCTATTCAGGTAAACCTTTCGAAACAAAATTATTCACCCAACACATCAATTCCTATTAGCAGATGAGTGTGGCTCGCGTACCTCACCATTGCATCCCTATGTTTCCAGCCTAACCATACGCAAAGCTAATGTATGATTCAAGATGGCGTTAAATGGCTCCTAAAGCAAAAATTCTACCTTTCAGAAATGAAAGGCGTTCAGCTTAGAGGACGTTAAATGGCTCACAGATCTAGGCCGTATCACCAGTGCAAATAAACCTTTACAAAGCTCTTCGACTAAACTTTGCTTAATTAGAAATGGCGAGATCTCATTCCCTCTTATCTATTCCCTCGGTACAATTCATCCTTCAGGACAAGGAGTTTATAATTCAGAGCCTCTTATGAGACCACATGGTAAAAACCAACTAGCCTTTAAAATTGGGTATACCACTATTCATATTAATGTACCAACTTTTACGCATTCTCGATTCGCCCCCACCTGAGCAATAATGCCTCAGAAACTTTTGTGAACCATTGTCTTCTTGTTACGTCACATCACGTCACAAGCAATGTAAACAGGCCTCTCAATGATGGCGATGCTCAAATATATATAAAACACAACAAAGAAACTTAAATACGAAATCTGAGCGATACGAAAGAAGTTCGAAATTATGACTTCATAACAATTTTATGTGCTGATTTGCCTTTTTTACCGCGCTGGTCTCACTAGCTCCTGAAATTATCTTCCCCCCCCCCCCCTCCCTCCTCGAATCCTTTTGACTTTTCGCATGCCCAAATGATTTGTGTATCAAACACAAAATCGATGACTATAACAGACCGTTAAAACACAAACGCACAAAACAACCCAGCCAACTTTGGTGCTTCGACTCCCCCTTCGCTACCTCTCAATGATATGGAGAGCAAATTTCTCAAGAGTTGAAAACAACAGGATACTTGTTTTTGGGATTCTTTTCGCATTGGTCCAACTCCAGAAGAACTCGAACGACCTCCAGCTGGCCGAATTTCGACGCGAAATGCAACGGCGTCTCAAGTGCACCTTTGTCTGGTGTGTTCAAATACGAGTCCAGCAACCATTCGGATCTTATTTTGGCATCATTTTCGCTGGTACCTGCAGGCAACTCTAACTGTACTCATTTAGGTAGAAGTGTTTAAGACCCCGTCTCACCAATAAGCGGAAAATCGAACAGAGTTTACTCAATCCATGTAAATATAACCAAGGATGAATTTCAACCTTTCGCGCATTATGCAAGATTTGCAAAAATGTGGCCTGACAACAAGCAATCTCATAAGTATTTGCGCAATTATAGGTCTGCCTGCAGTTTATGTTCGAGAAATACAAACGCCATATCGGCGATATTACTGCACACCATCTCGTCGAATGAGTACGCCTTTATTTATCTAAATTAGCTTGTACATCACCCTTGCACGACAGGATGTCATGATGGCTGCGCAGTTTGTCAAGTAATCCTAAATGCACAAAACGTTTACTGTGTTTCAAGCGGAGGTGCCCTAACTAAAAAATAATAGCGATGAATTGTTAGAGACTTCCACTTCAATATCAAACTGTTCTAGCGATGTATTATGCACTAGGCGCCTTTCTTTCTGCACACTAAGTTTTCATTAGATTTCAATCTACGCCGATCAGCCTAATAATAATAATAAAGACTGAAAAAAATGAGAAACTCGAAAAAAACAAGCCAGAAACTCCGCATTTCAATACCCATCAGTTAAGAAACAAAAATCTTTAAAAAAAAGAAACTTGAAAAACCGAACCATAAATTTTAGCCAATGCGCGAATATCCCTAACCGCATCAATCACATAACGAACAACATGCAAGTTGCCGACTCGTGCAGCGATATGTAATGCGTTGTAGCGACATCCTTCGACGACGATTGCTGGCGTGTCTCCACTCGTATTGATGATATAACGTGGATTACTGCACACCATCTCGTCAAATGCATCAGAGTCCTTTAAAATTTTGCTTTCAATTCGAAAATTTGCACAAACCATAAATTCTGTCAGAAATTAGAAACAACCATGCCCCGCTAATTTTTATGTTTTTGGAATTATCCTAAGATTATTCCACTCGAGTCACAACTGCCGACTGTGACACTGAGCCCTAAACTAAAGGCGTCGGAAACCTATAGATACAGATGCATCACGTATATAAACATGAAACCCGATCTATATTACTTCCGTTAGGCAACAGATAACAGCGTAAACTGCTCATGTTAGCATTTACCGAAATATATATATATATATATATATATATATATATATATATATATATATATATATATATATATATATATATATATATATATATATAATTAAAATGTACTCTCTAAAGAGGCTGCTCACGCCACCTCAAATCAAATGCCGTCGCGTTTTCGATTATATCGAGTCTCATACTCTCAACCATCTCAGGCACAACCTGCCACCACATAAGTTGTCTACTCATACAACAGATTATTTAATGTGTTTTTTCATTTATTTACCTTCTCAGCTCTTTCTTGGACTGGGATCAGATTAATAACGAGTGAATTAAATTCCAACTAACAATTAAAATCTCGCGAAACAAAGTAGTTCACAACGAACCTACACAACAGATCCATAGCACTTCGTTGAGATACAAAGATAAATCAAACGAGATATCTTTCTACACCCTCAAAATCTTAAAATGATTGGTCGTATAAAAAAATACATGGACGTGAATAAAAACAATAAAGAGCACTTGATTCTTAAAAATAAATGAGAAAGCTAACATGCGTTTCGATGGCCTTTTTGAGTCGATTCTGTTGAATTCGCGAGACGGATGGGAATTCGATGGTCGGTTCATTACAACGTGGAGATGTTGGTGAGGTTGGATCGGATAGAATTGAGGCAGCGGGGAATGGGCTGCCGGTTATACAACCGCATTCGGCGAACTCTTTTGCCTCTTCGAGACTCGTAAAGCGCTTAAATCGTGCACCTGAATAAAGCAAATCCAATATCTCACCTGTGATATCTCTCTCTGTTTAAGATGGCTATTTGATCGACTGATAAAGGAGTCAGACTGCAATAACCTTCAAATTCCTGATCGTGCAAATGAATTTTTGCGTTGGAATTTGGCTGCAAGATTTCGGCTCTTGAAATTTTCAGCTACATAAAAACTGTTCTACAAACCATATGCACCAAATCTCGGCTCCTAGACGAACGATTATCCTTTTTTTTTAATTACGAATATTCTTATATCCGAATTACTAAAAAATTTGAACAAATGTAAATTTAAATGAATATAAATATTAATAAATCTCTTTCAACCATCCATAATGCTTCTTAAGAATCGAAGCAGCATAAAAGAGTTTAAATTATTCCCTCTCATAATACTAAGGAAATAAATACGGAAAGCTCAAACACACAAAAGCGACGCTGCTCTCGAATTAGACGTATCAGAAGGGGACAGTAAAATTAAAACCATATTTCCATATAAATTTCGATAATTCAAATGGAAGAACTTCAGAAAATTTTGCTGTATATTACCTTCACATTTCGCCGAAGCGATTCGATTTGCTTAATTGCCAAAAATACTACAAAAAACTATTTCATCTGCAAATGAGAAATGTTCACTAAATCTTTGCATTAAAATTATCCGCTTCTCAAGTATTTTTCCCTCTAGAAAATAAATGGAGGCTATGCCTATAATACTTTTGGGGAGAAAATTTTGGGCGGCCAAAGTCTTCAAAAATTATGACAAAAAAACGCATAAAGTAAATTGTAAGCGATAGGTCGAACAAGACGGGCATAGATTACATCGATCGCATCAGATTTGATTCTGTTTTCTTCCTTGACCTTCGTCGAACTATTGGACAATTCTGTTGGAATATCCAATTAGTTTGTTACAGAAATTTGCACAATTGCATAAAGTAGTCAGAAACTTATCATTATCTTCTACATGGATAGTAACTGAGTTTAAATTAGTAAAACAAAATCAAGAAGCTTTACTAATAACAGTAGATTTAAAAGTGAGAATACAACAACACTAACCACCACTTTTTGCATCCGGTGTATTGGCATATTCGGAAGCCTCTTTCAACGTTGTGAATACAGCACCACCACTCGATGCATTATTATCTCTCGGTGATAAAGGCACAAAAACACCGAAATAATCACTCATCTCTGAATATATTAATGCTCTTCGAATTAATGACAATCATAATAATAGTGGAAGAACGTCACAATTAACTGCACTTAAAAAGAAACGGATTCAATAAATAGAATACATTCGAGGACAGAGGTAGATTTTAAATAATACAAACACACAGAGTTTTTTCGTTTGAGACTTATATAATCTCATTTTCATCGATGGTAATCTAGACCATTTGGTTGGTCCTATCAAATAGCTTTTAGGACTTAACTATATTAGTTCCTTGAGATATAACGGAAATAATGTACTTTTAGTGGAATGAGGAATCCAAAAATAAAACTTTTACAGACACACATATCGAACTTCCCCCTCATAATACGACAGTTAAGACCATTGCCGAATTGGAATATTAAGGAAGCGATATTATTTTAGAGAGAGAAAGAAAAGACGGAAAAGAGAGCAGAGGGAAGCGGACAAAAAGAGGAACGAGAGAGCATAGATATTCAGCATATATAACATAGAAATTCATCACATGCAATATTGGCCATATATTTTTATCAGCACACTTCACGCTTGCTTTATCAATCCATAAAAAGTGGCGAAGCTAGCAATTTTCATTAGAAGGCAATGCTGCGCGTTGAATCGTGCGCTTACTAAGCCGTTAACTATTGCATCGAGAGATAATACGGACCACTTTCAAAAAAAAAAAAAATCCGAACTAGAATTACAAGGAACTTTTTAAAAGCAAGACAGAAGTAGAGGTTTTTGATGTTGATGCAATGAGTTTCAATTAAATAAGAGCTCAACTATGATGGTGTCATCGATGTGTTGCTTAGTAGTTCTTGCGATCCGGATAGGAGCCGCTATAGTTATATTCTCACATAGCTACCCTAAGATTACCTCGGGCGGGTTCTTATTACATTATATTGATATTAAGGAAATGCTCATTTTGTTCCGGAAGAAATGCTCTACGCAACATGTCTTTTTGTGTGTGGATACTGCAATAGAGCAAATCGCCTTACAACTGAATCCTTGCATTTTGCCAACTGCATTCTGCACTTGCAAAATAAAGAAAATAAAACGGCCAAGGCATATATTTCTGGAGATAAAAAGATTTATTACCGTAGGCAGGATCCCTCTTTAATTGGAATAAAAGACTTTTAAAAACTAAGACAGAACAAGAGACGAACACCTACTGAGAAGTGATAATTGGTCACTCTCTCAAGCGACAGTTCCGCCATGAAATTTGCCTCTCACCAACATGATCCGTCGGCTGGTTTCCCCCGTCTGATGTCGAAAATGAAATGGAGTGATGTAACTAGCGTCCTCTCTTTCCCAATAGTTCATACAAAAAAAGCGTGTACCTTGACTATGTACAAGCAACGTCTCACCCACTGCTCACCTCTGGTCATTTTTCGAGCAGCCTGTCCTCGTATGCTTATTTGCGTAATATCCCCGCAGAACCCATCATCTTTGCCAGCATTCTCCAGGAGGTCTACGCCACTATAACTAGAACTAGAAATCTGCATATTGGTCATTGTCTCCCCTCGAACCTCAGCCCCTTCTAACGAACTACTGTCAAAACCACAAAAACCCCCCACCCGCCCCACCGATCCATCCAACCCCACATACACCGTTGGTCCTGACCTTGCCGCCAAATGATTTCGAAGTGAACAGTCGCATGTGGTACGAACGTTACTGTCTCAATCGAATTTTCTAAATTTCTGCCGCCAACTGCCCGTTTAATTTCCAAAGCTGTATCACTCCCTCTCCTCTTGACTCAGCTCTAACAATTGCTCCTCCCCTATCTCCTGCCCCTCGCAAGAAAAGGGAGGGGATTCCTGAAACAAATATTCCCTTTGTCGCATAACCACTCTGCATATCTTCGCAATGGCGTTGGCACCGTATACATAATATCCTCACAAGACGCTTTCAAAATCGAATGCTCCACCTCCACGGCTTGCCCATCCCATTGTTTAGTGTGATCTCTTGCTAAACGTCTTACGTTTGCGTGACGTCGACTCATTTCGTACTTGAGTGTATACTTTTTAATGTGCATACCCATATTCCCATGAAAACTTTAACTCAGGTTTACCCATAAGTTTACCATCCGTATAATCTTAAATGTGAAAGGAAACGTCTGCAAAAAAAAAAATCTTCGTAATTCACCTTCAACCATCTAAGAAAGCGTAAAACGTCAAATCCCGAAATTAGGGTTCCACATGATGCCCTTCAGCCGAATTGCAGTCCAAGCCCCCCTCCTCAACTGTGCAGGTCCCTCACCACATTGCAGGTGTAGCCCCATCATGCGACCACTGTCCCATGTGCACGAATCTTTCTTTAAACTTTGGCGTTCTTTCCATACGATCTTCTTTGAAAGCACTTCAACGATCCGAAAATGTTTTATATTTCAGTCGTCAATAACAATATAGCAGAATCATTGAAGATAGCAGACTCGACGAATAGACTATTACCTTGTGAAATGAATTAAACTCCGATAAGATTACGGTAGAGGGAATACTGGTAAAACCATGAATATACTAGTAGATAGTTAGGTTTATATGTGCTTCAGATAGAACGGGTATCATTTGACGTACAACATGAAATTTCCAAATTGAACAATATCACCAATACTTCAATAATAGGCAAAACAACTTACATTAAAACAACAAAATGCAATAACAGCAACATGCAATGTCCCAATCGTGTTCATACCTTTCCACTTGCTATAAGAGAAGGCAAATGTGAACGAGTGAAACTGATGCGCAACTCAGGAATATATCGACGATTTGGGAATTATTCAAGAACTTACTCAAGCGTATCAAAATGCGATAAAAATTTGCATATTAATTAATCGGACAGTTCACGGAAATCATAAAATGCATCATGGTCAGCCACACTACTCTTCTGAACTGGGCACCCCTCATTTATGATTTAAACCTCCTCACACGGAACGACTTTGAGGTATGAAGAAGGCGGTCAAATGAGTGGAGCAGCTAATCATAGCACAAAGTTTGTAACGTCATATGGGAAAGTGGTTCTACCGTTCGAGGTTTACATCTGCTTGATATAAGCCTAACCATAGGAACATGGCGAGGAGCATCGCCGTTTCAAATTTTATCGGGTATTTGGATGGATAGTGCAGGCGATCTGCGAAATGAAAAGAGTAGTGAGTAGTATGGTCCTTCCTTTCCCCGAAAAAACATTTGTCTATGCCACATGTTTGAATGCATAAAAACATGTCTGGGATTGTCAGCGCTAATTACGATTACCTGCCAACAGATTTAGGTTTAAATCATATTCGTCGTATACTCTGGCAATTAGCAAATACTGACTGCATTATGTGACGTTTTGCGAACAAATTTGCATAAACTTCCAGAAGATTTGAAATACGGTTATTTATGACAGTGCAGGTGTGCCGCTTTACCTAAACCCATGCTTCCCCCTCCCCCTCCTCCTCCGCCCGCCTCACCCCGAATCCCCAAATTTGTAAATTCGTACGATGTTCACAGCCTGAGATACACAGCCTAATCTCCTGGCGTTATCACTAGGTGAGAATTGCTAATCAAAGCACGCGTGCGGTATACTCTTCTTGCGTTCCTGAGAAGAAGAACACAAATTTGGACTTTTAAACAAACAAATTGTGTTGCAGCACACTTGCATAAGCAAACTGCTCCAAAACATCAATAAGGACACGGCTCTTCAGTTTTATTATTGACGGTGATCAAGAATGGTTGGCGATCATTGTGTTTGTTTGGTGAATATCGGAACAAAAGCAATACAAAACATGATGGAAAGAGAGGGGGAGGGGATGGGGAGACGAGACGAATAGAACCAAATTGTTGGAATTGCACTCAATCTTTATCAGCAACGCTATTTACGGTCGCACCCCCTTATTTCAGTCAATGCCTTAAACTTAGTCTCCCATATAATGCGAGTGATATTCTGAAACGATATGTAGCAGGGTACCATCCTGTCCTCCTCTCCTCCCACCTCCCTCCCCCCCCCCCCCCCCAACATCCATAAAATCATAACAAGCATTTCTGGATTGTCACTCCCAGAAAATATTCTCATCGCCAGATCTCTTCCCCAAGATTGAATAGCAGGAGGCAATGTGCTAATGTGGTGATGATGAATTTTATGAAATTTCACCGATCCTTTGAAAAAAAACCTTATTTTGTTGCATAAATATGAAATATAATTGAATACTCTAAAATAGAAAGGAAAATTTTAATCTCTTTATTTGATTTATTATGAATGGAAAATCGAAAGACTGATAATTTTTCATTACTGGAATAAAAATCACATAGATAAATGCCTGGTTAGATGTTTTGCGTTTCTTTCTCAGTCCTTTCATCCTCCCTCCTCCCTCTCCTTCTGCCCTCTTTCCTACGACCTCTCCCTCTGTTTCGGAATTGCTTTGCTTTATATGATGGTGGACTATGGCAACATAGTCTTCATTTTCATTCTTTGCGCCTTCCCCCTGAGAATCTAATTAGGTCTTCTTCATCCTCTTCCCCTTCCCCTCCTCTGATCATCGGTTTTGTGGTGCCTATCGGTCAACGTTCTTCTCCCTGCTCTATCTATCAGATGGATATGAATGGTACATTATTGCATTGTGAATATTGCATTGCATCAATGAAAATGCATCTCAACGCGTTATTTTATTCTTCAGTCAGGAACCACCCCCATCAAGCAGCACAGTCCGATGCATGTTGCAATAGCGATTGCAACGAAAACTGCTGATAGTACCAACTGCAGTCGATTCCTCTGAAAAGAGAAGAAAATTAGCAAACTCGAACACTCATACAACACTCATACAACACCAAATAAACGAGGGGTTACGCTTGACATGTGCAAAAGACGCTAAGGAAATGGAGAGAGAGAGAGAGCTGGGACAGATGGAGGATGGAGGAAGAAGGGAGGGAGAAGAGGGTATGGAAGGAAGGAGGCGTACCTCGCCTCTTGAAGGATTTTCTGAGGCTTTTGCTTAGAGTGTTTCAGATTTCAAAGGAGAACCTTGAAATAATTCATTCAAAACATGAAAGAGTTGCTATTGATTCAAACACATAAGCGAGGATATCGAATTACCTTTTCATCTTCTACGCTTAAGATTATACGTGAATTCTTCTCTTCGGTTGGTAGCATTTCCAAATCCGATGAGACCACCATGTTCCTTCTTTGCCACCACGCTCGAACACATAATACCTGAAATTGCAACGCATAAATATTTAAATAAGTCGCCTCAATGCAATCGGAGAGGAGATGGACGGAAATATAAATCTGAAGTACAACCTCCATTCCGGAAGACGTCGGTTCCGGCTTGACTCTTCTTGGGATGTCTTCAATAAAATTTCTGAGAGTAAATTTCGCCATTAAAAAATATTGAAGTATTTTTACGAAAAACTTCAGATAATTCTTGTTACTCTCAGTTATCGATTCCGATATCCTTTTGATTAGGGGATCAGGTGAAGCATTTCCTTACTAAGTTATAAGAAATGAAAAATTATGAAATAAAAAGTACAAAACTATAACACATATCGTATTACAGTAATCTCCACAACTTACAAAGAAAATTTTTTTCACACCATACAGAGGATCTGTTCTATATAAGGCGATAAACATTTTCCATACCGTGGAACAAATATTTTGCCGAACTTTGCATTCAATAAACATACCTCACTGAAAATAAGAGTTATTCCAAAAATGGCGATATAAGTAATAAAAAGTGCGAGTGCAATGTGCGCATTCGTAAAACGACGTTTAAACCATCGTACGGCAATCATAATTGATGCGGCTGAAAGTAAGGCAGTTCAACGGGTTCTATTTTTCATTATTTGGTTTGTCGGCTTTTTCAATTATAATAAGAGAGTAAGCAATATATTGCAGTACTTGCAGCAATTATGAGTATTATCTACCGCTGTAATGTTTGAAAGTCTTGACATTTTCCCTTGGACTGCAAGGATTTTACAGCTTCATATTCAGATAAGAGAATTCAAAGAAATAGCGCTATGAACATGATTTCTTATTAAAAGATCGCATAAAAATTACTTCATTTCTATTCATACATATTAATCAGGTCTTGCACTATATCACTTATAGTTGATTGTCTTTGTCTTATCATACATCGTCTTATTAACATCCATTGCCATATAAGGTCTTATCAACTTATAAAAGACCTTTTCAATTTGCCTTATCATATGAAGTCTTATCAGCCTTTTTTATCATACGAGTTCTTATCAGCCTACCTTCGACAACAATATCGCTTATCATGCATCTGCGTATCAAAATGGTGATTAACATGATTGCTTCCTATTACTTCACAACGAGATGAAATCAAAACAATACATCTCATGCGTATCATTATCACCTGTGATGATTTATGGCTACTTGATACATCTCCACATATCATTTACCTATCATTTTACAATAATAAATTTTTAGCTTGATTTAACGAATTCTTTAATCGTTTGGCTATTGCTTGCGTCAGCACTGCGTCGAGGTTTTAAAGGCTAGCTTTCTACTTGTTTTTCTATTCTTTTATTTTCTTATATTTATCAAATATATTATCTATGCTTATATTCGATGCAAAATTATTCATCTCCTCTCTCTCTAAGAACCATCGTATAAACATCCATCTATGATCTGTTCTTTTCAGTCATCCTAGCACTACCTCAAACGAAACGTCGACACCAATAAAGAGACCCTGTTTATATACGATTGAGTTGTAATCTTGTTATCAACCAAAGAGGTAATAGAATGAATTTTGAAATCTCTTACTTCCTTATCAATGAAAAAATTTCCATTTGTATACTTTACGAAAAATATAATAAAGTGATTAATAGGCAATATTACCTGCCATAAGCCATGCGGAAAAGCCAAAGAATCGATGAAGAATATTAAAGAGAACACGGAAAGATGACTGATGATCGCATCTGAAGACAGCGTTAAGCGGTTGTGCCCATGCAACGACACATGCCAAAAGACCTAATATTGAATGAATGGAGCCCCATGTCTTATTCTGAAATATTATCTGATATTAGAGCATATCAATATCACTTCATCTCTTTTCCTCATTTGTTCAAAAATTAATAATGAATATCAATAAAAATTCACAAACTACCAAATTACTATACAAAAAAAAAGAGGATTAAGTCTTCGCAAGGAAAATGTCATTATGTATGCAATTCATATCACCAAAGGTTCTATTATACCTCATTTATATTAGTAGTTCACGAATAATATTCCTGAATCGGTTCGATAAACTCAAATATCTGCGTAAAAATTATTTCTTGTTTTATAAGTTTTCCATCTATATTTTCTTTATCATCCGTTAGAATGATTATCACTCTCGTTCGGATGATCAGTTGTCCTTAGAATTCAACAGGTAAACTCGAGCACCTATGCATAAACGAAGGGATTCTGGAAACTAGCTGTTCATGAATCGATGAAGTGCACATAGTGTTCGCAATCAATTTCTATTCGCATTTAAAAGACCATCACATCGTTAGCAATATCAACATATGCTTTATTCCCGATTTGCTATTTCTTATTTATAGTTGTTATACAGTTTTGCAAGCGTTCTCACGAATGATATAGCATTGAAGGTAAACATAGAGATTTCGACGTAGAACATTTAAGCCTTCATTTCTAGTCAGCGATAAACCTTGCCTATAGAAAACCAATTGCATGGTTAATTCACCTTCTCTCATTTGGCAATTTCTTTAATTGCCACCTCAATTAAATGCACCAATTCAGTTGAGACAGTTAGCTGTCTGTAATGTTAATCGGTGAACGCCAACTTCCGTGTAAAGTAACTGTCACAACTCGATCGCTCATCTAGTTCTTAGCGCAAGAAGAAATGTTTACAATATACTCAAATATTCATCTTCTCTCGGCGCCAACTATTATCCATCATTTTATGGGGGTTTCAAGAATTAATTTTAATAGTCAGGTAAATGCATAACCAACGTATATCGAGTATAACCCCAGTGGCAATAATTTTGGAATTATTTTGAGAAGAGTGCATCTCTAGTTTTTTTGAGATCTCTAGTTTTTGGAACGGATTCTAATCGAAATGATAAAGAGCTTAATAGTGCAAAAAACAAACCAATTCAGCGCTTTGATAGGCACGTGGTCCAGTCCATTGCCAGTTATATGCTGAGAAAATACATGCAAACGAAGCAATCGTTAGTGCAATGCCGATCACATTCAGTATCCGATGCATCTGATAAGATCTCACCTTTTATTATTCAATCACTTTTCAGGCACTATTTCCCTCCCCTCCCTAATCCCCTCCTCCTCTTCACTCACCTCTGCTTAACGCTCTCCCCCTTCCTTTCATACATTTCTCCTCCTTTTTTAACTACCTCTTAAGCACCACCTTTCCGACTTTCTTACTTGCCATATTCCATCATCTTATTACGCAAATGTTTTTCAGGTCTGTTGCTGAAATACTGTTTTCACATAAAATTGGCGCATGCATAATATGTGAACGTTGATTAAAGGACAATAAATATAAATTAAAAAAGCAAATATTTCCCTATATTTGCATAAACGATTTGAGCAGAACTCTTTACTCTTTTAAATAATAATCGAGTTAATTCATAAAATATTTGTCGCCAGTAGAAAAAGCAACCAAAATCATTTTGGCTGATATGGAAATTACATTTTAAACTAATGGGACTCTATTTAAAAATAATGGACAATTGAATGGATGGCAAATTAGTGGGCGTTATCTTGAATATGTAAATTTGTTTGCTGATCGACCGTTTAGGTTAGCAATCTTTGGATATTCAAATAAGAAAAATTTGACTGACGAAACAATCACTGATAGCTCGATTGGTCGAAAGCTAATCACATATGCTAATAAATGAAAGAGACTATGCACTCAGGTAACACTCAGGTAACATTCACCTAACGAAAGAGACACTCAGGTAACTCAACTGAACACTGCCAGTTGTTAAACAGATTTCGTGTTGTTAATAAACAATAGCTTAAACAAGCATTAACGTCTACAAAGAGAGATCAAAGAAGAGCACAACGAAAGATTGCAAATTTATTACGATTATTCATTTTTCAACCGTTTATTACTCATTGATTTATCATATAGCATCACCACTACTTATGAATTATTAATGACCACTTTTTCATCATCGACGCGAAAAATTATAAATCAAGCAAATTCCATATGCAAATTTTTATGAATATTTTTCCTATGCAATATTTTTATTACGTCTGAAAATTTGCATTTATCTTCCAAAGGTCTAAAAAAATGCGATAATATAACTTACTATAAGAGTCCTAAAGTATTTAAATCTCAAAAAGAGCACAAGAAGTTTACTTAGAAATAAAACAAGAAGACACTTACATGAAACCATATTTGAAGGCCACAAGGCGTTGTATTTGGCCAATGATTGCGAAAATATCTAGCAAATATCATTGCACTCGAAAAGAACACCATCCACGCAATACACATTAGAATTCCTATAATTCGTTACTATTAATAACGAAAATAAAAATTATTTCGATGATTTTTTTTTTTGTTTCATTAGAATATATAATAATATATAATAAATATAATATAATAAAAATAAAATTATAAAATTATATGGTGAGAAAATATGTAATAAAATTATAGGAATTTAATAAAATCATCGAAGTGTAATATGGTGAGTGAATTCTTCATCCCCAACCAAAATGAATCTCTCATTGAGAATTGCAAACTAAATGAGGTTAATGATTTGCATTTTATACTTTGTTAGACAACAGCAAAGATTCCAACTGTCACACTTGAGTGGAATAGATACCTGTCCGTCATATCGCCCATTAGTGCGTTCGCCTTCGGTCATCTTTCTATTGTTCCCCTCCCCTTCCCGGCTTCCTTCTTCTTTCCTTACTCCGCTCTTTAACTTCAGCACTTGAGAGAAAATACGGGCAAATTGATTCTATAGAAATTGAGCGTCAGCACTTCTTTCTCTGAGGATTGTATGCAAACTGACAAATGTGGTGCAGTAAACCCCCAAGTAATATATAAAATAATGGGCAAGAGAAACTTTAAAACGAGTCTATTCAGTGAATTTAGTACAGCAATATCAACACTCGTTCTTAGACGTATTCGACGTAATTAATACAGACATAATTAATGTTGGTGAAAATAAACGAGTTAAGCTACTATTGTTAATTATAGTTGTTTACAAATATTGGCGATAAATGAAATAAAAGAAATTGTTTTATACCGTCAATAAAAATTTCTTAATGGACAAAAACAGTAGAATGCAATTGCTCACTTTAACTCGCATACTTTGGTGTTTTACCTTTATATTTCGAAGCTATAGCTTTTGAGCATTTCGAAGATGGATAAATTTCAAAAAAAAAAATTCGAATTATGAGATGATTCTTGAGTATCTTTAAGTACCAAAAATGATCCTCCAAGAGAGGAAGGGAAACAAAGAGGAAAGAGATTCTTAGGTTCGTCGATCCATTCCGTTTACAATTTATTTCCTTACAAGTTATTTTACTCACTTGTTGAGTTCTTTGTGGAAAAAAAAAACTAAAGTTAAAGAATACCGTGGATTTTCTTAAGTCTGTTATTATTTATCACGTTCAATGCTTCGACTGAGGACGCTTCCGGAGCAACATCTGGTTCTTGGTTAGTTATCGTCGGTAACCGTACACCTAAATACTTCTAAAATTTTAGAGATCTCCGCCGTTAAATTTCCGCTCTTAGCAAAAACTACTAACCAAAATTCCGTCTTACAATTTTTCTAATCATGATGATGGTTTAGCGTTCTACACTACATTAATTTATCACGTAGCTTTCAAAAACTTGAAAATATCTCATAAATGCTCAAAGAAAGTTGTTGTCGTATATCCAAAGATTTTTAAGAAACGAAGAACCTTTAGATGTCAATATTTTATCAAAGAAAATCCCCGAATTTCTTATCGATCCTCAGAAAAGCTCTTGAAATCGGAATTCGACTCTAGTTTTCAAATTAGTTTCAAGTAGGAATCCTATTAGGAATAACGTCATTTTATGACTGTTTAATTACTTACTGGGATAAGATTGTAAATTGTGCATATCCGACGATACATATGGGAAAAGTGGCCCTGGTGTAAGCGAATGTATTGAATTTCCTGAAATAAACGTCCTCTCAAATAACGCTAGTTACGGTGATCTGCTAAGTAATACCCTGTGGTCGTGGAAATAAGTAAAAGCGGCCCATTTTTTGAACGGAATAGATAGGAAAGAAAAGCGGAAACAGTGGAGGACTGAACCCTGACCTTCCACTATTCGGGGCTGGCATATAATCCATTAAGCCACTATTTATGACATTGGGTTTAAAATCCTCTAAGAAAATGGTAATCTTGAACCTAAAAGATACATCGCTCTTTCAGGTGTCAGCTCACTCATGGTACTTGGGAATTAAAGATTCAAATTACCCAAATAATAATTTACTAGTTCAATAGCATAAAAATGTGCAAAGTCATTTCGTGTATGTGGTGAAATCAAGATTTCAATAGAAGGTAAAATGTGGGTTTCAAGAACCGAAAAGGCGTTAGTCTCAAACTGTTAAAAATGAATGGAATTTAAATTAGTGCTGGGTGGAATTAACGGCAATCCTTGCTGACAGCCATAGGTGCAACCAAGAAAATGAACTAGAACTGGAATCCCAGAATTTTGCATTATTACGGAGCGGTATCTGTCCAGTAAACTAATACTTCATGTTCTATTGCTTTTCCCCGCAATCTGTATGTACCAGTAAGCATTAGATGAAGTGATGGTTATACTGACTGCACTTTTTTTATCAACATAGGTTCTCCTATTTCACGGATGCAAGATGACAGTATAACAAATTTTACAGTGTGCCATCCAGAAATCGAAGTCGATACTTAGTCATATGAAACGTATTCCATAGACGTTTGCGGATTCATTATGAATACCGCCAGCTGCACTTACCTTGTGACGTTGTAGGTCCCAATACAAGGAAAATATAATATGCTTGATTAAGTGGCCATATTTGAGTGTTTGTGAGGCCATCTGGTGGGAGAATCTTTTGTCGAAGTACACATGACAGCCGATCATTTGCATAAATTGCACTAATCGTTTGCAATGTATCATTCAATAAATTCTGAAGACAGATACTTATCACTTAACAAATAAATTTTGTTACTGTACACTGAAAAGAAAAATAGTTAGAGAAGCTTATCGATATTGGCACGATAAGTGTTCTTGTAATCGCGCTTATCACATCAGCAATTTGCATAAAACGCTTAAAAAATTATCAAATACATGCAAATATATTCAATCTTTAATGGATTCGATCGCTCGTATGAAATTTTCACAAAAATTGGCTTATTTTTACTTGTTGATCGGAGTTAATGAACATTCGCATGTAGATTTGAGTGTTTATAATTCGTTTCAAAATTGAAAAATCAGGTGGAAGTTTAATGCTGAACTTCCTTATGATAAAGAATATGCTCAAGAAAACCATTCAATCTAACTTCCGTTACTTTTGAACTGAAACAACCGGAAGCACAGGTGGATGCACATATTCGCACATGCATGATGTTACCATTGTGCGCTTTGCAGGAGCACATTTATGGGTTTCAAAAATCTCTGCATCTCATATTGCATTGTACCTGGTCACTCTGAGCGCCGATGGAAACGTTTTCGCGTGGAAATTATATGAAAACATTCGAGTGGGACTACGATATGCTAACAATATATTTCATTAACAAAATTATTAAAAGTATATAATTATATTAGATAGCTGAATGATGAGAAACGACGAGGAATAGTGCTAGGAACAAAAAAAGGGATTCTATTCCTATGAACCTCATCTTCCATGATCGAATTGATTATAGGTGTATTATTCTTACTGATATCTCTTTCAGTATATTAGCACTACGTTGCATACCGTCTATTTTTTGCACTTATCAATAGGCAATTGATAGAATTCATAATCAAGAACTGGATGTGCAAAATATCATGTCTCAAACTCTCATCAACAATAAGGATTATACTAAAGATAAGCTGAAAGAATCAAATTCAGCTCTATAGAGCAGATTTCATCAAATTCTCCATCTTAGGTGTGGCATTTTCCAGATATATTTCCAGGCATTTTCCTTTAGCTGCATCAAGGTGTTTTTTGCAGGGCGCACTAGAGAGGAGCAAAGGAGGGTGGAAAAATCAGTATTACAGCCAATCGCATGGGTAATGGAGGATTTCCGCAATGGCCATCATGGAGCAACATAGAATATGAAAGCAACAATTGAAGAAAAATTTATCTCCATGTAAAATGCAGATTTTAGAGCAACCGGAATTTATTTCCTGTTTACCTGAAAAGTTTCCACAAAAGTTGGCTTCTGATTATTCCACAGTTAAACTTATGAATGAGTATTACCTGTTGGTTGTCATACTTGTATACGCAACTGCTTATGAAAGCGATTAAATATTCAACAATCCAGCTTGTGCCTTAATGGTAATTTTTTAAGTTCTGGAATATTTAAATTACATTGCTATTTAATGCATAATTAAAGGTAGTCATATTCAACAACTGCTAGACTTTTGAGAATATCGATAAAACGACGAGTAGAATAATGTTGGGAATAAAATGATTTCCTCTTCCCCCTCCCTATCCATATCTCTCCGCTCTCTTTGGTGATGGGGGGGGGGGGGTCACTATGTTTCATTCCCTCTGGGCGTTACCAACGGCTGTCCAGAATAGGGCAACCAGAACATGCTGTTACGGCCAACAAACCAACGCGCCAACGCATTTGGACGCTTACACAGCTGAAGCAACGCTCTCACCTGGTGGAATGTCGCAGATTTTCAGCTGGAATTCAAAAAGGCGAATCATGTGATTCTATTGTTTACGTGTTGCCAAGAACTCGAATCGCAAATAAACTAGTTCAAAAAAAGTGATGAAATTAACGGTTGATTTAATGGTTGGTGTTAAAATTGAAATTCTTTTCTTTCGATTTGCTCCGGTTTTTGAGCAATGCACTTTTCATCTACTCTATACGACCTGAGAGGCTCCTAATAATCCTTACACGGCTCGTTGGCGAATTGCAACAAAAAAAGAAGATGATTTTCTGAAGGAAGGGAGAAAATTAGCCAGCACATCGTTTAGGCCGATTGCACTGAAAGCAGTGAGCAGTGTTTGATTGCTAATTATGTAGGCATGAGCCCTCTGAAGAGGCATTCTTGCAGTGGAACCAATCAACCCCTCCCCTCCGCTCTAAGAAAAACGGTATTTTACCCTCCTGATGATAATCGGATTCCACTTGTCTTATACTATAATAATGTTCCTCGTAAATCAGATTCTTTGTTACAACGTACGCTTATACTTATATTTTTTGTGATGCTGTAGTGTTGATTCCTCATGCAATTATTCAACACTGTCGTGATAACTTATCATTGATAACATTCTTATCAAGCTTTGAAAAAGTGCTCTCAACTTTTAAATGTGCAAATTTACCGGATCAGCAGTGACAGCTTGATTGCTGGTCCCTATATTGAAGGATAGTCGTCCTTTCAGTGCTTGGCCCGGTAAGATGGAACACGCTGTTACGGCGGTGTTGTCCTTAAAAAAGGGACCAAATCGGCAGAAGGTTAACTATTCGCATATATCAAATACTATAGAGGCACTAAAAGATTATTGAAATAACGAATGCTCAATTTGGTTTTAAAAAAAACTTACAATTTTTTAATGCAATAAATAAAATTTTCAAGACTAATATTAATTTGTTGGGGAAATTCAAAGAGAATATCCAGATTTCACTAATATCTAACTCTTTCACACGCTGAATATACAGTGCTGATGTGCGCACAATATTCCAAAAGAAATTATGAATAAGCTAACGTTTAAAATATTTGATACGAAAATAACATTTCATAGTTTATGATATAAACAAATAAATAAATATAAATATAAATACAACTATAAATTAAATATGTATATATGTGCATAAATTCGCATATATAAATATATTGGATATTTAGATTACTTCAAGTGAACAATACCATTCGTTTATCATTGGAGAAACCAACGGCTACATAAGATGTAATATCATTCGTCGCAACACCGTTAATTTCCATTAGAATACTATCATCATCGGTCTGCAAAGAACACATTTATAAATAATATGATCAAATTTTACCGTTACAAATTTGAAATCCTCATCAGAAATTTCAGTATTACTGATAAAATATCGTTCTCAAAACGAATATTTGCATTAAAATGTTGTTCAGTTGAAATCAGTATTGTCAATGCGAACATTGTCTGAGAATGCGAACATTGTCTGAGACGATGCGAACATTGTCTGAGACGGCGAGGAATTTTTCTTGTTGGAATTTCGGCTCATTGAGCCATTACTCTAGCAAAATGATCTCAAAAACTCAATAGGAGGCATTAGTAATGTTATGGCATATGAGACAAATGGCTAAAAATTGAAACGAAAGTACCTAAACTAATTTCAGAAAGAATCGCTATGAAAGAGAGGTAAATGAAGAAAAAGAACTTAAAATAGAGAATTTAATTGAATATTTTTATGATTTGTAAGAAAATTTTGGTATAACAGAACGGGAAAAAAAGAATGATTATCGAGAAACAATTTCTTATATTTTTTAAAGAAAATAAATATTATAATGACAATTAATATATTTCTACCCGACGATGGGGCAAATGAGGTTGAATAATGAGTCGGAAAATTATTATCGAACTTTCTTTTTTTTTAATTAAAATCTTCTTGCAGTTAGCGAAGAAGAGATTTTAAAGCTGATAGGACTTCAAGATTAGCAATATAAGATTACCGTAAAGCCTAATATCCATCATTACTGGATAAGGTAAGGCCTCTTATAACGAAATATCGACGTGGTCTTTTATCCGAAATACTAGTACAATTTATGCAAGGAATCCGTTTCTCAAAATTGCTGTGATTAATGAAGTAATCCTTTTGATTAATAAGTTGCAGAAAAATAGGGAGAACGAAGAGGGAGAACGGGAAAAGGTAAAAAAGCACCAATTTCGTGGATACTTGTTGGAATGAAACGTACCCGATAGCTGAAGGCGCTCATGCAATTCACTAATGGATCACATCCAGGTGGATTAAGAAAACAGCCTTTTTGGACACCACAAGTCGATGTATCGAATTGTGCAGAAGTTTGAATGAGAAACCACAACAGCTGAACGAATCGCAAGTCCATATCACAACGAATCACTTATATTGTTAGAGATAATCTGGAAACCAACAAAAATTATGCGCCATATAAATACATTTATCATTCAAATAACAGCGGTTTATCATACGATCGCTCTTGAACAAGCAGAAACTCAGCATTTGGATATGTTGCGCTCAAAAGAATGACTTGAGTTCCTTGTTCCGCATCTTCTTTCCCCTCTCCCCTTTCTCCACCCCCTTCTTCTATGCAGTTTGAAGGTCTCAACAATTTCGATACACCAAATTGAAAGCGGCCGGTCTACAGAACGGTAAAGACTGTCGAATCGAAGGAAATTTAAAAATTTCTTAGTATTGTATAATAA
This sequence comes from Ascaris suum, assembly GCA_013433145.1. Taxonomy (NCBI): domain Eukaryota; kingdom Metazoa; phylum Nematoda; class Chromadorea; order Rhabditida; family Ascarididae; genus Ascaris; species Ascaris suum. The sequence continues at coordinate 3,012,836 of CM024183.1, read as the reverse complement.
CTCGATTAATTCGAATATTAGAGACTATTGTTTAGAAGCTCATCTACTAATGCATTTATTACTCGTAATTTTTAATAAATTTATGAAAGACAAATATGTAATGCCATAATCAAAGAAAACCTCGAATTGCAATATTTAATAATTAGTGGTCATCTTCTCAATTGGTCATTTTTACCATTCGCATATTTCATTTTCGATCGTCGATTTTATGCTACTATTTTCTCTGTTACAAATATTTATTGAAGTAATCGCTAGCTTCAAGAGGTTTTTCACTAGCAATAAAAGATGCTCTTTGACTCTAGGAAGTAGTTGTTGTCTTTTTGAGACAACTCTTTCTTTCGATAAACTTCTCAGCTTTTATAAGTTCTCTTTGCAACAAGCTTCGAAGAATAGCGTCGCTAAATTTACATAAAATATGATTTAAAAAAATATCGTTGAGGAATATGCAAAATTTCATGATGAAATCCAACCAATCGAGCAAAGCGAACGTTGAGAACTCATCGAATAACACTATTGTTGACAAAGCGTTGAATAGCGGCTTGAAGCAATAATGATATATATATATTGCGTTTGCGTTCTACCTCTACAACTTTATTTGCGTTCTTTTATGAGGCTAATGCTGTTTTTCAACAAATCAACTTGTAAGATAAGAAAACATTTGAATGCCTCTTGAAATAGACGCACAATACGAATTGTGGAGTTCTTCGTATGTGAACAATAACGCATGTTTACATGTATGGCATCTATTGGTAATTGTTTTCAATTCAGTTTATTCCAATTAATCCAAAAATGTGCACTCTTAGTTATGATGTCGAATGTGATAATCAGATGAAATTTTTTAAAAAAAGCGCTTCGAAACCTAATTAAATATGCAAATTTTTTACGAAAAAAAAATTCATAATGGATTGAAACGAGAGAGAAAACGAATATCTTCATGAAAAAAAAAGAGCTTTGCAAAAACAAAATTTTCAAAAATTATTGTCAACATTCTTAAATTCAAATACTAGAAACTAAAGAGTCGCTTAACACATGAAATAGTCGAATTAAAAAATATTCTCTTTTGATGATCATCATCTTGTGGCTGCAATATACAAATGTAAATTTTTTTTTGCATTAAAATACTCAATATTTTAAACTAAAGTATTATAGAAAGTTGTGAGAGATTGCATGGATACTACTGAAATAGAAGGAAGTAGTTCTGGTTCGCACCTCTAAACAACATTGTGAGCTAAACAAGTAAGTAATGCAATGAAGTTATAATTTATGACCGCATATCATTTCATTTGTAATGCAACAATAAAGCGAAGTTAGTAATACCCACCACATATAAAATGTTCTAAAAAATGTCAAGAAATTTTGCCACTTACTCATATGCAAATTTTTTGCTCGCAAAAAGACGATGTTTTCCGTCTATAGATACACTAACATGAGCATTGGATAAAACGGCAGACTGAAAAGTGGTACATCTTGGTGCCAGCCTCCCACTGAGCATTTTTTTCCACTCCTATTATTTTTGAATATCGCCGAACACATTGTAACATCCCGTACATATCAATTTGGTTAATGACCGGAAAACGGTTGAAGAGTGGTAGCTTATTTCATGTTTTCGGATAACTCGATAAGCGCTGACACGTTATACCAATAACTGCTTGAATGGAAATCAATCGCTCTCATTTCCGTCGTTGTTTAAGAAATGTTTATGACTCATTAACGATTGGAATTTTATTTTTCGTAATGAATAAATTTTCCCTTAAAGTCGTATCATTTGATCAATAAAAAGCAAAAAAAAAATCAATCAATAAAGCATCTGAAAAGTATGATCACACATAGATGAAAAAGAAAAAAAAATAGATAGAACAGCTAGAAACTTTACGATTAATAAAGAGAACAGAACAAGAAAAAGAGAATTATTACTGCACGGTGTAGAGAAAACGAGCACATATAGTAGAGGCTATAACTAGGAAAGAATGTGGGAATATTGAGAATGGAAAAATAATTAAACTGTAATGCATGAAGAAGTAGAGTGCAAGAAGGGAATGTCTAACGATAATTTTAAATACCGGTAAGGTTAGCGGTGGTTACAGCAAGTCTCGGTAATAAAGTTTCAAGCCTTAATAATCGTATGTGAAAAAATGCTCTGCAGCATTCGATCTACGTTCATAAACTGTTGGTTCGGTTAAGATATGGCTTCGCATTTATTGGGATATTTCGTTAGGATCAGTGCTATTGAAAAGCATGGATGACTTTTGTGAAGAGTGATCCCCAGGTAAGCCAAGAAATGACTCGATTTTTATCCTTCGAGAGAAAACGAATAGTATTTACCTTTCTTTACCTTCTGATGGCTACCTGCATGTACTCTACTAATCGTTTATGTCCTATTTAACGCAAATTAACAAAAAAAAAATTGATAGTGCTGTTCTATGGAAGCGTTTATTATTATTTAATTGACTTTACATCACTAAGCGTATGACAACTGAATAAAATCCTCTGAGATTTGTGGTTAAAAGAATTTCTTTTATAGATCAAAAAAAAATCCTTGATGAATGATTCAAGTGTAATACTAGTGCTCGATATTTGCACATTTTTTTCGTGTGGCACTCATACTGCGAATATAGTTGTGCTAAATATGTTTGCGGCTTTTCTGCTAAGCCAGTTAAGTATGTTTGTTTGGTTGAATACCAAAGGTTTTTTCATGCCCAAGTTTCTTGAGGACGGTTCGCTAATATTTGCTAAGTGTTCAGTGCGAGGTATTGAATTAAACAAAAGTGAGGTACATTGTTGACAATTCTTGAAGACCAACGTTCACTCTTCCATCCGTCGCTCTCAATTTGCGGTTAACGTCGATAAAATTAATTCAAAGTAGTGAAAGTATAATTTATACCTCAGAGAAATCATATAACGTCCCATTTGCTCTCACTCCGCCAATGTTTTGAAACTCCTTTGGTTTCTGTATAAAATCATATGGTAATAATAAAGAGCTAAGAAATCATTCTGCGCATCACATATGCAACCGATACTGATGCAGGTATAGGTTAAGTGAATAAACACAATGTCTCTCTCGATGGAAAGAAGCTAAGCAGTAAAAACTGAGGAAAAAAATTTGCCAATTTCCGTACTGGCTAGTCGGCGCAAAATCTTTTTCATTTAGGAAACTTTTAAAAACGATTAGATTTTTCAAGAATCACTGCACAGCGCCGCCCTGACTGTCAATATTTGCTAAACGTTTCATCCGACGAAAATCTAAAATTACCCGATATATTCCACAAATAGCCTCCAGCAGAAGGTTTAAACCACGTTCGACCTTTGCTGAAATTCTCCAAATTGCATCATAAGAAGAATCGTCGGTTTACAATACAAATAGTTGTGAGCAACTTCGTAATGCAAATTAACCCTGAATGAGGTGAAAAATTTAGAACTACACTACGTGCTGCAATACTCACTTGAATTGTCAACGGAAACTGCTTCTGGCGGTCGAAAGGTCTACATATATAGATAGGTTGCTGAAAAAACCAAATTCTATTCGGTTCGAAAAATTTTACCAACAGTTTCTACAAATTTGCATTTGAAAACAACGCATGAAATCCAACATCTGAGATTAACGTTACGAACGGAATGATGGGATAATCGACTAGAAGCAACAATGCTGTAAACCAGCAAAGAAAAGCATTGAATGGAGATATGGCAAGTAAGTCAATAAACCTTGAAAATGCATTGCTTGAAGCGTCATGAATGCAAAGCTTCAGAGGCTAGAGAAGATGAACAAAGCTGTGAAACTAGTAGATCGTGTTTTCTGTGCTCTTAACATCTGCGCTAAGCAAATATTTGACTGTTGCACGACAAATTCAATCATTTCCCATTCAACTGCCCGTTTCAATGTGGTTCTAGATGAGGATCATAGAGAACTCTCAATAGAAAGTTCACCTGAATTTGTTGCAACAACTGAACTTAAAAACTTCGCTTAATTTAAGGTAAATAATGGTATTATTATAACGTACATTATTGACACAAATTTGCTACGTTCATCACTTAGATCCCCTTTCCCGTATCCCTCTCCTTCCATCCACTTATCCAGCATCTGACTTGACAGTTATTCTCACGTTGGAAAATATGTGAAAGTATTGATATAAAATTTCTGTGAACCGTTAATTTCCATTTGAGATGAGATGCAATAAACAACCACCGATTATGAATAAACGATACGGGTATTATTTAACATCATACTATTGCAATATTTTACTATGACCGAAAAATCGGAATTTTTAACTTGATCATGGTGGAAGAAAAATCCGTTTATCATTTTTACTTTGAACTGATCCTTCTAAGCAAGAAAAGAACAACGTTGGAACCAAAGAAAGCGGTAGAAAATAATAATAATAATTACATGGCGGGTATGCCGCAATCAGCAACAAAATAATTGATCGGCGACTAGTGCAATTTTTCAACAAAAGTTCAACAATAAACGATAATTTCTTCATCGTGAATTACTCGAAATTGCTTGGCATAAGCTGGTACGTTGCCAAAGTTGGTTGCAAAATGTGCTGCTTGCTTTGATTAACGAAAACTGTGATAGAGTGATGAATAAGCCAACATGCGAGCGATTTTCATGAAGCGACGAGAAACTAAACACCTTGAAACGATGCGTCAAAAAATAGCAGTTCGAGCGAGAGCGCTGCGTATGTTCCTGCATCTTTTCCTAGAACTCTCAAGAATTTCGCATTCCTGTGATATAGAGATCATGTGGTGGCCTTATAAAACAGTTCACTATGGCTTTCTATGGTCAACGAAACCCCGCTGCTGGATGCTGTGCATCATCTTCTGCCGATTTCATCTGTAATTCCCCCTCCCTTCCCCCTCCCCCCTAACCCTTCGTCTTCATCGTTTCCTCACCCCATCCTTTCATAATATCTTTTCATAATAAGCAGCGTTCCCTTCTGAAGTATTCGTTAATATGTCGTGGGATAACCGACATCACAGCAACTGCTCCCCTTCCAAACTTGCACACACATCATAAAGAGAAGTGAATCCAGCTGGAGGAATATTTCCATCTAAAGAGGAATCGCACTGTTCAATTCAAATACACTGGATGAGAACTGATATTCTAAGAGTTCCTTGAAGTATTTTTCAACTTGCCAAATACGTGAAAGTGACGGTTGCATGGGAGAGGGGGCAAAACTGAGCCCTTGTTCCTTCCATTCCAGCACATCCGTTTTAACCACTTAGCCAAGTCTATCTTCACATTTGAATTATTCGAGAGTAATTTATTGATGCTAACAATGCAGCTATAGCACAATAGGCAAACGTTTCCCGTATCACAGGATCACAAGCGTGCGTCAAACTTATCGTCGTCTCCCGTTTCTTTTAGAGATTGCTTCTGCGTTAATGAGTAATAAGCACCTCTTTTATTCATAAGTTCTGCATGTGTACCTGAAAAGAAAATCTCATTGATTTATTCTTCCACTTTTAATTATTTTTGTTTCGTTTATTTAACAACCTCGGAAAAAAAAGTCGATAATACCCTTTAAAATAATTTACAACTATTCCCCTGGCGTCTACAATGAGCACCTGCTAGTAATATAACAACTGATTTTCTCCATCGATCTAGTAATTAAATAAAGATTCCTTCATATTCATAACTAAGAAGTTCCTAAGCCGCTGCAATATCACACACTGTCGTCGAAATGTAATTCCCCGCAGACACCTGCGGATCGAAGAAGCATCGTATATGCACGACTGCTATGTGTATTTAAAGATATGAAATGCAGAGATACGTTGTTACTAATAGCTACGCAAGAATATTATATCAAACTTTATTTATAAGAACCTCACTTTAAATACTAAAGCATAATTTATTTTGCAGTTCACCTGATCTTTTGATCACGGCACTGGCGATTCAGCAAAATGAAGAGATTCAAGGTATTATGGCATTTGTTATGATAAGAATTTATGGACGGCTGGATAGACAAATAAATATGCACGTCTTTCAGCTGTGAAGTAAATAAACAAAAGAAATAAACATGTGTGTGACGTGTTCCTCCTGTGAAATAAATATGAAATAAATAAATAAATAGACGTTTTGTTGCACAACTTTAAAATGGATCAATTCGTACTATTCACTAAATATTCTATCGAACCAACCGGTTGCCGGGTGGTATAACCATCAAGTACTCGATGACTTAGACGAAGATGAGTCGTGGAAATTTTATCGACAAGGATGTTATCAATTCAATCAGCCGCTGCCATCTTATTCCAATAGTTCTTCATTGCGGAAAATGATTGCTTTGTAACGAAATTGAAATGAACCGCCTTCATTCTGTATCACTACTACAGAATCGCTCATATAAATGAATATCTTTGCGAGGAAATTAATCTAGACTTGTGAACACAAAGGTCAGGCACCTTACCGTTTGATTAGATAGTTTCTTTAGTTATGAAAAGCTAAAAACTTTCTGGAAGCTACAACCTTTCTCAAGAACGATGCCATTCTTAACGACTGCAATGCAATTGGCGTTCACAACTGTCGACAGTCGATGAGCGATTATAATGCACGTTCTGCCTTTACCTGCACGATCCAAAGCCTCTTGTACCACCTAAAACAGTTTAGACATTAAAGTTAATTAAAATTAAAAGGATGCCGAAGCATTGTTATGTTGCGCAGCAGTCATAGCGACATAAAATGATCAGGTATTTACGCCGGTCCAAGCACAAATAATCGGAGTCACTCCCACTAGAAATGAAATTGTTTCGCAGAATAAATCACAATTCGCTTCACAATTTCTAAATGTCCTAAATGGGTAGGATAAGCAGTAAGTTACAGAATGCTGCGAAGGAAGTTAGAAAAGGGAGAAAATGCATTGTATTTCCTCGCTTCTGCTTTTTTCGGTCAGGCTAAAATGATGGAGAGCATCAGATCCCACGAACGCATTCCCCTCCCCCCCCCCCCCCCCCCAACCACTTCAGCACTGCAACGATCGAATAAGACAGCGAGCATATCAAGGCAAATCAAATAAGAAGTAAAATATCACAGAATGAAAGCATACCTTCTCGCTCTCGGTGTCCAAAGCACTTGTCGCCTCATCGAGAAGCAAAATCTTTGGTTGTCTTATCAACGCTCTCGCAATCGCTATTCGCTGCTTTTGGCCACCAGACAATTGCGTTCCTTTTTCACCAACCCGTGTTTCATAACCCTTAACAAATATTTACTACTATTATTTGATAAAATCAGATATAGCTGTAACATCGGCACCAGCTCAGTTGGAAAAAGATGGAACGGAAAGTCGATTAACAGAGGTTCGATTCCGCCACCGCTTATTCATGCTTTGACGCGACAATATTGATTTAGCACAGTCGCAATAACATTGAATTACTTATGAATTACTTGTGCATTAGCCTAACATTAGAGCTGCGCATAAGATGAACATTCTTGCACCTACCCCCACTGGCTGTCAGCAATCAGTAATCGATGACCGACGTGGCGTGAAGTGCCGGTCTTCTAAATGCTCCATAATCAGCCCATCTCACCTCATCCTCTCCATTTATAGTCATTAAGGACGTAAACTTTAACTCAACACTCACATCAGGAAGTTCTTTTATGAATTTGTCAATATTGGCCAGCCGTGCCACATTGACAATGTCTTCTTCGCTAAATTTGTCCTCTTGTAGTCCATAAACAATATTTTCTCGGATTGAGCAGTCGAAGAGTATTGGTTCTTGCGAGACCAATGCCAACTGTGACCGCAAATAGGACGGATTTACCAATCGAATATCATTACCATCCACTTTCTGAATCAAATTTGTCTATTAGACGTGCACCCCTATGCACACATATGAAAGAAAATGCGATTTGACGGTTCATTGCCACCGATACCAAAATATTTATCGCTCGCGACAAAAAGCATCCAACAAAAATTATTGAGAATGAGTTGACGATATAGTGCAAGGGCAAAATATGCCGCAAGAGAGAGTGACCTCGATAGAGAAGGTTTTATATACAAACATATTTTAAAGTTACGATTTTGTGTTATTCACACACACACAGGATGAAGCCTATATTCTTCACACATAAACATTCCAGTAGGTGTATTTATGGAAAGAATAGATATCATAAATAGCATTTTCCTCCTCAGTTATATTCTGATATTACCCGCATGAAAAACCTGGAAAATGATTTTGCGTCGAAATGTACAATTCTATGTGCGCATTCCACCATACGAAATCACAGTGTGAAGTGTAACTAGTTATTACTTTATAGTACTGTAACCTATTCGGAAAACCTCTGCGAAAATAATTATAGAAGTTTTATTTTTCTTATGGAAAATCTCTAGAAATTCAGAAACATCCAGTTCTTTCTATTGCTTGTTTATCGCCTGACTGCTCCTTGGCTGACCGTCTTTAATGGAGTGAGAGAACTGGGGAACTTTCTTATCAGCAGGCATGGTACTATACAACAACCTACTCCCTGCTAAGTTTGTGTTTTCCAATTGCAACTCATGTTCACTATGTTAACGCGTATTCGCCACTCTAAGCAAAGATTAATTAAGCTGCACAATCTGAATGAATTTTCGATGACTCGTCGCAATGACGCTCTATGCGAGCGGATGCTTAGTGAATTTATAAAAAGATATTAAACTGATGATATTTGTGAAATATATGAAGAAAGACTATCAAATAAAGTATTTTCTCAATATCTGTTGCAAACTTACAATAGTTCCATCAATTGGGTCATAAAAACGTTCCAAAAGCGAAACGACGGTACTTTTACCACATCCACTTGGTCCAACAATAGCAAGTGTTTGGCCGGCATCAACTTGTAAATCAAGTCCTTTCAGAACGCCAACCTCTGGTCGTTCTGGATATGCAAAATAAATCTTTGAAAAATCGACCGAACCGGAAATTTCCTGGAATGAATCAGCCGATGAAAACTTTCATGATATGTTTACATTCTACACTCTAAACTATAGTTAACGCTGTGAAAGGTAAAAGAGATTCTACTGACATAATTAGAGTAAGTTATACAAATACATCAATTTGATTGATCAAGTATAGCGATCATTGATCAAACTGATAATTGTGTAGGAGTGATCTAATTTGTATCTTCATATCAACTCAGTTCTCATCTGATAATGGACGGAATTAATTACCGGTTTTGTGCCATCTGTTTTCATACTATCGATTTTTGGCTCTTCCTTTAGCATTTTGAAAATAATAGCAGCTGCAAATTTCGCCTTCGCATATTCGGGAAAATATGCACTTGCAAAACCCAAAGTACCAGCCGTAAAGCTGATCGCGAAGAGAACCCTGCAAAGAAGAGTCGATGCAACAATATGTTTTACTTTCAAATAATACGCACCTCCATTTCTGAGTAAAAGAAAGCGAATAAGGTGAAGGAAGAATCAAGCAGTAATGAGAAACTAGCTTCTCCTTAGAGATACTTCGAGTCAACGCCATAGAGGTGGTTATTAAATTTTTCGAAGAACCTAACTGTACGAAATTCAAAGCAAAAACTATAAAACAGCAGAAATGACGAATGAATAGGATGACCGCTGTCCACTTTAATGAACATGACTTCAAGTTTAATGGTTATTAGATTGTCCACAAGCAAATGAATTTCTAACTCTAACCTAAGAAAGAGTAATTATTACTTCAACTAGCGTACCGTTCAAATCTTAAAACAAAGAACAATTTAACGGAAGTTCACCTAGTGAACAGGATAAAAGCTTTGCAATTAAAGTGAAGTCATTATATAAACTGTGATGTTAGATTAACCTGAAATTGAAATCGAAGACAAATTTTTAATACTCATTCCTAGAACTAGATAATTTCAGAAAATAATTTTGTAGAATTACAGAAATGATTATGAGTAATCTAAAGAAGTGATTTATAAAGTAGTACAGAAATTAAAAACAGTACAGAAATTAAGTAATAAATAAATATTGAAATGTTATTTTAAGATGGAAATAATTTTGCTAAATTTGAAATGAATCAAACATAAACAACTAACTTCATAACATTGATCGGTGAGGAAATCGTTTCAAGAATCAAAAAAAGTCCAAAACGAAATGCCGACGCGTAAAGGAAATAAAAGATCGAATTTGCGAAACCATATGCTATTCCCTGAAAAAAAAAAAAAAAAAGAAATTTCCACATAAACGGTGATCCCAATCACTCATAATTGCTATTTTGCTCTATACGAAGCGTCCATATGTGAACTTTCATATGTAATTTCCTTATCGTTTTCTTATCTTTTTTTTTTCCTCCAAAACAATACTACACAATATCTTTCTTTCTACGCTTATGCAATTGTATATCGTTCATCAATGACGTCATTCATCTATGAAATAAATGACGTCATAAAAATGTCAACTTTCATAAAAAGTATCTGTTTAATTTTATTACGAAAATTTTCGAGCGAACAGAAAACGATTCTGTTGAAAAGGCTATAAATTTCACATATATGAATGCCATGAGTGTTAATTCTCTACAGTGACAGGAAATGAGCTTTGAAACTGAGCTCTAATTTTGTTATCGTTCATTCTTCAATTTCCTAGACGCAATGATTAAGTGCAAGAAAAAAAACACCTTATGTAGTTATAAAGTACCTTCGCTCAATTACACTAGCAACAACGCTTAACTAGATAAATGAAACGTCGAGAAGAAAACATTTAATTTTATATTTATAAAGGCAATCTTCCCAACCAAGTCTCTGCGTAATGGCAATAAAAAGTGAGAAAAGAAAATAAGAAAAACGTTTCCACACATACGACGGCATCACAACTATAATGCTTAGAGGAATCCTCATGCAAAAATCATTATTATACAACCCAAAGGTAGTTTTGGAGTTTCGGTTTCTTCCAATCTTAGAGTTACTCGTTCAAGCCGATGAGCTCCCAAATGCCCCCGATTTCACCTAACAATATACCGTTTTGAGGCTATGACAGGACCACCTTCCCCTCTCCTCTCTCATTCTCTTCCCCTCAGCATTCACTTACCTGCGCAATCGCTTTTCTCGTTGAACTTTTATGCGGTCTTTCGAGAAAATGGCAAAACTTTTCATAGAATCTTCGCTCAAGAGTAAGTGCATGCACCGTACGAATACTTTCGATCGCTTCCAATGCAACCTGAAATGTTGCGCCTATTGGATGACGTGCAAAGCTGGGAATCAAGAAAGTGCCATGATTATATCAGAATTATGGAGGAAAGTCGGAAAAGGAAATCTCCGACGCTTCAAAGCAGTAATCAAAAGATGTATTCATAAAAAGTCATCGTTCCTCGACTGCGTCAAAATCTGACAACAAAACGAAAATAAGCCAAATTTCAATCGACAAAATGTTTCAACAGAATTTTACCGATAATCGCCTTTACCGCATACTTTTTATAGCATTCAAGTTTATAGTACATTCAAAAATGTCAAAACAAAACATATATTCATAAAAGGTGAGAAAAGAAAAGAAGAAAAACGTTTCCACACATACGACGGCATCACAACCATCACAACCGGTGCACCGAACTGCCATGATTGAGCTTTTTTTACGTTGATCCATTAATTTATTTTTATTGTTTTACTCCATCACAACGTATACGGTGAAATCACCCACCTTTCCATAGATTCGATTCACCTTTTGCAAATAAACGCATCTTTCATCTCCTTGTGGAGTTTATTCATCTATGTTCTTGAAAGACGCATCTCTCTGTTATAAGAAAGCAAGCATCACCTTTCCACTACTCGCCAATTCCTTTGCATCGTGATTATGTCTTCCTTCGATGTATTTCAGGTGGAATGCCTGTCCAACGCCAGCAAGTGGGAAAATCGCTATAACCAGCAATGCCATTTGCCAACCGAAATAAAACGCGATTCCAACACCAAATCCCACCGATACAAGCGATGATAAAACACTCCCCAGACGATAATCGATCGCCTTAATATAGTTATCTCAGGCTGATCCCATTCTGGATGCATGAATTATTATTGAAAAGATACTCAGGCTGATCCCAATTATTATTATTGAAAAGCATTAGGGATCGAGAAAACTGAGCAAAATCAGTTAATCAATCAATATCGTTCAACGAACCGATTTAACATTCGGTGTATCAGTTGCGAGACGAGTCGAAATTTTACCACTTGAATGATTTGGCATATCAAAATAGGCGATATCCATTCGCAGAACATTGTGAAATATGCGTGAACGCAGACGACGCGTCAGACGTTCGGCCGACATACCGAAGAAAAACGCCTGAAGATGGGACTGATTTCAGCTCAGTATAAATTATTAGCTGAAAACGCCGAAAGTCAAACATGCCCACCAAGTAAGAGAGTTACACTACCTTAGCTGGTTGCAGTACCTATCAAGGAATATAAAATCACAACGCCGGAGAAAATTTTCATTCGCAATCACATCCATGCTCGGGTTTGCGTTCTTACTTCTAATCCACAATAAATAAACTTTATACAGTCTGCCGTCACAGTGTGAAATAAGGATGATGGATTCGCCAAATCGCTTCCTTTATTAAAATTAATCAAATTTGTTTTTACATCAAACAATGACACAATGCTGTTGCTTCTAGAATAAATCTGAGTTCGGACGTTTGTTGGAGGACGTTACTTAGTAAGAGCTCGTGGCCTTGGGATCATGTCATCCTTATGTAGAGGATAGGCCCGGCTGTTTGAGCCAAACCGACTTTGAATGCCCAGAAGCAATGCTATTATACATTTATAATCAAATAAACATTTATAACATCAACATTTATAATCAACTAACCTGGATGAGCAAAGTGATCGCGGAGACGGCTCCTAAGACAAGGAACATGAGCGAATAGAAATGACCATTGCTGAGCATCTGATCGCGTGGTTTTGCAAATATCTAAACTTGAATACCCGTTAATATTTCCTTTCTCAACGTCATTGGGGATCACATAGTTAGAATCATTGAAACGTTCGTTGAGCAATTAAGCCTTTGGAGAAACATATGAACTTCGATATGTATATATATATATATATATATATATATATATATATATATATATATATATATATATATATATATATATATATATATATATATATATATATATATATATATATATATATAATAAATGGAGAGCGGGTAAATATATTAATTATCGGGAAGAGACCATCAAAATAAACAAGAATTTAATAAGTTCGAATTAAATTCGACGAATCTGCTCCACAGAAACAGCAACAATTTGTAAAATGCAATCGTGGGCGCGATTAAATTCGGCCGTCCTGATGAAACTGTCCTGCGCATCCTTGTCGAATTTCTATTTATTTGAATGCAACTCTAGAAACTAGATGAAAAGTATTCCTCAGCTCCTTTGTAGCGCCATAAAAATGACGATCCTTTACGAAAAAAAAAAAATTCTACGAATTCGAACATTTGAAGGTGTGTTGTATTATATTTTCTGCTTCCCATAAGCAATAAATCACCAAAGAGACAGTTCACAGCCTCATCGTCTTGAGCTTCTCTCGTACACATCACAGATCGATAATAAAGAACGCGGTTCTACCTTGCCTCTGAACTGCCTAATTCCTTTAAGGAAAGATTTTTTCCCCTGCCGAAGCATTATTAACTTATATTGCTTGCCGAATGACAAAAATCATGTATAAAAACACAAAAATAACAGGCGAAGCAATCAAGACGAAAGGGACGCGGAAGAAAGAGGAGGAAGGAGGATGCTACAACGAACTGAAATAGAATGCTGAGATGAGTTAAATTTGCGCTGTTTCCATGAAAATTTTGAAAAAAAACTTCTCAAATAAAGTATTAACAGTTCTTATAACTTCTCGTGAAAAAAAAGGGTAAAAGAATTAGCTGAATAATCAAATAAAACTTGAAATCCATATTTTCCAATTGTGCCTCATCCTCGGTATACTTCCACCTCCTTATCTCCCTTCTTAGTCTGCAAATACTTCCTCTCCCATCAGCAACTTTAATCATCAAACATCATCTTCATGATATTCGTCGCTGAATCGTTGTTGCGGCATACTAATCCCACAGCATTTGTCTACAAAGCAATCACGAGTCGAAGGAATTTCATACTGCCGAAAAGAGGGGAATTCATCTCGGAATTAAATTACTGCTAAGAGATATGTTACAAGAAATCGATAACACTTATGTTGTTTAAAAGATGGGTTTCTACTAAAGATAAGGCGCAAATGTGAAAAGACAATACTTCAGCGATCGCCTCCCTCCCCCCTTCCCGTCCCCTTAAAAACACGTACCGCAAGTATTTCGTTGAAAATCAGCGAGAATACTGGATACACAGATCCTTGTATTAGGCATGCGAATAAAGCAAGTATTATGTATATCCATTCGGGTCGAGCGTATTGCAAGATCTCGATAAGATTTGACTCGGTTGCACCTTCCTCTTCCATTTCTATTATGCAAATAATCACAACCACCGTAACGTACCGGCTACCAACCAGTGCTCATCCATTCCACAATGGGTTCACCGACTGTTGGCAATCCTTTACATGACTAGCAGTTCGATGTTCTGGTCATTCTCAGAGCTGCTACTACAAAAATGATGGAGCAAACAAAATATCGCAGACGAGGAAGGAGGCTATCAACTAATCGGCCCAGTTTGAAGAGAAAAAACGAATGATAAATGAACGTGAAGTTATAACTTCAATAAAGTTCAATAAAAATAAAGAAGTGCGAAAAATCGAAACTAGATTTTTGATCACGTAGCTTCTTGCTAGGCTATCGTACGTGAATGAAATCTCCTTCCGATATTTGGCTAGCCATTTATTTGGCTTAAAAAACGATACTTCATCTGTACGATAAAATATTCTGAATTTTATTATGTGAACTTTCATCCGTTCTGGGGTATTTAAACCGTGATTGCTGTACCGAACAGGTTAAACATATGATTTTCTTTTTCAAGCCGAATTCCGACTGGCATGTAGCACTTTCACTGCCGCCGTGGCTAACAGTCCATAATCGACGGCGGGGCCAAATTTAATGTCGCACATTTTTCCCTCAACCCCCTCTCACTCCTACGAAATCACTGCATTCCATAGAATATGTTCTTTTCTCTAACAATTGCAGCATAGTCAATGAAACTTCTTCCCTTTCGCATTTCATTTAAAGAAATATGATTGATAAACCTTTCTTAAGTCGCTCCGTTTCCTTCTTGATGTCTTGCTGAGCACTAGGGTCGACGCCGCTCTTTGATTCGGTTCGAGAGGTGAATCTTGGTGATAATGGTGCATCCTTTTCAGACGTAGTGCTCGACAATCGTGATCGACGGGAGATTATCGATGGAGAACGATACGCAATCTCATGCCCCTCTTTTGCGGCTATAATAAGATGGAATAATAATCAACTATTATGGTACAACACTAAATAAAAATCTGATATAACTCGGCAACCTCGGAAATGCAGGATAAGCCCATTACAGTCAAAGGTTTTCTGGGCGAGGCTACGTAGTCCACAACATACTGCTGGGAAGGATTCCATAAAATAACTTCAATAAGGAATTAAGATCCAAGCAATACACACTCCCTCAAAGCAGACAAAAAGTTAGAAAATGTGGCAACAACTTTAAAAAATTTTTAGCGTTTGTTTTCGAGTGATAAGTGAGGAATGAGCAGCACTTGGTCAAGTAAGCTAATCATGTTCAAATACGCGAATATTTAGTGACGTGGTAAACTCCTGAAATCTTAAGGAAAAATAAAGCATAAATCACCAACACATAGAAAATACTCATTTCACTTATTTAAAATGAAAACAAAAACAACTTGAAAACGCAGAGTCTTCTGCCAAGTCGGACGCAAAAGTCGATAAAGTGATGAAGAGGAAGATGTGACTAACTCTACCCTCCTCATTCCAAATCCCATCACCTTCGCATCACTTCATATGTTAGTGAAGAGTCATTTCACCAAATATTCCAAAAAAAAAGGATTCAATGCAACTTTTGTATAGTGAGAAATAATTTCTCCGTTTTTTATTTCATAACTTTACATTCATACTCTTAATTTACTGCAATTTTATTTTCATATAATGGAAAAGCAAAAACTAAACGTTTCTCATCCACATCGGCAAAAACTTGAGCATTGACAAGTTCACGATAAAATCCATTGGCTGCAATTAATTCGTTGTGAGTACCAATCTCGATAATACGGCCATCCTTCATTGCAATAATTTTATCAGCATTTTTGATGGTCGATAAACGATGTGCTATCACTAATGTTGTTCGACCTTCGGCCGCCTGAAACTATTCGCTAGAGCATTTTGCGTCATTGCATTGATCAATATAGAAATCCTCATCTTCACTGAATTATTCTTCTTTTTTTTTGAAAATTTCGAACATTTTCCGATAGAAATTTTTTAAAAACTCAATCTGATATGCAATAAACAATTACTCTGCGTATTGTTCACCTCATCACACTTCTAGTAAACATATGAATCTCGTCCTTCCTACTAAAAAAGTTACAAACCATATACGAGCGGCATAGGAGAAAAAAGCGGGCAAGCAACAATATTTCCCAACTGCTTGATCGATCAGGTAAAATTCCAGAAATTTGGAAGTCGCAAATCGGAAATAAACCTCCAATGTCGACTGCTACCTATAGGTATGAAAACAATGTTAACAAGCGAGATCACCTTTTCGAGTGCTTGTTGAACGATACTTTCACTCTCAGCATCGAGAGCACTCGTCGCTTCATCGAGCAACAAAATTTTGGGATTGCGAACAAGAGCACGTGCAATGGCGATACGTTGTTTCTGACCACCAGACAACTGTGTACCTCGATCACCCACTATCGTTTCGTATTTCTGCAAAAATTAAATATTTCATTTGTTCTCTGCATAAGATTTCAACTAATATTAATATACACCGATTGCTAACATATAATCATTTTCTGTATTTCACAGAGTGATATGCAATAAGATTGCACACAGGACAGGTGAATAGTTTTCTAGCCTCATTTCAGGTGGTAATTCCGGTACAGTTTCTGTTGACAAACCTCCAGTAACCGCTGAACCTTCAGCCTGGTAAACTTCAGCCTACATATGTAAATCACCTCTGCGAGTAGAGGAGGGCGAAAGATTGTCGAAAATGCGGTTGTTACATAGCCAAGAAAAATAGATTTGAAAAAGCAAGATGCAGTAAAACATACATTGGGAAGCTGGTTGATAAAATTGGTAGCATTTGCACGTCGACATGCGGCAATGATTTCTCCCTCGGTGACATCCTCATTTCCCATTTCGATATTCTCCTTAATTGTCGTATTGAAGAGTACAGGTTCTTGTGACACAACGCCGATCATTCTTCTCAGATACGCCAAATTCAATGACGATATTTCATGGCCGTCGATTAGAATCTAAAAACAAATTTTATGGAACAAATATAGGCTCAAAGTAATCGTTCCCAACAATGGAGTACTAGTGAATACGTGCATTGAAATCTTATCACGTGGGATTCGAATCCATACCTCGGTAGTACGCGTCCGATGCTTTACCAACTTGGCTATTCGCAACCGGCTTAAACAAAATGATCAAGTGCAGAGAAATAAAATCAGAACACATATCGCAAAACGCAATACAGAAAAACGAAGATCAAACTATTAAAAAAAGCATAAATGATTGCCAATTTATGAGGAGGAATGTGGGAGAAAACTTCTCGTTAACACAATGACTCTAAAGAATTCATTAAAAAATACCTTTCTACATAGCGTTTAATGTTCCTGCTTATTCGTTTAATTTCTTTTTCACACACTTAAGAAACCGACGTTCTTCATATCTCTGTATTGCGCCATTATTTGCCGATGAAATGTAACTATTAATGGATGTATGGTTATTTCACTGGAAGCAAAGTTAAAACGCAATACTTCATTTTTTGGCAAACACAAATGAAGAGCGACCTGAGGTGCTAAACACTTCCGCATTTCAGCCTAAATGAGAAGCATATATTGCAGAAGTTTCGGTGAATTCGTTGAAATTTTCTGTTCATTTTAGTAAGAAAAATAAGCAGAAAACACTCTTTTATAGGGTAAATTTTACACCTGCTGATGAAATTCTTCCTCTATTCTGATAGTTTTTACTGCTTTTTCATAAATTTGTAGATTTTTTTTTCACGATCAACCTTGTCGAAGTCATTATAGCTCATAGTCACTCCTTTCTTTCTAAACCCAGAAATCTTTGTTCTAAGAATACAATCGGAATTCCTTGCACTAACTATCGAACATACCTTTCCACTCTCCGGATTGTAATATCGAAGAAGTAAACTGACTACGGTACTTTTACCACAACCACTCGTTCCGACCAATGCAACTGTCTCTCCGGGATTAACGCTGAATGAAATTCCATTCAAGATCTGCAAACAGGCAAAAACATTCTGAGAACCAATGAATTTCAACTGATTGTCGATGTTAACGATCATAACCTAATGACAATTTCACCAAACGACGAGTTCAGAGCGGTAATGACTCGACATTCGAAGAATTAGTCGGTATGAAACATGGACGCACGGTTTAAACCATTAATGGCTAAAAAAAGTCATACTCGATAATTTCACCGACTTGGTTCAAATCCGTGAGTGCATATTTTAGTGCAACATCGGTTAGTACGAATGAAAAAAACCTTACGACCATGTGCCGCTCACAACAGATGAGACGAGGCTTCACATCGGTGAATTTTAACTAGATATTCAAAAAGAGGGGATTTTCTTTGAAGCAAAACATGAAATTTGCTCAATAAAATGAAAAAAAGTGGATTAAATATCAGCAGATTAGAAGATGTGATGCAATTGAAATCAATTAAAATAAGTGCTGAATCATGACGCAACTCAAAATCAAAGTATTCTCTTTCGTTTCCGATATTCCAAATCGAGTGTATATCACGCATTTGTATATACGTTCTTTGCCAAACTAAACGTTTGCGTTTGGCCTTTAGGCATACTTCCTTCATCAAATTCAAGCGTTACATAAATGAATTAACATTATTCACGTTTTCAACAAATTCCGCTGAAATAAAACGGCGGTTTCTCAAATGCTCATAACGACAGGAGACCTAATAATACTATTTCCTTTGAAAATGACTCGAGCTATTGAAATCATTCTTCTCAAATCCGATTTGCTGTAAAAAAAGAACTACTTTCTATAAAATTTCGTGGAATAATACGCTCATATCACCTCTAATTGTAGGCAAATCGAACAGAAATTCCCACATATCGGATAGATTTGAACTAATTTCCGACATATTACAGACCTCGAAAATTGCTGACTAATTGAAAATGCGGAGTAAACAGAATAAAACGCACCTATAGAAATAAATAAGGCAAGTATGACATCGATTAACGCGCTGTTTTAAAAGAAAAGTTTTTGAAATAAACATAGAAAAAGATTTTGATAGTATATTTTTCATTAATTCAGTTCAAAAATGTCCAACCTTTATGTCGGGTCGTGCAGGATACGAGAACTCGATGTTCTTCAGTTCAATTTGTCCTTTCATTTGCTTTGGCTTTTCACCCGATTCATCATATACGTCTATTTCAGGCACCTATAGAATATCATATTCGAAGCAATTTTTCCATGTCTACGTCATCTGAGGATTTTAAAACTCAAGTGGTGACATGCAAACGCGACAAGATAATTTTTGATATATTCTAAGATTATGGCTTGCATGCATTACGAACAAGCATTTATATCATGTTTGAACGAGGTCTATCGACCATTCCCTTCCTTTTCCCCCCTTCCTACCTTCATGGATATAAAAAAGTGTTTAGGAAAATTGTAACCTTGACAAATTCCCATAAAGAATTAACAATCTAATCAAGACGAACTGCAGTGTCAACACTTCAACAAAATCGACAGTGAAAAATATTTGTTTGGCTGTTCAAAAGAAAATATTTGGTATCAGATTCATGAGACTAAAAATTCGAAGGAAGAGTTTTACAAACACTTACCCGATCGATGATTGCGAATATTGCACCGGCAGCTCCTAGTGCACTGCCGAATACTGCAAACTGTGGTCCGGCTTGTCCTAGAGCCATCGATCCCATCATCACACCGAAGAACACCTATAAGTTTAGATTTGAGAAAACCTTGCAGATGTTGTATTGCAGTGCGTTCATGATTGAGAACAGGTGTTGTACATAGCAAAAAGATGTGACAATGAACGAAGAGAGAAAAACGCAGGAGGAACAATAGCGTGCGATTTCGCACTGACATAAACGCAAAAACATGTGCAACCATCGTAATCGCTCCCACACCCATCACTCAGCTTCTACCGTATTTTATTCAGCATATTTACACATTACACGTGCACCTTGATGTTACTGGTAGAATGATCTCGACAGTAAAAAAGGTTCTTCTTTTAAAATTAAAAAAGACTGCGCAGCTATCGCAATCATTCCTTCCAGGCCCCATTTGGTAGAATAAAATTTTAAGTCCGCGTTGAATATGATGATAAATCGTTTTCGTACGCTTCTGCAAATCCACATTTGCAAAACCCATTATTATATTGCCATATCTTCTCCTATGCATGTATATTTCTGCTTCTCTACCAGAGAGTTTCAACTCCACTAGAGCTGCAACTACTAATTTTGATGAATATAATATGCAAATTAGATATTTATAGATATCGGGGCTGCCGACAATTTACATAAAATTCCAAACAGTTCGATCGAGTTATTTCATATATCGGTGCGAACTGTACATGCTTAAATCTCTGTCGGCAATTCCTTCAATTCATTGGCCTGAAAAGCGCATAAAGCGGTTGCAAAAGTGCATAAAGCAGGAGGTCCTTTAGTTTACTTCCTTAATACTTACCAAGATGCTCGAAACATGCTGCAAATAGTCATACCTTATCCTCTTTTCCCTCTTACCTCTCTAGCCTCTTTCTCCTTTGTAGCCGTTTTATCAATGATTGGACAACAACTCCATACCGCTGAACATAAACAGTAGCGAAACTTAAACTATTAGATCAGCTCCCTGGTCGTCGATTATAATATTCAAGAATACTTTTTGGTTCGGTCACTAAAGTTTTAAAAAAAGTAGGATGCACTGTTTTATTAATTTGAAGGCTATTCCATCGAAAGCAACGATTAACAAATGAGATATACAAAATTCTACAGCACTAACGACGTCTTCCAGGTTGTTCTAAACAACTGCCAACATATGACACCATCATTAAATAAATCAACAATTCCACGCATAGTAACAGTCGAATTCACAATAATAAGTAAAATCACAATAATAGCTTACAGTAAGCAAAGTTCCTGGGATAAGAACGCCATTATAGACGTATCCAGTACCAACCCAAAAAGCGAGTGCATAAGAGCCAAATATGATGAAAAATGTTAGTCCGAGTCCAATTCCAACGTAGAGTGATTTGAGGATTCCATCTCGCATTCCACCTCTTAGCGCTTCGTTGTACCTATCGAAAAAATATTTCAATTGAAACCCATGGCTCATTCGATGCATAGTAACTTTAATTAGAATGGTGTGTATGAAACCATTCTATCGGCCACTTTTGCTGATGGCAACAGCTGAACTCTCAGAAAGATATAGTAAACAGAAAGGACTATCGTCCCTAGGCTCTTTCCTCGTCACTCTCGACAGTCCCAAGAGTTACCTTTTATTGCCTCAAATTTCATGAGCACTTCCTGCTCATGTTGTGAAAAAGTGGATGATGTGTGTTCTAGATTTCACCTTAAAACACCTTAAATGTCCTAAAACGTAAAAATATGCGACACAATAAGCGCTAACTGCCTTTAGAGCGTACTGACGTCTCTCTCTCCCTTAATTTAATCTCTTCTTTGGAATTTTCTTCTGACTATGGCCTTGCTTCAACGGATACGACTAAAGACGATAGTTTAATTTCTTTTAACGGGTTATAATTAATGGTCGTAAGAAATTGGTTAAGAAGCAACCAACTTATCATCTTCAACTTAATACTCTCAAAATTATGTGCTAAAGATGAAGGGAGGGGGAACCTGTCACATTCGAATTTTTGTCCATTGAAAGCGACAACCGTTCGAATCGATGTGAGTACCTCTTCAGCTATACCACCAGCGGTCGCGTAGTTTTCTGCTTCTTTAGCAGTAGCTGATGCCATCAACTAAAATTTTAGTCTATTTTCTGGGGTGGATTTCGAGATTGATTAGATCTAATAAACCAAATCAATAAATCTCAACTATAGATAACGAATAAATAATAAGCAATTCTTTAAATAAATTGAATAAAATCTCAACGGAAAGCTCACATACGTTGTTTCACATCATCAACATAGTAATTTCGAAATATCAATGCAATTATTCCTTTCCTTATTTTCATTTAAAATACCTCTTTCATTCTCGGAATCGCCTTATAAAACTTAATGAATTCAGCTTTGAAATTTCTAGTTATTTGAATTCAGGTAAGTAAACAAATCATCGTTAATCCGATAATAACACCTAAAAGGTATTGGATTTAATTTCTTTTGAATCTAACTTCGGCTCCTATATTCAAAAATCAATCACGCTAATTATCCAATATTCTATCGAGTACAAACCTTTGCTATAAATGCTCCACAAATGACCATGAATGGTGAGAGTGACATCATAATTAGTGTTAAACGCCAATCGTATGCAAATGCAACAATAAATCCGGCAAAGAATTGACTCACAAATTGAATCAACAACGCTACTTTATCACCGGTTCCTTCTTTTACTCGTTCGAGATTGCTAAAAACAGAATAAGTGAATAAATAAAGCAAACGACAGAGAATATCTAATAATTGTATGGACAGAATATCAACAAATATATTCGAATAACTTTAATTAATTTATCGTATCGATTCTAATAAAACCTCTCCTTAAACATGAGTTTTAGAATCCTCTTGTTTGAAAGAAATCTACCTTCTTCGACCATCACTCTAGGGAAAAAATAGGAGATGATGTGTTCTAAACAGCTGAATGCATTTAGGAACGAAAAAGAGGTGATTAGCAGACAACAAGAGCTTGTCGACATTTCACGTCATTTCATTACTGAAAAATGACTTTTATGGTTTTCTCTCTATACAATAAAGATTTTGTAGCCCTTGGGGCTTTCGTTCGATGGCTTACGGTATCTTCATTATATTCAAATAAATCATTAAAGAGAAAATATTTTTTCGCATTCAAATAAGCGACTAACTCGAATAATTTCGCAGTAAGTGTACCACTTTGATTTTTATCAAACCATCCGATATCTTGACGAATAATCGCTTTGAAGAATTCTTTTCTCATACGATGATTCATATTTTCGCATGCAGTCAAATAGCACATCACCTAAATTGGAATTTCAACTTCAATTATGAAAAAAATGATAGTGATGGGAATTTCTGAAATTAGATAATTATAAATTTAAAAAAAAGTAAATACAATATTTTTGAAAAATGAACTGAATTTGAAGCTCTAAATATTAATTTTCTACTTACTGATGTAAGAAATCAGTATATGAACATTATATGTTTCCATACTTTTCCGAAAACTTTCATAAATAAACTCCTATAAAAGAGTTACAATCTATTTTTCTTTTAGTGGAGATCATCATATGTTTAGTGCTGATCACTGTGGTTCTTTTATCGATTATTCTTTTATTGCTTTATCGATTATCGATTCTTTTAACGATTATTCATTCATGTAAACTAAATAAAACGAGAATATTATAGGTAAGCACTAAATAAAATTGCTATACCATTGTAGGATATCGAATGATTACGATGAAATATGTGGGAGAGACACGAATAACGAGTAAACAGGAAGTGATCAAATCGACAAGAACAGAGTCGTACATTTACATATATACCTGCCCCATTTGCTTGTATATGTTTCCTCACTAACATTCATCATAGCATCGTAACTCAGTGTACAGTGAAACAAGGTTGCAACTACGATCAAGGATACTACAGAGTGGGTGAATGAAAGAGATATAAACAGAGGGTGGGAGGATCTCGTTCTAAAGCAACGAGAATTTTCGACGATTATCGCTTTATTGTGTTAAGAGAGGAGCATGCATAGTATCGGAATGATCTTTCACTTATATGCCCTCAATGATTATATGCAAGCTCGTTTGTGGTTAATGAACGGACAACAAAAAAATCATATCAAAGATGTTTAGAAACTCGAGTGCAAGCAATTAAAGCTTTTCGAGTGGCAAAACCCAAAATATGCCGAAGTATTTGACTTTTTGAGGTAGATCTTCGTATAGGAACTCCAAAGACCAACTTCCGGTCTCAATATCTTGCATCTATAAAATATTGCAACATAGTAACAGCTTCGTCAGCGTTCTGGTGCAATCTCTTTTGGTTGGTTCACCCACCCCGTTGATTATACGATTCTATGAACCTGTTTTAGTTTGATTTCTGGCTTTTTTTTAAAATCACCTTTGTGTTCTATATTATGGATATCATAACCAAACAAACATTCATTACCTGAATTGTAGCCGCACATAGGATTGCAATGCCGATCCAAACGTAATCTATACAATACGATACGACTTGATCAGAAAAACCATCCCATGTGAAATTCTCCAAACTGGCAGGAACTTCTACATCCGGATCAGCAGTTGTATTAAGTTGTGGTCTCAGTCCTATAAATTAATAAAGGTAAGTAGGTTTTTAAAGAGGATATAACTTCAAAAAAAACCAAAGGATTTCTACGTTCTAATCTGATCTAGGCAGAAACAGATTATAAAATAATTCTTGAATTTATTTGATAGACAGTAGTGTTAAGACGAAATAATGGTTAATGACATAATTTTACACTATTTTTGAATATACAATAATCACATTCCTTTCTTGTTATGCTGTAATGGCGCATTAGAAAACGCAAGAATTCAATATTAGAGAACTTCTTTTTAAAGAAAATTTTGAGAACCACAACTTCGGTGGTTTGCAATTTATCCTTCCTCCCCTCACACCTCCCTTGACCCAAAGTATTATACTTCGCAATAATAGAGCCTCAAATTATAGATCATGTTTTGGAAAATCCTTTTTTTGTTACTGATGAAAACCAGGTATACCTAGGTTATAAGCTGTTTGCGCATCGACGAACGATTGCGACATATTGCCCATAAGTATTGAAAGAAGTGGAAAGCCACATCCCGTGCCAATCGCCACTAATGAACCAATCGCAAATAGCACACGATCGAATGTGGATGAGTAACGCAACTAAAATATAGTTATAGCATATTGACTAAAAAAAAATTTTCAACACATAATTTCCGCAATATCCAAAAGAATGATTAAAAAAATAAACTTTATGGAATTCTCCAAAGAGGATAATGTTCTTCTGATATTAAAAAAAAAATGAAAAGTAATTAATTCGAAGATTTCGCGACGGTTTTTGATTTTTCGAAAGAATTTCGAAATTGAAAACCACTAAAACTGATTGAAAAAAAATGTCGCTATATTTGTGGAAATTGCAAAAGAGAATGCATTCGGTGGGCTTTTTTCTTTCTTTGTTGATGAGACGTGTGAATATCACCTGAAAGATATAAGCGGAAATATTATAGTGAAGAAATGCGTTGAAATAAGCAATAGTATGGGTAATTCTAAGAGAGATAAGTTGAAGAATCTAGAAAATCAACGCAACAGATGAAAAATATCAAAACCTTTAAGATTCATTAGGCGAATGTAATATAAACCTGATTAAGTGACACATTTCAAGCCAATTGAGCAATCTCATATAACTGAGTTATCCCACACTTCCGGTTGTCGTAATCGCACAAGTCGATTATACCGGTTGTGGCAAACGTAACATTTTGCATAGCACAATCGCGAGTTTTCGCAATACAAAAAATGACACCCCATTGTGCTTGATATTTCGAACGATTATCCCGCTTGTCTTTAGACTTGGTAAAACTATCTCAGGCATTAGACAAGCAAATGTGCGCAGATTTTGAAGGAGAAATAGGAGTGTTAAGTGCACATTATTTGTGCCGTGCGAATTGTTGCATTCACTTTGGAAACTTCACCAACGGTTCTGCTTGTAAACAGCTAGAGTACGCGATCATCTATTATACTTGGTATAGTTGACCTGATTTGCAGTAAACCTCTTTTATGAGGATGAAAGAGGGCGGAGAGGTAATTCACAGTCAATTTGATAGCTGCATTTATACGCACAGAATAATGTCTTCAAAAAATATATGAATATGATGTCAACAATGGACGACGATTGGGATGATAAGGGTAGCGATGGGCGATGGCTGGGCGATATGAAGTATTCTCGCTGATAGATTACTGCAAATCTTAATGCGCGCAAAATATGAACTAGTAATTTTTTCTTATTTTATCGAATATTTCCTCAGATATTGCTTACTTAAACTTAAGGTCTCAATATTGAATAAATTTTGCGTTGACTTTTGCAATTTTCGAAACTTTTCAATATTATTTGAATAATCACACTTTTTTATGGGCATAAAAAACATTACCAATTGTTTCAAAGAAGCTTTTGGCGGTGGCGTTTCTTTTGGTTCGTCCGATTGCCTGAAATAAAATAAACCGCTTATCGCATTAAATTCATGTCATATTGGAAATGAAATTAGAGGAATATTTTTTGAAATTAATACTTATAATTTCAATAGTTTTTTTTATTAATATGTAGTATAGCAAATACAGTAAATACATGTGTTACTAGGTATATTATCAGGTATACATAAAGTGCATAAACTATACCCGCCTCGTTCATAAATCTGCAAAGTTCATTTATTTGATGGAAAATACGGACATAATCGTCGACGGACATAATTTTTTAAATTCCTTAAAAGGTAGTTCTGAAAGAAAAATATGTGATGAGGACGTGTCGAATATAAAACACGGCGGCGATTTGTTTTTACAGCCATGCTAAATGAAAATTTTCGTTATATTTTCACTTTTTTTCATGGCGCTTTTGTCAGGGCACTGCAAAAAAAATAGTCGAGGAATTTGCAAATTTCCCCGAAAAAAAATATAGCAAAATTTTTTCATATTATTAGATAAAATGTGTCTTCGATATTTTTAATGTAATTTTTATTAATCGATGATTAATAATTTCTATTTCAAAGTTTTTTCCACATTTCTAAAATTTTTTGATGAAATCACGCAAAAAAATACTAGTTTCAGAATATGGGAAAAAATGTCCCCATAAGAAAAGGACAGCATCGGATCATAAAGAGAGAAATTTTATTTGAAGCTTTTAGAGCGTTAAAAAACGCTGATTCTATTCGACGATGATGTGCAATAGCAAATTTTCACGTGACTCATTTGCACTTTAGAGAATGTCGAGCGAAGGGGAAGCGATGAGGGATAACATAGATATGCTAGCTTTACATGAACCGTAAATTATAAGGTATGATACCGCCTATACCCCACTCCCTTCTTCCATCCTACTAAGCCCTCCCCCACCCCTCCCCCCCCCCCTCCCAACCAAACTCAGCAACCAGGCCACAAAGAAACTGCAATATTACTAGTACGATTGTATGAAATCAATGAATCATACGATACTGAGCAAACATAAAGGAAATGGAATTGGACCTTAGATTATCATTTACCTTTTACGAAATGAACGTAATAGAGGCACAGATAGAAGATTGTCTCGTCGTTTATGATTCGATTTAATAGCCATCGCTCAGAAAGCGATGCTTTCTTAAATGATCACTAATAATGTGTGAACATCGATGAGAAATACAATCGGTGCGCCAAAATTGTGACTATAATTGTAAATGCGAATGCCTCATTCATTTTAAAAACTAATAATATTGTCATATTTCTATCACCACAGTATTTAGTGCATGAATATGAAATTGATTACGGTTGAAAAAGAAACCTATAAGATAGGGAAGGGAACGAGTGAGGGGATGGAATGGGAAGGGTGGAACCTTTTTTTAAGATATTTTCATCTGATGGGGGAATCTTTCAGCTGAAAGACCGTAAATAAACAATAGATTGATCAACAACGTAAAAACTTCTTTCAATGAATCCAACGATCGATGAAGTTAATGCCTAAAGATGATAAAAAATATAGAAAACACAACCGCTCGTTCCTTAAATTGTTACTTCAATATCAACAAAAAATAACTATTATAGTCAATTACGATCTTGAGTGGAGGAATAAGAAGTTTGCCGGAGATCCCCAGTTTTTGGGACTCAAATGCAAGAGGAGCGGTGAGTGGAGGGATAAGACTCCATTTTTTTGAGCCGTTGATATGCTGTAGTTCTAGCAAGACGGCAATAAGTTTCAACGTTCACTCAATTCAAGATGTTTTCTGAACTTGATAGTAATTCGTCATTACTGCAAGATGTCTGCACAGTGATTATGCGAATTGTACTTACCACTTTCCATTAGTTTTTAATTGACTCAAATGAAATTGAGTTGGATCAAGAATAAATCCAGATAGATAACCAAGTTTTTTTTTTTGATTTAGAAAAATCGCACCAACAGAAATTCTTTAGTTGTTCGTTACTGACTGAGAGGATTGAGATGAACAGGTGGGTGCGGATCTTAGAGCTTTTTGGCAACATCCAATACCGATGTATTTGCGTTTGTAACAACAATATACTTTTGATTCGTGTCCCAAAAAAAGTGCTAGACTTAACAATAAATGTGTTAAAATAGCATAATTCTGTGTTAGATTTTGCAAATACCATAGGATCTAACGCTCTGATTAACTTCAAAGCGCTATTATCGTTAGGGAGGAATTTTTTTTTTTTTGAGCTCCACAAATCAAGCATCATTCGTTATCATTTACGAAATATTTGCTTAAAAAGTCACCAGTGCTTGCACTTATGTGTATATTTTTTCTGAGTGATTTTACGCCTAAAGCTTTCTAGTTTATAGTTTGGCCTATATTTAGTAGTATCGCTCGCTGTTCAATGAAATACCATTTGAAAGCGTTTAGGAGGTCATATTGCGGCAATAAAACACAATAAGATTGGCTAGACAACAAAATATAAAAATTTTTGAACCGAAGCATAGATAATTTTAATGCTCTAGAACCCTCAGTTAACCAGAAATGATTAGCAAAATGCAATGGATCACTTCAACGATAATAAAAAAAATTTACCGACAAGTGAGAATTTTTTTAAAATTATAGATGAAAGTGAGGTTAAAAATAAACTGTAGGGGTCTAAGACCTTTTTGAATCTTGGAAAACTGAATCAAAGTTAAAACTGAAAAATGAAATAGTTTTCTTTTTTGGAGAAGAAAGTGTAAAAAGTTTCTTTTCCTTTCAAATTTTATTTACTATTCTTTTTGCTATTTATATTGTCAATATTTTCAGTGCAAAATTTTAAAACCAAACGAAAAAAAAAAACAATTTTTCAAATTAAATTAGTTTTTCACATTTTATGAATTTCAGAGAAAAATTTATTAAAAAATTAGAAAAAAAGTAAAAATTTTCAATGTCACTATTATTTAAAATCCGTTTCTTTAAGAAATGTGATCTTTTTTAAGCAACGCTTATAAGCCTTCTTTCTGTGCTTTCTATCTCTAAACCGTTCTGTCTTCATAATATTCACCTTTCATCGTCCTTAAAACAAACTTCTAAAATTGGATCGTATTCAAAAAAAATATGCGCTAAAATTTTTTATCACTATTATCTAAGAATTTCAGATCCCTTTTCATCTCGATAGAGATTAATGTGCTCGCAAATGAAATTATTCTGCATTCTGCGTATGAATTCTGCATTTCAAAGCTATTGAGCTGCACAATTAATAACAAAGTAAAAAAAAAAATCATTAGGCAATGATTTTCTAAGAATTGGAAGTGAAGCGAACTTCAAAAAGCTCGGGAACCAAATCGAAAAGTTGGATGATAGCAGAAATGTGATGCTCTCCGTGTCGCATTTTAAAATATTGAGAATTTAATTATTTCCAAATGTAAACCAAACAACATTTGGAAACATGGAGTCTATTATATAGACCGCATTTTTCGTTCGACCAATCACGCATGTTCGATGTCTATTTGTCTGTTTAGCGCCCTGAACAATCTCCCTTTGTCGGTGCCTGAGCAACCCCGCTCCTTCGCGTCCGGGCGCTATTTGGATTTGGCGCCCTCAACACTTCAATTTTCCATTTTTTTCCCCACTGCGCTAAAGAGTGAGTGAACTGAAGTATGCTGACCTAAAATTTCGAACGCACAGATAGAGTATATTCGATCGGTTGCAATTGAAACATCGCCTACTGCGTAACACGTCCATGGAAAGATTTCTGGTGAAAGGATCTGATTAAGCGCATTTATCGCTTTGCTTCGTTTAAGATCGCTTTAAAATGAAATATTCCGGTTTAAACACTAATATAACCATAAGGAAGATTGGAAAAAATCTCGATAAAATATGATCACTTTTTCATTACTTTTATCATTACTACTCCCTTAAAACTATTGTAATTGTTTGAATGTAAATTCTCTGTTGAAGAGAGGCCCCTTCTTTGAATAGAATCCCCGGCGATGCACTATGAAAAATAAAAGCGAACAACGAATACGAGTGAAAACGATAAATGCCACTCCTATAGGATTTAGCAACAATTAAGATAATGAAACTAACAATTGCAAGTAATTAACAATGAAGGTAGCGATATATGACAACAATAAACAGTAACAATAAGATGGAGCATATTGATGACGGTGATAATCATAATAGGGATAACGATTATAGTAACAGTAACAGTAACAGTAGCTGCAATACAGCTATGTCCATTTCGATTCCAACTTCAACGAAGCGCTGAGCATTATTTAGCAATCGCGCCGCCTCACATTACGCTATTATAAAACAGACTTGTCTCTGAATACCTCAAAAAAATTAAAGCCCTGTGAATCTATGCAAATGAAAACTGCTTTTCAGCTCTACCAACTGAAATAATGTAGGTATGGAAAATCATTCCTTCAGAAAAACATATGCAGCGAACGAAGTGCCATTTAGTGGATGTCTGCCATATTGAGGGAAAAATCGATATTGCGTCTCGTGAGAGTGCCTTTTTTTCTTACAGGAATTGTCACTAGGCCAAGTTGTTGGAAATTATCGCCTTTAGACGACTTGTGCCATGTCCACACAGCATGAAACATTTTATTAGCCTTCTTTGGAGTATGTTTTTTATTCTTCTAAAGAATATCAGCTTTTCTTCTTAAAACAAATGTTAGAACATGATATGCAGCTGTCATAACATACAATACTTCTTTCATATTCTATTTAGAGACCGACCGGTTATGTAAATGCTCGAAAAATGGCAAAAATCATGTAGGAAAAATACTTTGATTTCTTTGACGACCGATGATCAAATATCGTTGTGTTTGATATTTTGTTGCAGTGAGAAAAACAATGATTAAAAATTTCTTGAATTTCCAGTTTTTCATGCAAAAAAAAAATCATCTATTACTACATATATTCAAGTGATATTTTTGAGGATATTTTAGGAGTTCGGCAAGCATTCCCTCTTTACTTCTCTCTTCTCCTCACATTATCACCTAACGATTTGACCTCATACCAATAATTAAATTCATTTTCAACTTTTTAAATACATTTTAAGCCGTCGAACATATATCCAATATAGATGTTGAAAAATTCTGCAACGCCCCATTTATCTGCTTTCGGAATTTCGCCTCATAAGGGCGTTGGCCATTTATTCACCTTGCATTCATAATATATGTCCATTACTTTCTCCTAAAAGATTTTCTACCTGAGATTGAAGAGAAGAGTGAACCAAGACTGTATTAAGAAGGTGAGGTTGTGTTTAAAAAAAGTAGGCTTGTGTAAACAGCTCAAGGTTGCGTTTGTTTGTCTACTGAGAGAAAAAACTTGTATATCGTGCCAGCCGTCTGGCGTTAAGGATGGAAGAATGAAACGAACGCTTGCAAATAAGATCACTCTGGCAACTTGCTAGTATAATCGGTGCTAAGGAGGACAGAGTGTGGTCGTAGGTATGTAGATGAGATCTAGAATGCAGAATACCTGACAAATTTTAAAAAAACTTTTTTCATTAAGTTCATCAAGTTTGAATATCTAATTTTTGTGCAGATCCTAGTCTATAAAAAAAAACGATTCTGCATTCGCCTTCCGCCCGTTAATGAAATTAAACGATTTGCAAATTTCATGATGCTTTAAATTTTTAATAATTCGTGCTGCTTACAGCAACTTCTAACAACTTTAAGAATAGGATGTCTGCCATGCAGCCTAGGCTCTATATTCAAGGCATCAAATTTCTTCACGATAGCCTAGGTGATTCATGAGTTGTAATAGTAAAGAGACACCCTCTAGGCGTTAAATACATCACTTGGACGTTTTTCTTCAACCATCAGACATAAACGCTTTGCTGACTTCAAAAACAGATTACAGCGCTGTATTCCTCGTTGCCAATAATCGAAGTCTGCGATAACCTTCACTTATATCGTTGAGTACCTCGAAAAACATCTACTAATGTACTTAGGGCATTATTATTCGTCACCATAGTGACCTCATTACGCTGAAGTTAGAGAGGGAGACGCAAGTACATATTATACGTGTGCAGAGTCTACGTCGCCATGATATACTTTGGCAAAAAAAAAACTGTACTGCAAAAATTTGCATAAGAGGTTGTAAAACTGCAAAACGAGGGAACCTTTTTCTTCCAAAAAAAAAACTGATTAATGACTGTAAATGTTTGAGATGTTGAAACTTTATCACTCTTAGAAACTTTTTATGTCTATTGTATGTCATCATGACACGTACAAAAACATATAAAATAGATTATAAAGATTCGTTACTTCCTGCGAATTTTTTATTATTCCGTAAGGATCGATCGTCATTCTTGATGAAGAAACGCCTACAAATATCACGCATAAAAGAGTAACTCAAGAAACTAGCTCAGGAAACTCGTACTGGCTGCTAATGAGCACGTTACTATCAATAAATAATTCGGAAACTGCCTGAATGAAGACGAGAGGCGATGAAGTCAGAATAGAAGTAGCCTTAGCACGATAGATTTTAGACTGTACCGAAATTCTTCTTATAGATTTCCGCGAATCAAATATACAACTCCTCAAAATATATTTCATTCTTCCCCTCTACCAACCATGAACTCTGTAAGAAAAGCATCTCACGTGCTGAGGCCACCACTTGCAATCTGGCAACGTGAAATTTGGTTGACAAGAGCGGATCGGTTTCGACGAGCGCTCGAATCCTGGATAAGGCGCAAAGAATGTTTCATTAGGCTCTGTAAGAATCGGTGGGCATATATGAGTGCGGCGACTTTCGAAAATGCAACGTTTCGAACAATTTCGTAATGACAAAAAATGGGCGGAAGTTGGCGAAATGACAAAACGCAGATGTGACAGTGTTTGGAAGGTGAACGAAAAGAGTTGGCAGTGCACAATTTTTACTTCCTATGCATCAACCTAACTCTTATTTTGCGTAACTTTGCGCAACAATTACTCAGTGACGTCATTACTCAATGACGTCATAGTTTTCTTCTGTTTTTTAAGCGAAATCGTAAAATATATTTGCAGCATAAATGAAACTTTACTAAATATATTAAACAGCTGCTAATATTCTGCAAAATGAAAAAATTCTACATTATTCATCATCCGCTTGAAGAATTTTCGCTAAAAAGAAAGAGGAATTTTGATGGAGGTGAGAGCGTATGGCAATGAAAATTTTTTCATGCAAAGAAATTTTTACGATCTTTTCAAATTTTTCAAACTTATCGGTACTCATAAGCTTATTTTCCAAGTTTAGTTGGAATTTTCAGGTTTGATGGTTATTGTTTTTTTGCTTTTTAAAAAACTTCTGATTGGAAAAAAAATTCGTTCATCGGTCTATAAAAATCTTCACCTTTCGTTTTTTTTGTGCCCAGATTGGTGTAAAGTGAACGTGCAAGTATATGCTAACTATGAATTCTTGATGCATTTTAAATAATAACTTTCCTTCCAATACAATGTTGAATTTTAGTTAGGGATTTATGTTCATCGAATTTTGTAATTCTACGTTTGATGGCTATCAACTGAAGCAACTCGATATGCATACAAACCACGCACGCACACCTGTCTAAACACATTGACAAATACACCTAGGTGACAACCTCTTGATGCATTTCCCATTTACGTTATTCATAGTGATGAGACTAATTCGGAACGTTTCATAGAAACAATTATTAATTTTGTGCTGATATGTGTTCGCCCTTGAGACAATAACTATACCTTACATAAACATGTCATTATAGTTCTTAGTGATTCAAGTTATATATTTGAGGAAAAAAATTATGCAGCATAATTTAAATTGCATATTAGAATATAAAATTATAAAATCTAATTCAATAAAAGAGGAAAGGAGTGATTTTATTTATAGTGAATTCTTTGGTTTACTTGAAAAAAACGTTTTTGCTCCACCGATTTCATAGCGGTTTGCTGTGTCATTGCATATGAAGGAAAAGCATTCATTTTGCATGTTTGATTCATATAAAGAAGCAATTAGAATCTGCTGCATAAACAGACGCACTCTATCATATTTGAATATTCAACGTTGTTTAACGCTCTCAACATAAAATGTTGTAGTCGTAGTTAAGGCAGCATTGCCGCATAAAAACCTCTTGTCTGGAATGAGATTAGCCTTCCTCTCAATTCACTTCTCCCACCCTCTTCTCCCTCTGCCCTCCTTAGAATATCGTTCTCATCTACAATAGAGGTCTTTGGCTTGAGATGTTGGGGCGAAAACATGCCTCTTTGTAAAAACCCTTCCCCTAGCATTCTGTTGCGTTACCCATAAATTAACTGTTTTCAACACGAACACCCCCCAAGACCTATATATTGTGCATTAGTCTACCTAAACTTCAGAACAAACAACATTCTTCCATTCCCATCCAAGCCCAAGTCTTAATAAAACAGTCTTATAATCCTGGGACATCTATTGCTTTATCCGACATAAGACAGCGTTTGCACTTTATTGCGCGAGACGTATATTTAGCAGAGAATAAAATAGACACTCACAGTTCTGATTTCTCTTTTTGCGCCACCCCATCGTTTAGCGTTCGACTCCTCACTTCCGTCCTGAGCTTGATACTGCAAAAAAATGAATCCTCAAAATGTTTGCTGTGAAATAGCCATTGACGACTTCATGAGAAGTAATATATTTAATTATTACTTAATTATCACTTCAAAGAGGCACACATCTTGTAAATCAGATGTCTTCTCGCATGAAAACTTATTGAGAAGATCGATTTGTGAATTAAAGACTGTCAAAACGAGCAGAAAATAATAATGAAGCCGTGTGCATTAAGCCGATCAAAAAAAAAGTTTTTCTAAATGGCGGAACTATTTAATTAATAGAACATAAACAATAAAATTGAATGGCTTAAAAATAGATATAATTTCTCATAATAACGTTAAATACTTTATTCCATCGCAAAAAATCGTTAAAGTAAGACGAATTAATATTTCTTTATTCCTTTAAAAGTATTCGCTTTGAAAATTCAAGTAAAGAATGATTAAATGAAAACTACTCTTAATGTTTATAAAGTAATTTTTGTATAAAGTAATATAATATATATTATATATATATATATATATATATATATATATATATATATATATATATATATATATATATATATATATATATATATATATATATATATATATATATATATATATATATCAGAAGGTGTTTCACTTTAAAAATACATTATATAATACCACAACCTCAGCAATAGATTCATAAAATTCTACTCAAAAATCTACGGAAGAGTCGAGGAGAAAGCGAACATTTCGTACAAGTTAGTTAATGTTTGACTGCTGAAATTCTCCAAATACTTCAGTTTATCGAAGTACTCCTTAAAGTTTTTTTTTGTGCAGAATCAACATTAGAAATCTTGTGCTTCTAGCTTGGCAAAATTCCTACACAAATACTCACAAACGAGGATTATGTGCTTTCTCATTCATAGAACCGCTCACGGAAGACTTTTTGATGGGAAAATCGGATGAGGGGTGGGGAGGGGGGAAGCGAAGACGAGAAAAGACGAATTTTCAAATTAAGTCGACCAAGAAAATAACGGCGATTAAACGAAACGTGTTGGGTTGCGTATCCCATCACAGCTTATGAAATTTCTGTTGGAAACGGTGACGCAAATATTCGTTCAAGGTAACCTTACACTGTTATGATCTTTATTCCGCGACATTTCCCTCCCCATATTTAACTGTTTTAAAACGTGAATCCCTCCTACAGAAGGGTACCATACACCGACCTCCTAGTCTCTTAGTGAGCAGTTTTCGCACTCTACGAAATAAGCGTCGTGGGACTCGTTGCATTTTTGTCTTCCGGATACTTCAAACCGATTAGTGGATCCAAACTGCACAAGTGGATTGATGCAGCACTAAACTGGAGCCTAAATGTGGCAAAAAAAAAATGGATTAACCATACCGCATAACGAGTAGCTATCTTTTGTTGCCTTATCTGATCAATTATAACCGAATAAATCAATTATCAACACAGTGCCATTATTTATCATACGGATTTAAATATCGTTACAAAGCAATTTCAATTATCCAGTAAACCTAATTTCATAAACTTTTGACAATTGAGGAGATTAAGGGTGACGGAGAAAGAAATTGTTGGCGACAAAGTCAGCAAATATGCACTGGGCATTGCTAAATCGATAGTTTTATTTCTCACGTGGTTATTTCGCTTCTTATTGGGGCAAAATGCTGCGATCTGTTCTCTGATTTAAAAGATAAAATCCCCTTGCCAACATTTAAGAGCATTTTTTTTTAAAAATTTCACTTTTTGGAATAATTTTTAAAGAAAACCTTCGAAATAATTCGAAAATAAATATCCACGAGTGTTAACATTTGAACGTCACAAACGTAATTGTTGAAAAATTTTCATTAAGAACTTTCGATGTGCGTTAATGATTACTCAACGATATCTTATTTCTAAGCATAGCATAAAGGAAAATGAGGGAAATGCAATAGTGTTTTATTGCTTCCTATTTCAACAACCCCTATTCCCTTCGCTCTTTCCTCTTCCACTCTCATATCCATCGAGTTAAAAAATCTCTATGCATTAGTGCATGACGTGATCTGTCATCTACTATGGCTTTTCCTTCGCATAACAATTTTAACAGCCTGTTTTTATGATATAGTTAATGTTCTTTATGCTTTTACAAAGAAAGATGATAGTATCAGAAGCATAAAACATAAAGATAGCATTAACAGACCGATGTTAAAAGATACAACGTTAATAAAGTAGGTTTTAGACATGAATGAAATAAATATGCGAATAAAAGGTGAACACATTTGGCCGTTATCGGTTATCCGTTAATGATATAATTAACACGTAATGATATATATAATTAACAGCCTGTTTATGATATATTAGCATATATGGGAAATTTCAATGATTTAAGAGGTATCAATTGATCAGACATGGTTCATCAATCAAAGTGATATGCACTCGACTCGTATCCACTCTGCGGGGTGGTTTTCCAAATCGACAGTAAATGCAAAATTTTGAAATCTTATTACGAAGCATTTGTAAAATTTGCATAACTACTGGGTATATGTAAAAGGCCTTCGTACTCGACTGTGAGGTATTTTTCCATTACGAAATCGTCTGCATTTCGAAACGACTCTCGGAAATTCTTTGCCATTCTGCTACCTCCCTCCTCTCCCAACAAAACTCTTTGATGCGATGAAACGAGAGGAGATGAAAGCTTTCCACGGGTAGAAAATCAACGGTTTCCTTTTAATCTATGAAAATTTAAAACTGGAATGTTTTCCATATTGTAGCATATCCCGCCATTAGTGCACACGATCGTTTTGTAAACTACTGCCTACGTCACAAAATGTATAAAAATATCAAAATATATAAATAATATATATATATATATATATATATATATATATATATATATATATATATATATATATATATATATATATATGACCACTATCATCAACAAAATAAAACCAGACACAATGGAATACTAACTGCTTCTAGTGACAGCTGTTACAATCAATGAAGGAAATGAATAAGCGTTGAAGTGAGCAAGAAACCGCCTGG
The DNA here is from genome assembly GCA_013433145.1 of Ascaris suum. Lineage (NCBI taxonomy): Eukaryota > Metazoa > Nematoda > Chromadorea > Rhabditida > Ascarididae > Ascaris > Ascaris suum. The sequence goes on along the minus strand of CM024183.1, from coordinate 2,974,858 downwards.
TATTTGGTAATCGACTCATGACCGTGTTGTCCTTGACTGAACTCTGAATGGCATCAAGCATTAACGGCATGGTTTTTATACCATCGCACTTATATAGTGGCTGTTTGTGGTAATGATAAGGTAATCACTCGATCTCTATCAAAGACATAAAATTTCTCTCCGCAAACAAAGAAGAACTTTAAAATGACGATCCCTTCCCCCCCCCCCCCCTTTATGATGTAATGGACTTCCGCAACAAAGTAAACGTAATGTATGCAATGCAATTGCGATGTTCTTTTGAACATAAAACATAAAGATCTATTGTCGGTAAGTAACGCCGATTTCTCTTTGAAATTTCGAGAATGTATCGTTCTGTAAGTGACAAATGATAAGACCATTAGAAAATAAACGCCGAATTTTATGACATCAGAACGTTGTGTACTCTTGTGAGAATATCTATGTTTCGTAAAAATTCTCTCAGATAGCATCTATTTTTTACATTTGCGAAAAGCATTATTGCAAGACCAACAGCCACTGAAATTAGACGTAAGAAATTTTTAATTTATAGAGCGATCCCTCGACGCCAACTTTCCGGCTGATCCATCAGTTGTGGAAGAGGGACGTCAGCATTTGAATTTGAATGTATCTAAAAAATTTTGCAATTTATAATTGATCGGGATCGAATTGAATCACTTTTCCGGTCAAAGATGTAAATCTTTTGTTAAAAAAGGCGAGTGAATAGTGAGGTAAATTAAAAGTTACTTATTAAATGCCAATTTATGAAACCGGTTGGTCTGGTGAAAGCGACTGCGAAAGCACATATTGTGCTATTCACTCTTGCCATTCACTCTCTTACCTTCTGTTCTTATTTAAAAATTTCTCTCGTAGAAAAATTGCATTAATTACTGCAAAAGAACGCTTACATTGGAATGTCTCAGCAATAGTGTACAATCATACTACGTTAAATTCAGTGCGGTTTTCATGCTGCGATGGTTACCTATATGTGAATGATAGGCCGAGTTGTATGAAACCACTGTCGTTAGTTGCCATTCCATCCCCCTTCCTTCCATCCACCAACTCTTTCTATCCATATACTTATTCTTTTTATACATGTTATGCAGTTCTAACACTCCACCGTACTTATCGACCACTTAGATATGTCGACCACGATTTTAGCAGCACTCCGGCACAATAAACGTTTATGATCACATATAGAATATTGGTAATGCAACTAAAGTTAGAAAGTTTGGAACACCCGATGAACACTCCACAAAATTGACGACGTAGTTACCTCTATTAGAAATATCAAAGTTGATGTAGAAAAAATGTCAAAAATCTGAGCGAAAATCGAAATGGATTTTACTCATAAATGAAAAACAAGACTTTGCGTTCCCAATGTTAAGAAATCAAAAAAAAAAAGTTAGCTGCAAGAGAAGTCTGTTCCAAGGTCGAGCTCAAGGTCAGGCAATAAGCATGATCTCATGAATACACATATCTTCTTCACAATAATGCACACAATTAATTAATTATTTATTGCCTTAATAGGCAATCGTTTTCGATCTTCCTTTAAATTTTCCTCCCGTAATATTAATTCGGGATCGCTATTGGATAATCATTTCAACTTACATGACATATAAAAAATGCCCGCAGGTTATGCAATGCGACAGTGTAATATCGGACCAAGCAGGATTTTCAGCAATAATTCCCACCTGTAGTACGAAATTAAATTATACTTCCCAAGGAAATATTTGAAATTTAACTTGCACGCTTCGAAAAAATTTTTCATCTCAAGTTCGGTTCGTTCATTTCATTTCACTTTATTAATTATATTACTTAAATATTTATGTACGCATACTAACTTCTATCATAAATCAACCGCAAATCGTTGCTGATTTTTTTTTGTTTTTGAAGAATTATTGGTGTTCTTCCCAACTATTATCATGCTTAATGATAGGAGTAGCCTTATCTCTGATAAAGCGAAACTAATGACAAGCTTTGCGTGCACTTTTCCCGTCATAACTCGTATGTGGTATAACATCATGTAATGTTGTTGTGAAATTGTGCCCAATAGTGATGAAAGGAAAGATTTGAAGGCGAATCAAGATAAAGGCAAAGGGACTGACCATGCTTCGATTACTGTATCGCCCAATCTCAAACACTGAGTGAGGATTTGTTTTCGTCAGCGGCATCGCCGATCCGCACATTGTTAGGGTGCTTTTCTGAACTAATTCTCATAAATCTCTACATAAAGTAGTTACAAATTATTCCAAATGTCTGTTTAGCCTTGTTACGACTAGATTCTTCCATGCTACAAATAGCGGCATCTTCTTTTTTCTTTCAATATCAATACAAATATATTTAAGTTACAGGCCACAAAGAACATAAAAAGAGGGAGAGGACAGCTCCTTATAATAAGCCTACATAACCTCCATTTATCAGAGATATAAACACCGACCACCGTTCTACCATACATGCTTCCAATAATTACTGAGGATATTGATTACCTATAAAAGTATGAGCACTATTCAGTGAACAGTGTTCTTTGATACTGACAGTATAAATGAACAGCCCTCCGGTAAGTACATTACAGGTATTACTTACCCAAGGTAACATATATGATATCCGTTAATTCACTTCAAGTTTTGTTCAGAAATTTATGAACATACAAAATTAGTTTATACACATATACTATTAGCACTAACAAAGCGGTTGAATTTTCAAATAAAACCGATAGAGAAATAATCTCTCTGAGGAAATTACCAGTAAATACGGGTGGGAACGGGTGGGAAGTGAGTCTGTTTTAGAAATGTTGACACATCATTAATAGCACTTATTACCGTGAGAATGCTCAAATAGGATTTGTGGGAAGAATTTTGATTACCCAACACACTTCAGAATAGCTTTTCGAAAAAAAACTTTTTATATATTTTGCTACTATTAATAAGGTTTTTATTCCTTCTGAGAATAAAAATGTAAATATTACAGGTGTGAATTTTTGCATAAAATATTCATTCGATGCAAATTTCAATATGCAATCGAAATGAACGTTATAAATTTTACATAACATTATAGAAATAAAAAGAGGGGAAAAGTTAGCGTGTTCCTTTTCGTCAAAAAGCTTTCCTCGTCGATTGTTGCTTACATTGCAAAAAAGATCGAAAGGACCATACATATGAAGGTGGAAATTTGTATGTAACTTTTTTGTATGCGTAATGCACGAGCGTAACGATAGTCAACATGATCAATGCTACCCATCAACATTTGCAAGGTGCTCTGGACACAAGAAAATGGAATATTTCATCGAACGCATGACAGATGGCAATTCGCGACGGATAAATGGCGATGTTGGTCGGTCTTATTGCTTGACGGGCCGAAGGACACGTTTATGGAATGGGAATATGGTCGTCGTTTCGAACTAGTTGATGCGCGGTCGCCTTTAGGAGGACTCAGACCAGACTCTTTGGCTTCCTTCGTTCTATCGAGCCTCCGACCTTGTCGGGACAGGGAAGGCGGAGGAAGTTCAAACTTTTTCTCAAGTGGAACAACGGTAAATAGACTCTTCAGCATCCGATGCGCAGGAGGCAAGCCTAAGCCCTAATATTCACAAGACCCTACAATTTTACCTAAGCGGAAGTGGTAGCGATATGAAGAGATATTCATTCATAATGAATGCTTTGTTGATTGAATTAAATAAAAGTAAATAAGTACAATAAAAGAAGACATGAAATTTTGAAGAACTTTTCGTTTCGATAACCACTTCAGTTAACTTAGGCAAATTTCTAAGACAGCAAACAGTAAAGAGAACAGTCAGTCCATTCAAGGGCACTGTAAAATCAGGACTACAAAGTTTTTTATGGCATGCACGACAGAGGGCATGCAACTAGCAACGATTCCCAACTTTCCGTGAACAAAGCTAGGGGGAGAGGTATAATTAGTATCTTATGATTGTCACTCTATCAGAAATAATGCATCTTTGCTTTTATTGGAGCTACTGAAGTATAAAAGGAGAAAAGCATCGATCGCCTATTCTGTAAACGATATTATGCAGGCACTTCCAAAGTATCCAATTGCTACAAAAAGCACGATTGGCGCAGTAAACTTCAGCCACAATTGAAGAGGAAGTTCACGCTCTTATACATGCTGCTTTTAAGGCATTAAATCCTTCGCTAACCCTAATAGAAATTCAGCTATTTGAAATTCTTTTTCTGATGTTCACAGTTTGAAAAGTTTGTCCAGCAGTCTAAAGGAGGACAAGAAGGGAAAGGGAGGAGGATGATGCGGGAGTGATGATGAATTGATAAACATCATATATATATATATATATATATATATATATATATATATATATATATATATATATATATATATATATATATATATATATATATATATATATATATATATATATATATATATATATATATATATATATATATATATATATATATATATATATATATATATATATATATATATATATATATATATATATATATATATATATATATATATAATACTCTTATGAGAATTTCATGTGATTTCTTATGCTTCATGGTTAACATGAACGAGTCATCTGAGATGAAAACTTACATATCACTGCATTTCAGTGATATCTCTTTTAAAGTGCAACTCATTACGAGATGCATGAAAAGTGATATACGTTTTAAGCAATCTGGTTGCATGAGATCACAATCTCCTCGAAATCTTGAATGTTTCATTGGGCTCAACTTTCAAGTATGTGGCTCCAGCTTCGACATTTAATTATGTGGCTCTAGCTTTAGCCTCTAAGTAGGCGGCTCTAGCTTCAGCCTTCATGTATGCGGCTCTAGATTTATACAATGCCCGTAGATCCTTTTAGTCCTATGCATGATTACATCCGTGCTTGCTGTCTACTAATTATATGTAGAATACGACTGCAGTATAGCCTAAGATGCTAACAACTTATGAGTGCAGCAATCGGAACTGAGGTCGCAGTTGGTTCATGAGTGGCGAAATTATCGTTTAAAATATAATATGAAGAATTTGCTATTCTGATAAAAACAATATAGTGAATTCCTTTGAATAAAAAATATCTTTCATCCATACTACTTAATTAACAACATTTTACTCCGATCATCTGGCCAATTGTAAACTAGCTCGAAATTTTGTTAGCGGACCGTAAAACAAATGTGCGATCCTCCTCCAACTCCCTCCTCCCCCCAAAAAAAAAATTGGAGGAGGAAGACGTTGTGTAAGACGCAACTTCACATCCACAAGCTGCACCCGAGTGGGAAAGTATCACTTGCAACTAAACATCTGATATTAGCATCGGCTACAGAAGATTCAAAACTAGATCGGAAAAAGGATAGGAGAACATTGTTCATCTTATGGAATCGCACTGAGGTATAAAAACTTTCAAACAAAACAATAGGACAGCATAAGCACCAACATACAAATCAAAAAATGCCACATTTAGGGTCCGCGCAATGGGAGTTAACCAATTCACCCATTAAACCTTAAATTACTCAGAAAATGCATGAATTTCTCACGTAACAGTCATCATGCATCATTTTTTATCAGTGAATTTATCAAACACCGACCTTCACCGATTGGTACCTGTTACACTTATTAAAGTATACTTATACCTGTTCAGAGCCAAGGATGGTTGTACTAAGAAAGCATGATGAATAAGATAACGAACTATTACTGCCAGTTTTGCGCTATTGGCCGGCATACGATCTAAGCTGATCAGCAAGCCGATGGATAAAATGGTCCAGCTAACGAGCAAAAAGGCCAACAACCGTGGTTCCAGAAATGGTGAAGGTGATATCGAGCTCGATGTCAAATACTTAAGTATTCAGAATTGCAGCGAGTTGAAGTTTTCTGTTTTCAGGCGGAATTTCCGTTAACAGCCGATGATACTGATCCACAAGCTGATTTAGTAATTTGCAGATGCAAAAAATTACTAAGCGGAAATCTTTCATATATAAGTGCGGAATTGGTGCTCCAGCCACCAGGATAAGGCGCTAACATCCTCAGCCATTGCAAACAAGGCTAAAGCGAGAAGATTTTGAAGTGTCAATTCTTGAATGCGCCCTCTTCATTAAACAAAACCCACTTACCACTTCCGTAACTTGTTTCTTGCCGGAATACCGCAACGTTCAACAACCTTGCAATTCTTCTAATCAGACTCTCTGATCTTAGTGCTCCTGTGCGCAACCCAACGGACATATGCTCATTGTTGGGTATGTGGTGATGAATCATCATATCGGTTATGATATTGCGACATACATGTTCACGCGATAATGATGCGCAGTGCTGCGATGATGGTCACGTGACTGTACAGCTTTGTGGTGGTATTTCGACATGCGTGTTCACCTGGTGACGATTGCGTAATAGTGCGGTGTTTTTGTTATATCAGTATACCGCTATATAAACCGCAATTTTTCCCGAAGTTCCCCGAAGCTGCTACCGTACAACGGCGAGAGGTAGGAGTGCAATAGTTGTACTGGGAGAAATGACGGGTCGCCGGTTTTCTTTATCTTGGAATTTTCTTTCGAAATATTCAGGACTGGATGTGACCGGCATGGATTACTTCGCCTCTATGATTTTGTAACCACGGAAGTAGTTTCCGAGAGTCGTTTCATCCTGTTTTCCGTATTACTTTATACTGTTGAGGGTATCCTGGAATGGGTCCACATTTCTTTCGATATTTGGAGCAGAAATTGTTGATAATTTTCACATAAGAGTATTTTCCTTCTCCTGCAGATAAGCGAGTGTCCTTCCTGAATTGTGCCTTCTGTTCACTCGAATCATTAATGGTCTGCTTATACTCTACGTAGTCCTCTTTTCTGTCTTCTGATATCACATTCTTAGAAGATGTTCAGAAACATCGTATTGTGGCGCATTCGCCAGGTTTGTCATTGTTTATAGCAGGCCAACTACTATATTAGAAACCTCCTAACCGAAATCACTGGAATATCTGAAGCCGAAGTTTGATTTAATTCTTCGCTTTGAAATTAAGCACCGTTTCCCAGATTCTCCCGACATTCCGTCTTTGGCAACATTCCGGTTTGCTCCTCGCAGTGACCGACGTCTGGACAAAAATTCTTGCGTGAGCAGCAGTGTTCTGCATAGTTTGCGGCTGTACGCCGGAAACTGTCCTCTGCCAACTTCTTTGATACATATATCTGCTTATCTTCTCTGATTCATGCAACTTTTGCATATCTTCCTGTCTCAGAGCACTAAAATAAAACAAACTGTATAAAGAGAAAACGCTTTTCCGAGATGCAGATGGTTAAATTTGTATGATTTTGTTTGAATGCACTACGTTAGAGATTAGGAAATTTCCAATAATTTGTATCACAAATCTCCTGCAGTAATCATTTCGTACTTGCTTGTTGACGCTTCCAAAAATATACTGCACAAACGTTCGGATAGTGTAGGATAGCTGTGGGGTTGAGACACTTCTAGTAAGCTTTTTCTGTGGAAGGGGCATTTCAGCGTTAGTTATTGGACATCCTTTTATTTACTTCAGTCTTCTCTTTTTGTTGTTTTGCGGATTCGTTCTTTCACTGTTCCTGAAGGTTCCACTATTTATGTGGCTATGATGCGATATGCAGGAATATTGTCATAAAGAGGAATATCGTCATGACCTCAGCAGCCGCACAAACATGGACATATATCGAAGGCGAAATAGAAGCATTTCATCAGAAGATAATATTCTGAATATGAGAGGCACAATAAATTTATGTTGGAATATTGCGGCAAAAATGTTCAAGAGACAGATTTCAAGAAACCTTTACGAATATGGGCAAGAACTACATATTGCCATATTGCATTTTAATCAGTTTTTACTCGATTTATCGAGATGAACAGAATAAAAGTAGTTGTTAAATGCATTCATGAAATACGCACCGCTATATATTCCGAGAGGTCTATAAAAGTTGCTTAGAGTTTAGCGGGTAGGAAAATTATTGAAAAGTGATTGTTGATGCGTAAATTTGGAGAGAACTCAGTAACGATGTAGCTTTAAAGAGATTTTACAGGAATACCGTTTACTTTACGAGAAACTTTATCAGCATTAATCAGCAATGATCTATAATCAGAATTGCATCTAAATAATGCAGCAGAATGTATTTCCTGAAGTGAGAATTTCGATTCGAAATTCATAAATTTTATTTTTTATTGCTAACACCTTTATAAGATAAGATGAACAGTAAGTTGTTGTTATGGTGGTGTGATGCTATCGAGTTGTAATTGACAATCGGTGTGAAGTTTTCAACACAATCAATGCATAATCTCAACGTTGCGCAGAATGCAAGTGTTTTCTGCTGCATATCTTTCGTCTATACGGCATATTGACGGGATAGTCGGCAGCTGCGCGATTGTCAGATCACCTTAAATGTTTGCATATGAAGCGGAAAGCTGATGTCGATATGCGATTCAATCTGCTTTATTGCTATAAGTAAACTGTCAGCAAGAATATCGAAGGCACTGCGGTTTCATCTCGAAATGGTGCCTCATGACATTTTTTAGATTTTCTTAGTGAATTCAAGCGACTCCAGTATGGTTTAATACGGAATGCCTCCTGATCGAAAGGTGATTTAATATGGAGCCACATCTATGTCTTTGTTTTGTAGCTTTATATTCTTCCGTTTTTTCCATACAAGTGGATTGGCTTTATTCAGTGAAGGTGAGGCATACGGCTTCATGGATATGTGAGGCAAAAGCGGGCGAACTGCACGGGGCAGATAGCTGAGCACTTTTTTAAACAGGAAAGCACGCTTTCAGGTTGCAAAACAAAGATAGAGTACCCCGCTTATGGTGTCAAGTATGTCTGTTGAGGCTAGTTGATGGATGAGTATCATCTTTCAGATAACCAGTCACATTTCTGAAGAAAATTCAGTCGACCGATATTTGTTTTAAACAAACCCCACTGATATGCGTAAAATTTTACTAGTGGAGTGCAATCAGAGATGAGCAACTCCGGAGTCAAACTCGTCGATGAATTTATCACTATAGCTAAGGCGAATTCTTTCGATCACATTTCACTTCCTAAGCCGTACTGTGAATGCCATAAAAACTATTAGGCTCGAAGTCCCTTTTGCTATCCGAGGAACAACAAACTACTATTTGTTAAATCATTCTTATCAAATTACTTTCACTTCGTTTTATGTTTTCGAAAATCAAATCGGAAATCAAATATTTCATGCTCATTTTTAGGGGTACTATGATGATAATGGCTCTCATCGCAAAATGACGCCAGCGATAAGAATGGTGAAATCATCAGTCAACTGTTGTGCCTATAAAACAGCGAACAAAATTGAATGTCCCATACTTCATCATTTCACCCCATCAAGACAAACGCCGTTTTAGGCTTGAAAGTTTTCTGTCTGCTTTCACTTGAAATATAGGGTGATACTAATGCGTTTCTAATAAAAACTAGAACATCTTAAATATAGGTGCTATAATTGATTGAAAGATCTGCAAGTAATTGCAACTTCTCGATAAAATGCGAGATTCCATGGATTTTTTCTTATTGAGCGATTTCCGCCTTTACTTTCAAATGGAATTGCTCGATAGGTTAGAGACTACGTGAGATGATCGTATATTGATGAAGCATGATGATTGAATAGAATTGTTTTGTGCTGTTAAAGGCATTCGTCGTTACTTGTAACTTCCCATAAGCAAAGGATGTCGAAACTCTACGTCGCTCTCCTCATTTTGGCCTCCATTTTGGCCACTGAGTGCGGGCCAATTATATTCACCTTATGTGTGACAGCATGCAACGCTGGCGTGGTGGCGTGCTATGCAGGAGTTGGATTTGTTTTCGGAACCGTTACAGCCGGAGCTGGTATGTCTTTCAGTTATTTATTTCGCTCACGATACTTCACTTATTCGAAGGCAATTTATATTCCACAAAAGTGTTTTATAACTGTTGTTTATTCACATATGTTTTATGTCGGTAGGTTCCACACGTAAGAAAAGCTGAATGTTTTATCGCTTCGAAACATTAAAATGTGAATCATTGCTTCATAATAAATGAAAATAATATTCAAATTTCAAATAGTGAATATCGAAATGTTTTATTTTCGTTTCAATGCTATCGAAGGCGATCTCTAGTAATTTTAGAATCAAAGAGCAATGAACACCCTTTTCTGAATAAGATTTATTATTACTAGTATAAATTCAAGAAGATTAAACGATGTAAAACAATCGTTTCAGTATATTTTTCTAAAAGTTACGAAGTAATTTTTTCAGGAATTTTGCGGTTTACATTATCAGTACGATTATTTTCAACTAATATTAAGCATAGGACTTTATAATTGTAAGCATCTAATGCGTCAAGTAGAGATGGTGTAATAGTTTATAATGATATTTTCCTATTAGATGTACTCCATACAATGACTATGGCTCAGAAATCCAAAACATCGGCATAAATTATTACTGCACGCATCTCTACTGGACGCATCATATCGCCACAACTATAAACTCATCATACAATATCATATCTTTGATCAGCGTCTGCAAAGCAACAATGTTATTATACCTTTTGACATTGAGGAAATGTAAAAAATATTTGCGATTGAAAATTGCGTAGAAACGTTGCGATTATTAAAAATGATATATATATATATATATATATATATATATATATATATATATATATATATATATATATATATATATATATATATAAATAATTTTTTTAAAGGAACACCAGCAGCAGTCTTGGCATGTAATGCCGCTCAATCGGCATGCATGATCGCATGTGGAGCAGTTGGAGTCGCTCCTGTACCTTAATCGCGTTTCTCACGAGAAACGGCGGAAGAATTCCCCACGAAAGAGAAAGAAATATATTTCCACGAATAAACGATCCATCTGGATCGGATTTACATGAGAAAATACGCAAAGACGGTTGAATATATTTTTATCTATTCGCGTTATGCTTTGCTGAATTATTTCCTCAGAACTTTACCGCTCAAAATTCACTCAACATCACTTTCGAATTTTGAAATTTTCTGAAATAACGAATATCTACTTTGTCAAAAATCGCTCTTTGCGTATTCCTTTGATTTTACCTTTTGTCCGCTTTATTTACTCCAATATAATTCACGCACTAATTTATTCGATTTAGTTGTCTATTTTTAATGATAAACAATGAAGCGAATATATTATGTGATGTTCTTTTCTAGTTGATGCTGTCTATTGCTTATATTAATGCTTTGATTTCTTCATTAATTTCTTAGTACTTACTAGGTGAAGTTTTGATAGTTTTCGTAATGTCGCATATTGCTAAGAATGGTCGAAAATGTAATCATCTATTGATATCCATTCAATAAAGCTATTTCCGTTTGTCTGAACCCACTGCACTTCGTCCTCATAGGATAAAACATTTTCTTCGTTGTAAAATCGATTCATTTTATGGCGTTCTGTCGACGTTTTCGTTTACTCGACCAACGTGCATCATCATGTGGGCTTTCCTTTAAGTTCCAGAGTTTCCTATTTTGGCTCATGTAGAACTGCACTCAACGGTTCACTTCTCCAATTGAAGTAAGCTGGCTCATTGAACGGGTTCCCGACTACGGATTATTCGAGATGGGTTTTCGACCATGATCCAAAAGAAGCAAGTGGAAAGGCGCATCAAGCGGACAAACAAAAAATGTGCCTTCGAAAGTTCGTTCCTGTAAGTCGGCCGATCAAATAAACGCTTTAAAAAAGCAAAAACGCTGTAATTATGCAATAATTTTTTTGCCTGATCGGAAGGATGGAAGAAGCCGTAGCTAAGTGGGAGACCGGCGTACAATTTCATCATTTTCCTTTGCTGTACAAAAGCATCGAGACTGAATTGGAAGTTGATGGGTTCAGCTAATCTTGGTGCGTCATTATCTCCAAAGCAAAATACTTTATTTACGCAAGTTCTTTATAGAATTTGAGATTATCGGATAGACACATAAACGTTGACGTATAAAAACAGAGAGTCAGACAACATCGATAACAGCATTTGCAATGTTTGCAATTAACGCATAGCAACATTCTGCAGAAAATACCAAAGACCCGAAGTTTGATCTTTGATGTACCATATCCGAAGAGTTTCCTCACCACAGTTTGTGAGATTGAGATGGATCGATCACACGAACAGTTTCAGAATGACAAAAGACAGAGAGATAGACAGAATGCACCAACCGAAATGCTTAAAACGTTGTCTTTTTCATAGAGGCTTAATGTGAAGTCGCTTTTATCGACGAGCATAAAATAAGCCTAGCATTAACAAAGGCGATAAGATGTTTGCTTGAATGCGTCAACAATGACGAACACATATTCGTACCATGATAGCATCTTCATATGATATTCCACTGATCAACAAGAAGATTTTATGTGCAGTCATTATTACGTTTTCAATTGAATTGATCATTATTCAAATGTTGATTTATATTTATTAAAGCATCGAATCTCATAATATTAGGCAATTTGGAGATGAAAAGTGAAAATTAGCTAGGTATCAGCCATTGGATTTTTTTGGTAATTGACGCAAAAATGGTTTTTATAAATGTGCAAAAAATATTTGAAGCTGATGCAATTCCATTCTTTTTCGTTAATCATTATAAGAAAATACGATGGAATAAGTAAATGAAGAAACATCTCAGGAAGAGATGAGATGATAGCCATTCTTGCATTCGGTTTATCACAGCAAATAATTGCATAAATAACTAACGGTCAATAGAGAATGTAGAATGATGTATTTACATTTTGACTGTTCGAACCGATCGTGTGAAATCTTTCAGGAAAGTCTTTTTTTAGACCCATCTGATCGGATACGTAGCAGCCAAATCAGTTGCGATTACTTCCACCAAATTTTTTTATCAGTTGCAACAAAGGTTCCAAACAGATCGGTGGAATTGTTTAATTTATTTATATATGCATATGCATATAGATATCGCCATAAGTGAGCTTTACAAATGTAAGCTTGCAAAAGCGCACGAAAAGAATCATAGTAACGAGCTACTAAAATTAATAAACGATATTTGAAAAAAAAGGATGAAATTTATTTGCATATTGGAGACAACAGATGGTGTTGTAACGGAAAAATGGGGATAACAGGAGATTCCATGTCGGCAGACTTTTTGTTGGAATGCCGTCTTGTCTGTAGACTTGTTGTTAGAATGTCATCCTTTCTAGCAACTATATTTTGAAAAAGTTGTAGTAATTGCTGGAAATTTATTGCATGATTCGATGTAAACGGTTTTTGAAAGTAAAAGACGATAAGCATTTATCGTCGACTAATATTTTATGGCATGTGATTATCATCATAAGCCGAATTTGATCAAAAGACACGTTGGAAAGTGATGTTTTTTGTGCATCATCTGTTCGAAATTTGCTCTTATCACTGATCATAAGATAACCTTATATTTTTTCTGCTTATATGTATAAGCAGTGCGAATCTCACATGATGTACTCTTTATCAGTAATTTTCGTCTACTCAGTAGCGGCATGAAGCATATGTTGGTTGGTTATTTCAATAATGGTAAAATGTTCCACTTAAGCACGTCGACATGACTGTCTTTTGTTGCTATAATCGAGAACGTCCTATAAATCAACATTTCCACTTCCGCTTAAGAAAATGAAATTTCGATACTTAGGGAAAAACGAATAAAACAGGTATAAAATTGTCTCGACGGCTCAATTATCCGTTTCATGAAAAGTGTACCTATAAAATCCGGCTGCCCAAATCGTTTCAATGGTCCTATTTTCACTGCAAATTATCATCAAGGTTTAAGGCTAGATCGAAACTAATTTGCTAGCCTTTTGGACTATCCGCCATCTAACGATCCACTAGCGGATGGAAATTGACACCATTGAACTTGCTCGAGTAGATGAATTTAGTGAAAAGACGGTTCAATAAATTCGACTTTCAGCATCAAATTTTATTCCATATTAGTCGTGCAGCGCGCTTCGACAAAAAAATCACAACAGTCTAAAGCTAGGTTATCGCATAGCTAGAACATATAACATTTACTTATTAATAAAGCCAATACGAAAGGATAGTAGATTTTAAAGACCAGCAGTTTCGTAAAGAAGGCAAAATGAGAAGCGCTCTTGGGAAATGAAAATTGAATTCAATTTTAGCGAGAGGCATTTCAATATTGTAATATATAAAAGCATAAAAAATCATCTATGACCTAATTAGTTGTGTATATCCATCGAAATGTACATGTTTTAAAGATAACGAATTATTATCCTAGACATAATCGATATTAAATACCAAAATCCTAAGAAATGCTCTTATTTTATCTCCGTTATGCTGCACTTTATGGAATCACATCTCACAGAGTGATGGCCTATAATAGAAACGTTATGGTACTTGTCAAAGACATCTATTAAGCATCAGAGAAGAGAATGGAAACGATCAAAACATCTATCAATGTCGAAAAAAAAACGTATTTTATCGACATTTAGTGGTGCATTTTGAGCAACGCTTTCCGATTATCAAACTGATAAAAATGCAATTATTGAACGTTTTGATGAAATGGTTCGATGTGTGCAATCTCTAGTTTCATTCAAAAAAATTGAGCAATTTGAAAGTAATAGTCGAGCTAAGAGAACTTCAAACTATCTCATATATTTCTATTGACTTCAATCTCAAATTCAACGAGTTCAGGAAATAGCCTTTCAAGAGATCGTAAAAATAGGTGTGATAGTATTCTTTTTGGTGGATTTGTTGAGTACTACATGGTGAATTAGGCTTACATTATTCATTCATTCGAAAAGAAACATTCCACGGTGAATCAAAAGACCTTCAAAATATCCGTATTTTGAAGGTCTTTTGATGTCTTTCATTCCACATTCCACGGTAGAAAAGAAACATTCCAGGGTGATAGTCAAGTTCTAAAGCGAAAGTCCAAACGTTGCAGTCACTATTAATGTGAGATGTTCGACTACTAGATCAATGGGCTAAGTTTTCAATTAAAACATTTCAGTTTTCATGATATGTAATCCCATCTGATAAAAATCCACCTCGCAAAGCTGAAAGGTAAACGAAGATAATTAGCCGATTTCCAGGTGTTCACCACTATTGAGGAATGGTTGCCGATAATATAGGAGATCGTTCGAGCGAAAAACCCTTCAATTGGTTACTTCTATCAAATATCTGCGCCTTCACAGCGTACTTCCAAAAGCGTTTTATATTATTTCTATCGTTTTTGCCTGTAATTATACTATTGCTATGCGTGGCTCTACGCTTTTTTGCACTGAAGCCAACCATGGGAGCCAATTTGTTCAATAACAATTGGCAAAAAGCGTAAAAATTCCGACCGGAAGTATTTCTCAAATTTATAACCATACACCCTTTCCAACCGACACACCACTGCTCCTCTTATCTTATTCATATCACCATGGAATTCGTAAACTGCCAAAGAGAATGGCGAAATTGAGCCTTTCTGACCGAATCCATCTCTCATACCAATTTTAATATTCATAATGCAAAAATTCTTCTCCAATTATCATCAAATCAACCTTTTCAAAAAATACTCAGACAGCTAACCATTAAAAAAATACTCATGCACATGACTATTTGGACAACTGGATAATTCAAAACCACCCTGATGGATTGGCGCAGAAATGAACCGAAGCGTAGATAAGGATTGTCGATGATTAAACCTAAAGCAGTAGAATAGGCTTAATTTCATAGATTATATAACGAATGCAATCATCTCAATATAAAATTTACTAAAATGCTGTAAAATTTGAAGAACTTTCACATCATTTGCATTAAATTCGAAAAAAAAACATCAACTATGCTAGACTCCTAATCTGTAATCGAACGAAAGTGAATTAACTGCAACTTCACTGAAAATAAACTGGTGGAAAACGAACAAGTCGAAGCTTTATTCTGTGAACAACGCAACAACGTAACGTCAATGTGAGTGCATGAAAAGCACTAAAACCACAATGCATTCATAAATGGTCGTCGTATCGAAGAAGAACGCTATAGCCATTGTTGTTGAAAGCGAAAGCAAAACCAGCCAGCTTTAAGGACAGATTACAGAAGTGGATCAACAAGCTGTAGAGCTCAATATGAAACATTTCAATTTCAGCAGTTTTTCAAGAGAAGAGAGGGCACTAAAGTCAAGATGGAGACAACACTGAAGGTACAAGCCCTCCCTCGCCTCCCCGTCCACCCCTCAAACACTCAGACGTCTACCTCACTTTAATTTCAGCAACAAAGCACTCCTCCCATTTGTGATAAAACAGCAGATATCATTCGTCGTGGAATGTTAAAACCTCGCGACAAGACCTGAAACTAAGTGCCACACTCACTTCACCCAGTCTGAAATACCAGGACCTCAGCTGAAGCACCCTTAAATTCACATCATACACTCTTCAGACAATATCTGCTCTCCTCCACAGATGCCTACATGCCATTTCGAAATGTCTGAATGAATAAGACGACTATGAAAGGCAGCCCTCCTCATCATCCTGTGAGGTTTGCTTCTGTGGTTTATCCAGCTTGATGAGATCATCTATGCGGAGGATCGTAATCGCAGCCTCGGTTGCGAATTTCAGACTCTTCACCTTACTCATCAGCGGTTCCAGAACACCTGCTTCCTTGTTGTCTCGGATTTCACCTTCTTCCAAATCCAAACCAGCCCTGCAATTCATTTCACACTTGTGAAACATATAAGTAATAAATAAAACATTTACTTGGTGGTATTTCTTGCAATATCTCTCTTATCTGATCCTTTTCCCTTTCATTATCCATTGAAATCCGAACTAATGTAAACTCTTGGAAAAATGCTCGGACAACTTTTCCTTCCTTACAAAAACAGGAAGGAAATCATCCGCGCACTAGAAGAGCAGATTGCTCGTATCACTGTAGGATAAAATAAGCCCCACTCATGTGCGTGCCACAAATGGAAGTTGTTGACAATCATAACGTAGATATGGTTTTTAAGAAGTCGGCAAAATGCCTTTAGAATTGGCTCTACTCCCTTCTCTCCATACTCTACATTCGATCAAAAAAGTGCTAAAACATTTTTTAATATCTTCTCTTTTTCACACCCCCCCCCCCCCCTCCCTTCCGGTCACAGAATGAGAATAACAAGGCGGTGTTCACCATTTCAGATGAGTGAGTTCCTTATTCTGCTGGGCTTTGTTCTGATAAGCACGTAATTTGGCCACCAGCTCAGTCGAATCCTTCGCAGCGTTTGCAGCCAATGTCTTCGGAATGATCAATAACGCATTAGCGAATTCCGCCACCGAAAGCTGTTCACGGCTCGACTTAAAACAGACCATTTTAATGGAGGCATCAGTTACATGTGTGGGTGGTGGCCACAGAAAGCGATGGAGATAATAAAGATGGAAGGAGAGAGGATGAAGGAGGAAGAGAAATGCAAAAGGTCTTCCGCTCTACAACGACTCCGCGTCAAGTAGATTATTAGCTCACCATGTGAACTCGCCCACTTCCGCCCTAAGAGAAAAAAAATTAACCATCAAAAGAAATGATGACGGCAATTTCATTGCTAAAATAAATTTCAATAAGGATTTCTCAATCAGTCAGAAAATATCGTCTTATAAAAACTCTGACTCGCACATTTTGGGGGTCTTCGCAGTCCCACAACAGCGATATATAACTCGCACTTAATCCTTAATATCTCTTAAATTTTCTTCGAATTTCTTTGCGGCTACAATGTAGAAACTTGGAGCACTGTTCAAGGGAAGGATTGGGTGGGAAACGATCCTCCAACGCTGGGAACATTTCTATCCCTTCAGATACGGATCAAGATGATGGGGTAAGGGAATATGACTATTAACAATCAAACTACTATTATTTCAACACTTACAACCTGTTCAATATAATGGATGAGACAAGCAAAAAACCATATTAACTAGTCTTCATACCATGCAAGTTGTCATTCTACTCACGAAATACTTTGCTCCCTCCTCTATCCATAGATGAACCAACAAGACAAAGCATTACCAGAGTGGTAGCAAATGCCTCAAGATAGACATTGAGTGCAGCTTCCACGGCACCTCCACCAGCCACAAGTTTCTTGCTTTCTAGTACTCGTTGTACAACACACAACGCATCATGCACCGAACGCTCCATCTCATCGAGCATCACATCGTTGGCACCGCTTTAATACATCATAATATCCAATTATCGTGTAAAGGCAAAATAAAAAGAAAATAAAATATAATCCATCGTTATAAGAAGATATTAACTACTTGTGCACATTTCTGCCATGAAACAACAAGTAATCCGAAAATGCAATTAAGATATGAATCGAACTGCGCTACGCTTCCATTTGCGCCAGAATATGAGAACTGAACTGACGTTAGAAATGAGCAGCATTTATGGGCCTAAAATTTTGAACACAAACTCAGCTGCTAGGTTTTTTTCAAAAGCTCTTCGACTGTACTCGGAACGACATTGTGCTTACCAGTGACTCAATTTAATCTCTTTTAGATAGGACCAGCCAAAAAACACTTGAATTGGACCTTCAGAAGCAATCGCTCTTTCCACACCAAAAAGAACCGGAACCCCTTTTTCTCTTTTTCCTTTCAAACATGCCAAACATACGGTGATCATTCATAAATGCTAGATACTTCATGTTCTCAAAAAATAGAAAACTAAACGAATGAAATAAAAGTAAACCAGTGAATGGCTCAAATAAGTTGGTCAACAAGCAAACAATTTTAAACAAAACGAGTATATACCGCAGAATGATTGACGAAGAGGTTCGCGCCTTTGGCCCTTTAATGAGAATCAGCTCATCGTCAGAAATTCTTTCCTGAACCACTTCATCGGCACTTCCCAGTAACGATGGCTCGAATGCTTCATCTCCTTCCAGTGTTGCCATCGACGACGTCAATTTAGCTGCAAAAATCCACTTACTGCATAACCAACAATTATGCGCACCCCTGATTTTTGCGTGACCGGCCACAACCCTCTGAGAAACTTTATACGTCGAACTCTATTTTGACACAAATGCAGCATGCAGTAACGCCCTTCGAGAAGTTAGTGACATGCTTCACAACAATATTCAACGACAGATACCTCCGGTTGCCTTAGCTATACGCTTGAGGTCGAGCTTCTTGCAGCGACGAACGGCCATGGCGCCTGCCTCAACAAACTGCTTCAGACACAGATCGTCAATTCCACCAGTGGTGAGCACAACGTTAGCACCCGCCTTCAGAATCTTGTCCACACGACGTTTTGTGATTTCGTACTCCCTTTATAAAAACACATTAGTGCATGTGATACTGCACTGACATTGCTGTTCTCTGATACGTCGAATGGATGAAAAGAGGCGGATGGTTAATATACACAATTCCCCTCTCTATTTTAGACTCACCTGGAAGAACATTCATTAAGTTTAGTCCCGTTCGAAGGAATTCCGTTCTTTTCCGCTCAGAGGCCAAATATCAACGAAGTCTCCATTGAGTTTCCTCGCACTACCACCTTTTGTTACTAAAACTCTTTAAAATGTACCCATCGCTAAGAACTCCTATTCAAAGCTGGCGTAAAGGAATATGTTGGAGGAGGGAGGGGGAGGGGAGAAGGCGTATGAAATCCCATTCTTTCACGTGAGGCGACAGCATCAATCTTCTCCGTTCCAGATAATCAAAAGCATGGATAAAAATGGACAATATAACATCCAAAAAACATGAGAGGTCACAACAAGGACGACAGCCCACCAATAATTTTCAAACGAGTTTGTAGTAGCCCACTCAAGATGGGAACAGCAACTCGTCAAAGGCATTCTTATCTCAAAACAGCTCGGGGTTACATTCTTTTCATTTATAACAACAGCAATTGAATATTCAAGCTTGACATACTCCCGTCGGATTGCTTCCAGCTTGGTAGGATCATCGACCACCACCGATATACCCAAATGCATTTTCGTCTTTTGAAGCGAGAAGTCGAGGCATGCGATCTTCGGATTCTTTATGAATCGAGGCATGGCTTAAACAACTTCATAACAAAAAGGGTGGGTGCCTAGCGTCGAAAAAACAATAATGGTAGATGAACTCACGTCAAGTAATCCTTTCCTTTCTCCCCCCCCCCCCCCCCCCCCCCCCCCACCCTGCATTCTACCACCCGTGACGTTTGGCTAGCCTGTTAACCACCTCTGAACCACACATTCCAGTCACAATACTCGGCCGTCTGCTCAACTAGCTGCACATTCACCACTACTATAGAGTGTCTTTCTGCCAGTATAGACGGCCTACTTAATGCCAAGCCGAATACATATTTGTTTGCACATTTAACCGAAACTCATCCGAGTGATCTTATCTAATCAACGAAATTAAATGGTGGGTGCGAAAGAACAGGAAATCTAATACCGATATACAGCTTCACAACATTAATATGGAACATTTCTGGTGGATTTCCACCAATAACGGTTGAGCCGAGTACACCTTCATCATTTACCTTGACTAGCAATGGTGCAGTTTAGAGCGTAACCGCGTATCAGTTGGCTTTCGCGTACCGAACGACCATGTGCTTTGAGGATATTGACCGCCTTGATCGGATACGATATCTTGCCTTGACTATCGGTCACTTTGATCAATTCGGCAGCATCGACCACCATCTCACCAAAGAATTCCGCATCTCTACAATAAAATTTCAGTTCCACTATAACTTATAATTTTTAATCCAATATTTGTTTTACGGAAGAGAGCGATAAATATAAGACGAGGCCCATACTCTTATGAATTCGGATCACTTGGGTTGGAGCTTAAATCGTAGTGAGAAGATTGCAAACAGAAATTAAAAGCAGAAGTAAATCATAGCACGAGGTCGCTTAGCGCAAGAGTGGGAATCGTCCCTCATCCACATTTCTGATAGTGTCAATGGTGTGGCATCGAGAACGGCATTTTCGCACCAGTGCTACATAAATAATGGGCCTTTTAATTTCCCGTTTTTCTTGCCCTCTCATTCTCTACTTCCCTTCCCCTGCAGCCTTCCATCATCAAATCCCTCCTATCCTCTGGCCCCTCCATACAGTCAATGAATCGCGCCTTTCTTTAAATTCATTACAGCCATCATTGATGAGACCTTTTAAAAGCAAAACCTATAACGGCATGCGCACTACTATGCAATTTTTGATCCTACGCTGATTAATTTACACATAATGCTTTTGTATGCGATTTTTAAGGACATTTATAGTTGCCTGAACGTTGTGCTTCTTGTTTTCATGCTCACATACTTTGTTTTTTCCCAATTCAAGACGTTAAAATAAACAAATAAAGCAAATAAATAAACTGGAAAATAAGAACTTACGGGCCAATAAGTTTGGAAGACATCGCTGTTTGAGCAGCTCCAATTAACGAGCTACGACCCAGTTCTTCCACTCCAAATGACAAATTCTCCTTAACAAGTTCGACATAAACATTAAACAAATATGGGCGATATTACAAGCACATATGCATATAACACATGCATACGCGTAGGCATGCATGCGTATATATATATATATATATATATATATATATATATATATATATATATATATATATATATATATATGTGCACGAATGGCAACCTGAAACAGCCATACAGTAGACAGTGAAATATTTGATTAAACCCTTTTCATTCAAACAAAAAAAAATTGAGTGTGAGAGAAGTTTGTGCGATTGGAGTACTTCAGCAACACTTCTAGATGCCCCATTCACCACCTCTCAAGATTCGAAATTGATTCCTCTCAATCCAGAGTAAAATCTCGCATGGATATCAGTGGATAAACTAGGTTAAAATCGGAGCGCAGAGTCTCATAATCCCCACCAAGCAATACCTCTAATATTTTCCGCAAACACCAACCTGCATATATCTTACAGCTTCCTTGCATGCAAGTCGATAGCCGTTGATCACCGTAGTGGGATGAAGCTTGTGCTTAACTAGCTCATCGGCCGCCTTCAACAACTCCGCTGCCACGATCACCACCGACGTCGTCCCATCACCCACCTGTACAATGAAATCATCCTTTAATATGTACCCAACCAACTGAGTATCTGCCAAGGCAGCGGCGACCGCATATAACTCGCAATTATTTAATCGCAGAAGTAGAACTAAGCAAGATGGAAATGAGACTAAAATATTTCTTATATGACCACAAACCCCTCGAAATATATACATCTTGAACAGAGTTTGCTTAAGAAGCAACCAACAACCCAAACCAAATTTATAGAAACTGAGATTTATTCGCTTAGCAAATGAGTACTCATCCACCTCAAAAATTAATTACAAATTTGAGTTATCGCTAATTGCTTTTCAACGTCAACCACCTCTCACTCGCCCTTTCATACCACCCAAATATGCTTCAATCGAAATCACCTCCTCATCTTGCAGCTGGGCCAGTTCAACTAGAACTTTGGCGGCCGGATGTTCCACTTCGAGCTGCTTGAGAATCGTCGCACCATCGTTCGTCACGATCACATCCTTAAGCATAAACACATATTTTACCTCACAGAACTATTACTAGGTGCTCAATTTCCTAACTATTAAAAAATAAATTAACAACTATAGGACGTTATACTGTGACAAAAAAAGGAATGCCGTGCATTTTATTAGTGAGCAAATTTATGCAGCCTAATTATTCAACAAAAATAAGTGGAGATCATATGATCGGAAGGATGGAGAGGTGGGGGGGGAGGGAGTATGCGCCACAACGGGTTATCCACAACTTCTTTCGTTATTAAATCTGCTCGTATAAAGTCGAAGAGTAGCCCAAACATTCGAAAATAGCGAAAAATGCGTCCAACAAAACTTCTACGAAAACGATCAGCCGTACAAATCCAGCACTAAAAAAGGATGCCTTCAAGCCGGATACGGTATACAAAAATTGACTTGTAAATTCCATCGCACATTTAAGTGCCAATAATTATGCAAATGACTAATCATTGTGGGAATGAAAATATATGAAAGCACCCATCTTGTGACGAAGACTATAACCTCACCGATTTCATATGAATGTAATGGGAACGTGTGGGATAAATTGTCGGCGTGGCAGGCAAACATAATGCTCTTATAATGCATTTTTAACGAAAATTATCAAAAAAAAAAAAAAAAAACTCGGCAAAAAAAACCACGCGAATCGTTACAATGGAAAGAAAAATACGACTCAAAATAGAAAGGCTAAAAATCGGTTCAACGAAGAATTGTGCAATAAAAGGTGTCAAAAACAGTGCATCCAACAATTAGTATATTATTCAACTTTCAGAGCGAATGAAAAAAACTTTTTTTTTCTGTTTTCTGATGTGTTCTCCGTTAAAACAACTACTTTTTTGAATGTCCTGATACAAACGCACGCAACTTGAAACTTGAACTCAAATATGGATTGTGCGCGCAATTATCTATAACAGCAGAAACAGCGCACAAAATCATCGCGCTGCCTCGTTTTATAGCCAGTATCACTTATGATGGAAGATTCTTAAGCCACGGCGCAAATGTCCAAACATTCATTTGCTTAGATCAGCAATGGATCAAAGACATGCAGTAACATACTCCAACATCATCCACAAGCATTTTGTCGAGACCGACCGGGCCGAGCGATGATTTGACAATGTTGGCGATCGCTGCTGCCGCCATAACTGAAATGAATAGATGGGTTAGCACAACGACGAAACTGAACTGCTATCCGGGTAAGTATAACGAATAAATGCCCCGCTGAATAAATCAATACTGCAACAAATTAAACTGTCTTAATTAGAATAATGCTGAAGCGTTTCATCTACACTTCAAAATGGAGCACTCACCATTCTGTGTGCGAATTGACTGACCGGACGTTCGTTTTCCGGTAAGTGCAAGCAGACTATCTCCGGCGGAAGCCATCTTTTAAACCCTCAAATAAGGGATTTTAGATGCAATAACGAATCGCAATCAACAAAATCATTAAAAGGATGAAAATACAACAAATATTAAGCGCATTTAAGAAGACGAGAGCAGATAAATACCTGCTAACTCAGTTATTAGAAGAGAAACACCTAAGAAAATCAAGTAGTAATAAAACACATAGGGTTAATATACATTCATAATTCGACAACTGCGTGCAAATATTCAAAAAAAAAAAAAAAAAAATGCTTATAAAGTGCTTCTCGTCAAATTCCAGGTCGTCCATCAAATCTCTCAAGTATATGTAAAAATGTCACCCTTGAAAACACTAATAACGACTCCTGCGGTCATTGGGCCATACAAATGAGCCCAAAATTTCGGCCTCAGATTTTCAACAGAATTCAAACGAAGCTTTCTGATAGAACACAAATAATGGCAGTATTTTGTCTATGTCAGCGCAGCAGCAATCGTGTTCAGGGGTTTTTCCGCCAAGCGAAGGTAATGCTCTCGGCTAAAGCTAAGCATTGGTGGAAGACGGAAGCACGTTCTCAAAGTCGAAAAACGGCTTGCATTTTCAACAAAATTTGAGCACAAAAACAAGTGAAACCCATTTAAAAAATTTCAAAACAACTATGACACCAAATTTCCGACCGATTTATGGAAGATACGATGGCCTCAGAAATCTTAGAAATAGTCGAAGCTGAAAATAAAGGGGGGTTCTGCGGGGGGGGGGGAGAAAATAAAGTAGACCCTTTGGGGGAGGGGAGTAGAAGTAAAGGGAACGTCTATAAACTCTTTAAAAAATGAAAGAAAGGTGCTTGATATTGCAGCTAAGCAGAAATACGCAAAATGAGACATAAGAGTAGTTATAAATAATTAAATCGCTAATTAGTGAATATACATAATATTTTATAGTGCTTCAAATAACACGTAAGATTATAAAAGACTAGGAACGAAATACGGAAACCTTCAGAATTAAACACATTAATTCGTTCTGATGCAGGTATTACTTCTAATAAAGCAAAAATTTTATGAACGAGGAGGTGCTCTCGAAAATGACTCTAGAAGAACCCGTTCATATTTGGGTATCCTGGAATCCTTACAAATAGCTTTGGATGAAAACCTGAGACCAAGAAGTTCATCTCCACAGTTTAACTACACTACCTACCGAATCTCTTTTCGATTTTCAGACGATGGTGCTTTTGAAGTCCACAAAGAAACCTCAAAAGATACAGGCGTGGAGTTTAGTGACGACCTAAGAACTTTGAAAGATGTGCAGCCTATCCCACATTGGCGGTGACAGAGAAGCAACACACAAGCAGAAAAATGAAAAAGAACCGCAAACTTTAAACTACATATAAAACGAAGGAAGAATGCAAAATTTTCATAAGCTTGTAAGGTTTTAGCTGTATCAGCAAACTACCCGTAAGGCTTCCTAATCGAATCTATACCTAAATTTGCGCTAACTGTTTAGGTTTATGAACCTCCATCTCTGCGCAATTTTACCACGAGAATGGCAATTTACAAAGATAAGAAGCAGGTTTAAACCCGCCACAATGTGGAGATGGGTTAAAAGAAGTCAACGTCGAAGTACCACCGTTTACTCATTCCCGGTTAGTTTTAACCCATCAACGAATAGGCATGAGTCAACAAATGCTCCCCACTTCTTCCCGAGCATCTACCCAAACCTAACTTAGCCGAGTTTAGCATGGGATCCACGACGACTGAACACGGTCGAAAAAACCGCTCGCCTAGAAACGTCGGGCACTGCTTTGAAACTCATTTTGCTTACCTTTGCGATTGGCACATTTCCAGAACCAACAAGATACGGTAATCGAATTTCGAAAGAAACCAATAAATTTGCCGTTGCAATTCCGCAAAAAAAAAATTCCCTCGCGGTAAAAAGCGATTAAAAGATTCCATAATTGGAATATTATTGCACAATTTAATGTACATGAAATAAATAGTCGGACAATATTTCATTTCGTTGAAACGGGAGTTTTTTAGTGACGTTTTGCAGCTCTATATCACTTGATCGTCTTCAAGTTAAGAGTTTCTTAGAAAATACTTGGAAAAATCTGATTTTAATTGAGAGAAGAAAGAAAACCGCAATAAACAGTCAAATACAAATACCATAGCAAAAAAATTATAATAAAATAGAAAACAAAAGACATTGAACATAAGCGAATATAGCGGCAACATGATTCGAGCATTAAATGGAAGAAAAAAAACACAATTATATAGAAATAGTGGCAATAATCAAGGAGAATGATTTAACAACAAATCAAAATCATTAAAAAAATGAAATATAAACGAAAACTGCAGATGAGAACGAGATCAAAATTGAGCGTGTCATGAGAAACGACCACGCAGCGACTCCTCTTTCGCACGTACTCAGTGATACTTCTCTGCCACATTATATTGCGCATATTTCTCTGCTTCTCTTCCTGATAAACTAAACCCATTTCATCGTGCGTGCATTGGAGACAGTTCCCCGACCGTCTAACGGGAGTGTTTGTGTGGGTGGCTGCTTAGACTTTGAAGCAATGGCAGCGTAAGCCGTGTAACGAAGCAGTGGTGCCACGAAAAAGTGGAGAGGGGGAGTGATATGTGGATGGTTGTAGGTGGTTCTGAGCCCATGCTGTGCTCCCGGATCAGACAATGAAGTTCATTCCAAGTGCTGAAAACCTGGAATGATTTTACAGCAAAGATTTTTACGACAAAGGGAGCATGGAAAATGTGTCTGAACAAATGAAACTCTCGAACGGAATGCCAGAATACCTTTGTTAACTGTCTTACGGTATGCAGATGAGACAGGACAGAATCGCTAATGCAAACAGCAATGCAGCTGTCGAGGAAACAATTATACAGTGCTGCTATATTGAGAAATTTTGAAAGTCAATTCTTACAACGACTTTATGGCGCGGCAAATATGAAAATACAATTTAAAGAAGCGGTCACATCCAACGCAGCTAAATTAGTTCAATGTGCACTGATGGAAGAGGTTTATGAGGTGGGTGGGTAATCAGTTTTTTGTGGGTTTATTTATTTAAGATAGTTGGGGAGCAATGCAACCAATGCTGAAAAGTTAGAAAGGAAGGGGATTTCTCAAGATTGTGTGACAGTTGCGCCAGCGATAGCCATGTCATGAAGGGACGGGCGGACGATTCGGTGAGAAAAAGTGGTGAGATGTAAATTAACATGTGATATAGTGGTCTAACTGGTCTAAGTATGGGAGAGTTTTGGGCATTAAATTATTTACCCTTGCCGATAGTTTCTGATGATATAATGTTGTTTTCTCCCCCACGTAGAGGTCTGTCCCCTTACGTTCGGAGCCGTAGCCGAAGGTATAGATAGACTGCGGTCTTGCTTGCTAATCAGTTTCTGATCGTATCGTATTTGTTGTTACTGGCAGTAAACGAGCTCATTACTTCGGTGAGATCCTTCACACTTTCGAACGGTCGCAGTTTCCTTTCAATATCGGTTCAGAGTCGGGTCACATATGTTATGCTTTTTTTTTCAGTATAGTTATTTTTTTTTTACTATTAATCAAAAATCAGTGTATGACTGTTATGATGTGCACTTTTACAATTCCATTAACTAATTTGGTGAATCGATCTTGACGAATTGCCAACGATTAATGAAATATGCATTTATGTTTATTTAAGGCATTGAACATTGCTACGAATCTTCCACTATTGTCGTTTTTTTTTTTTTTTTTTTTTGCAATCGAAACGACGTCGAATGAAAACTTTGAGTAATATAACCCTTTCTCAAGAGTTCATAGATGAACGCAGATTTTGCTGTGAGAGATTATTCTCTCAAATGCATTATATCAATCAAATTTTCTAATTGTAACTTCAGTGACTTTTATTTAAACCAACAGACAAACAGACACAGACATGCACAAACAAAATGCTCTTTGCAGGTGCAGATTTGTAAAAGCGCATAATAAAGATGCAAACTAGGCGGATTGCCTCACCGAACGAAACTGTTCACATATTAACTAAGTGCAGATAAATAGATCAGTGAAATGGCGGTATTGTTGACTTTTTTGCATAAATTATGAATTACTCGTTATTGCATAAACCATAAACTACAAATATATAATACACGGGGGATAGCTTGATTTTAGAAATATCATCTCTAGAGTGATTTCTCGTTTTCTACCGATCTGTTATTTTTGTAATTGCTTACACAATTTTCAGATGACGATGGAATTTTTAAATTCACTCGGATTAAATCCTATCGATGTGCAAAAATTAGATGAGAATGATTTAGTGAAAACATATTTGCTTCTTCAATTCTATATGAACTATTTGAATAGGAAAAGCAATCCCGAAAATGAAAATACGACTACCAATGCAGGTAAATTTCTCGAATTATTCCTCTCTTTCATCGTGTTATAAATTCAAGTGTTGCCTATTCGCATATTTCATTTCCTCACCTACATTTTCATTCATCCTTTCGCCAAAAAAAGAAACCAAAATACTAAATCATCCCTACTAATATCATATTTTCATCTATTGCTGAGAGCATAAAAAGAAGATTACTGATGAAATTTAGATGTCTTTATTTATTATATTTGTCTAATTTTTGATCAGAATTTAGGCAAGCATTAGTTTCCGCCCATAGCGATATTTTTCTCTTATCTTTTTAGCATTCTTATGATGTCCAGTTATGTCCGTTATAACGCATCGCTAATTTTATCTAATTTCTAGAGAGACGATCTGGTCCAGCGTTATTTATATTAAAGAAGAGGGTAAAGAATCGAGGATAAAGCGGAATTTGTTATTTTCTCGATATGTTTTTTGATCTTTGATTGTTATCTTTGAATATATTTTCTTGCAGGTGTTCGCCTTCCGGATGTGAAACGAAAAAACGAAGAATTAGAAGAAGCGCTTAGCAAAAATTTTGACGAATTGAACAAAATTTCACGCAATATGAGGCGTAAGTGATTTTGATCTTTTGGGAATACCGTTATTTCATTGCCATTATCGCAGATCCTTTATCACTATTCATTCGCGTAATATCGCAAAAATGGGGAATAAGTTTTTGTAGTGTTATGCCTTAAAAAACAGCAATATTATATTCTTGGAGTAGGACTTTTTCGTGTTCAAAAAAAAAAAAGAAAACGGAAATAGGATCGTATTTTTCAAGGATTACAATTTTGCTGGGAAATACTCCGTTGGTGGATGAAATTTCAAGAAAAGTATTCTCTGCTATGGAGATATTTCACTACTGCTCACACAAAAAACAATCCATTCAAGCTGTGAGTATTTGTTCTCTTTGACTATATTTAAAACAACCTCAGTATACTTGCACTATTCAAATATGTTTAATACTCGTGTGAAAACCTTGAAAGCTATAAACCGAAAATTTTTGAGGATTTTTGAGGACAAAGGGGAGGTCTTTTTGAGAAGTTGGCGAGAGAATAAAGTAATATAGCGTCGTAAACGAGTAAATGCAAGTCGTTTTTAAAAAGCCGAATGGTTGGAGAACAGAATGAGGGGGGGGGGGGGGAATAGAAGACTGGTTGTTTCATTGGATAGTATTTATTTTTCGCATCTCTTAAGAGCTGGTTCATCTGCGTTCATCTGAGATCATTATACATTTCATGTGTCCATTGCTTATAAATGTGGTTCAAATACACTATAAGTACAAATGTACTGGTGCCGGGAATTCCACGATATAAATTTCTCCCAAGGCAAACATCCACTACGTCAATGATCTGCTAGAGCAAATGTCCAAGAACGGCAATATTTGTGGTGCGAGAATAAAAGAAAGTATTCCACATATATTGATGAATAATTGAAATTTTTCAGCTGAGTGGGAAATTGCGAAGCCGAAGCGAATTGCTTTTAAACGAAGAGATTGTGTATATTTGTAAATCTTTATTACTTTATTATTGTTTTATATTTTGAAAAATGGAAAAATATCAGGTGGGTGATGTAGAAATAAATTTCGAACACCAACGAGAATACTTTGCTGATTCAAAAAAAATTTCTTACGCGATTGTTAATTTTTATCTTTTTAGTGTGATATTAGTACTAACGATAGTTCTTTTTTTTTTCAGAAGAGGTCGATGAAAAAGAGTTGGAAAAAGCGGAGAGTTTTTTCCAAAAGGTATTTTTGTGTTTCCATTAGTTTAAATTCTCACTTTATCGTCCCCCATAACTTCTAATATTCATTCACAACATTTTTATATTTATGATTTTATTTTTATATTTTTATGATTGGTTGAAATTATAATAGAGAGATGAAATTGAAGTGATAAGAAATAGACAAACGTTACCCATTTATAAGGATAGAGCAAAAGCAGTTTGCAAACGTTTAATGGCTTCTAGTTGACCAAAGAGATTCGGTTTGGGTTTGCAATATTTCTTTATTTTTTTAAAGCGAAATTTTGAGAATTTTCAAAAAATTTTGAAGTAGTGCTTTACAAAAGTTTAGAAATGGCGCAAAAAAGTCAGCGTGGAATTGAGCGGATGTAAGTGCGATCGCGCCACTAATTCACCGCTGAGGTATCCCCAGTCACCGCATTCATACACATCCTGCGATCGAAAGTCCAAAATTAAATTAAAGTCCACGACAGAAAACCTAAACTATGAAGGTTGCTTACGAATAATGATGGGAGGATGTCTGTATATGATGTGAATTGTAAAATTTGCAGAAGAAAGCGTTGGAAGAGCTGAAAGCCGATCCGAGCTTGCACCAGCTATCTGCGCCTAATGCGGAAACTTTGAGGGGAGAATACATGCAGTGCTTGGTTCGTCTCGTTGCTGTATATTTTCGTACCGTTTTCCCGTTTTGGGCGGGTCTGACTGTTTTGCATCGAGAAGTTTGGGTGGCTTGCTTATTTGAAAGCTTTATTAGCGCTAACGAGTAATTTAGACCATTCATAGTAAGTATGTTGTTTGATTCATTTAAAAAGCAAAACTCGTCTTTAAAATAGTACTTTTCGGTGTCATCATTTATGGATGCTGTTATTGATGAAAAGGAGCTAATGGATATTAATTCATGATCATTCCCGTTACACGACAATTGCGCATGAAATAAATCAGCCGAGGCGCAAATGTCCTATCGGAACGTGCCCGAGTCTCATAAGTGATTCTTATTGGTGTGAAGGTGTTCTACCACAGGAAGATGATGGTGATGGAAAAATGACTGAAAATGGAATATTTTCTAAGGAGGAGTTGACGAAAGTGAATGAAGAGCTGAATCGAGAACAAAAGCGAGCTGTGGAGCTGAAGGAACTACTCGAACGTATGAAGAGCGGCGACCGTGACCACTAAGCTGGAGTGTCACCGTGGCGGTGCTGTGCAGTGTTTTGGAATCACCCCTCTTCTCCAGTTTGTCTGCTGCCAGCGTTGCCTACCTCTCCCTCCATCCCCATGCAGCAATAAATCACGACAAGTTCGTTGATACTGCTGCTACTGCATTTATACTCGAATTTTTTGATTAATTCTTCCCACTGTTTGTGCTAGTGCAGTGAATTAGTACAGTGTGGGCATACATCTTTTCCATTTCTGTGCAGAGAAGGGTTTATTGAAGGGTGGAGTGAGAGAAATGTGATGAATTATTGAGGAACAATGATCAGTCACCGCTGAGCGAGGTGAATCATACGAAGATCGAACACCCCCCCCCCCCCCTCCCACACCACATTTGAAGAGAGTTGCTGAATTTTCCGATTGTAACAGTCAATGTTTTTTGAATACGATTGATTTTATAAAGATATTGACATCGTGTATAGGAAATTCATTCCATTCATTTCGTCACAGCTATCCGACTGCCTCCGTCCACGTTTTTTAATTGCCAAGTTTTTAGAAACTCTTAAATCTGATCTCTACTTTGTTTCGACTGGAAATTAGCGCCGAATTTGATCGATGTTCTTAGTTATATTTATTTCAAAGAACTTTTGTCTCTTTTGTAAAGATGTTTTTTTTAATCGAGTGTACACTGCATATTTTAGTGACTTTCATGTCGTATTCGGATTGAATTATTTCGTTTTGCTTATTGCATTGTGAACATATGGTCAGAACTTCATAATGTAAAGCATAAACGAAACTTTCAAATTGCGAGGACCTGACAAAGAAGAGAATTGTGGCTAAGAGTGGAGTAATGCTTTCCCATCTCTTCGTCCATAAAGCTTCCTATTAATTGTGGGATTTCGTTTGATGATCTTGCGTTATTGGTTATTCTGATCGAATTTGGGCTGAAGAGCTCGAAAATACAGCTTATTTCCATGTTTGATGATCTTTTCTGAGATATCGTTGTCTGAGTTTTCCCTCCCCCATTTGGATAACCCAGTTATCGGTAACAACAATTGTGAAAGAATGGAGGATAATCGTACCTGCGGCATTCGCTAGGTGGACAATTGTTTTGCGTCGCTTCTCTCATAGAACGCTTCTTACACATGTACTGCGGTGATGCCCGATGGTTTTTCATAAAGTGCTGTAAGACTGCAATGCAACGCAACCACGACCGCATACGGGACGAGGGCATCACCCCACCTCTATCGGCATATGAATGATATCGAACTTCATGTGTCCTCTCATATCTTCCGATGCTGTCACACTAAATGTGCTGGCGGCGATGTTTGCTTCTCGGTGAAAAATTCTCCCACATGTCTACTCCGAAAGCAAGGTCAGATGTCTTCGATCTCGATCTAGCTGCGCGCTGAAGAAGTGTTGAAGAGGGCAGAATCGCGGGGAGGGGGAGGGGGGGGGGGGGGAGAAGTGCAAGGAAAACAAAACTGACGATTGCGGCCTGATATTTCTTAGAAACACGATTTGTTGTGAAAATCGGTGCCATAAGTGAGTGGTGCGATCTATGGAATGAAAAAGCAGCTGCAGCTCGGACTAGGATTTACTTGAGGTGCCACTGAGAGCTAGAGGTCGGTCATGCGCTTGTTTGCTTCTATGCGTGGATTCGTATTAAGATTATCCTCCCTCTCCCCGCCTTCTACGTAGGAGTGCTAGCACATTTAGGTTTATGATATTTATAATCACAAGCTACAATCACCTTTCCTTGACGCTCGTGGTTAGTGATACGATTGTGGAAATAAACCGAAAATATTTTACGAGGGAAAATCATTTGAGGGTAAAACCAATAAACTTCATTGTATGACATGGGAGCTATAAAATATTACCCGGGAATAACAGGTAAAATGTACAGGTAATAAATTTCATTCGCCAGTGTAAAGGAATATATATGAATATGAAGTATTCGAATAGAAAGGTTGCTCAGGTTCTACTCGAATTTCTTTGGATATTATTAATATTTGTATTAATAGAGTTTCACATTAAAAAATTCTACTACATTCCTTTATGATTTCATTGTTTGCCCCATTTCTTTCAATTTATGCTAATTTTTTACGAAGGCATTTCTAGCATATCATTAACCTAATCTCTAAATCTGTGTAATTTTAGAGTAATACCGATGGTGACCTGCCCACTTCAACACCTATTTTTTGAATATCCGCGCAATCACTGGCGTTGAACCATATGCGATCGGCTCGTTCAATTCGTATGCTCGCCTTTCCAAATGTCTTACTTCTTCTCGGGTCTACGTTTTATTTTCAATTTCCTGATTACTTTGCAACTTTGGATGTTCGCGTTTAAAGTTATAAAATCGTTCAACTTAGCAGCTATGTATTCAAATGAACCGGAAGTGCGGGAATTGCGTTGCTGATGAGTGATAATTTCTCTTCGAAATTAGCAACGTTGTCGCGGTATTTTTCTAATCTTTATTAGTGAAGGCTTCTCGGTTGGTATGGAAGTCGTTAGTTCAGTGAAATATCGTAATTCGTTGTTTATAAGCGCGCCTGCATATTTTTTATGGGCGTCTTGAAAGCACACCTGGCCAATTCCATATGCCCCGAGGGCTTGTAGATCGAAGATACGACCGTTATTTTATTTTCAGATTGAAACGCAGGGAGAACACCACGTAAGCTATTCATCATGATGGCAGTGGATATCGACGACTTCTGTTTCCGAATGCCGAAATGTGTAAGAATCGTTTAATCAAAGGAGCAAATGGGGAGGGGGACGGGTTCGTGTGTCAGAGCCCGAGGTATTGCTTTATTTCCCATCAAAGTTAAGAGGCACTTCTTCGTTCCAGCTGGGAGGGGAATTTATTTGATATTAATGCTTCCTACCCTTAGAAATTCCTAGACATCCGCCAACTATGGATCTTGTGACCGAATTTTCGGGACTGCCTTATTCCATGAGCAAGACTGCTTAGAAATCGGAGATTACAGTCCGAGAGTTTTCCTGCTTATGTCAAATTCACAAGGTTATTTGCCAGTGGGCGATTATCATCCACTAAAAATGGCATTCTTACGATCAGCACCTTATACAATTCACCTATAAAATATGTGGTGATCTAAGTTTTAAATGGATTTTCCAATGATTGATTTTTACCACCCATTTTCCACGATACCTTCTTCCACGGTCAACTGCCCGTTCCCTTTTCTCTCGTTCTTGCACCCTCCCATATTTGGAAATTCTGCGATATGCTATTAATAACTAGTGTTTAGAGAAACACAGGCACCTTAACTTGACGAATCACTCTACTGTGTAGTTTGAGGTAGTGCTAAAGTTGGATGATTTTTTTGGTGTGGATAGGAACCGACGGATTTTTATATCTTCTGTAACTAGGAATAAGGCCCTCTCTCTACCTACAACATACCGAAAATTTACAGAAAAGCAAGTGCGCTTGCTTGAGATGTAGAAGTCCAGGATTTTGATGTGTGCCTAGAAATGCTTAAGTAATGAGGTAGTTTCTATTTCAGGAACTACATGCGCATTTGAATGGCAGTATCAGCTTGACAACGATCGAGAAACTGGCTGCGATGAAGGCCGAAAGGGACCCCAATTATTGTGGACTTAGTGAAGCAGAGAAGGATCTATTGAAACCGACTCAACGTCAACGTAGTTTGGACGAGTTGGTATAATTCAGAAAAATTGAACGAGATGAAGTATAGATGTACCTCACTGCATCTTCCTTCTTTTTGATTCTCTCGAATTTCCAGTCTTTTTGGTTATTATAGAAGTGCCTAATCTTTAATATTCATGGATATATGGGAAATAAACAGGAAGATGCATAGTGTCGATGCTGTGTAATTTTTTAATTTATAAACTTAGATGTTTTTTTAATGCACATGAAAGATTTTGGAAATCCAGAATGAGTTCCGGACTTTTACCAGAATAATTTGCTTGAAAGGAAAAGTGGGCGGCGAGAGGAATTTTAAGCAGTTCCAAACTTCCCGAATAGCATCGAGATCAGTGGGAGCATATTCGAAGGGTTTCCAGACGGAGCGGAGATTATTGTTGTAAATTTTTCTTAGTAAGGCGATAATTGGTATTTGGTGTCGATAAATTTTTGATAAAAGTTTGGTTAAAAGTCGAGAAAATTCTCGGGTCTTTATGGTTTTCGAACCAATAGAAGGAGAGGGAGATGGTATTCTATAAATTTTACTCTCTTGTAACCGCAGATCTAGTTTAACAAGTGGGATGTTTATGTCAAAAATCAGTCGACTCTCAAACAGTGCTTATTTGAGGGGAAAGTTGTTTCAGAAGAATCTTTCAAAATCAGATTTTTTTTTTGTTGGAGCATCGGAGTCATTTAGTACGATCGCACATGTCAATCAAACCTAGCTGCCTGGAGCTTTTATTGTTGTTTCCAAAAGTACTCACTAGATGGGAACAAGGAAGGGAGTCAGCAACCACCACTCTTATGAAAATTCATATAACGTTTAGAGAGATGTGAGTGTAGATAATGAGAGCAAACAGAGGTACTACACACCAGCGACATCCCTCCACGCTCTTAAAAAATATTGTGGCTCTATCCTCGGACTGTATTTGTTGAATCGGTCATTTAATATGTGGGATGGAGAGGGAGGGCTGAGGCACATTTTGGCTTGTTTTTAGCCTTTATATTTTGTTCGTTCACTGAAGCTGACTGGCTGAATAGGCCCTTTTTAATTGATCCGTTGATCTTTTTTTATTAACGTTCGGTGGTACTTTACTGTTAAGTTTACGCTGAATTCGAAGACATGGATGCAGTTCACAAATTTTATGGATTACATAGATTCATTTCTAAGCACTGTTACTCCATTGTGTTGATAGATGATGATATAACTGGCATATTGTAACGATCGTTATTCTAAAACAGCAATATTTTTTCTTAACTTTTGATGGAATCCTTTAGCTGATACATTTTCCACTTATATTGATGAAGAATGCTGGTTATCTTGTGTGGAGGAAGGGGGAGGAGTTCTTTGCCATCTTTTTTTGTAAAAACGCTGTAAAACGTATGGGAAGAGGTCGTTTTTTCGAGCTTCCTAGTGACGAGAAATTATAAGGGGAGGGGAAAGGGGAGGAATCAGTCAAAGGAAGCCCAAAGATGTGTACGTTCTCTAAGAGGTTTATGGAGATGATGCGTTCATATAGACTTTATTTCTCCATAAGAAGATGATATCCGTTCATAATTAATTAAAATGAAGTGGAATATTAAATGTGAGAAGTGCTTTATTTATGCAAATATTTGAGCGCTTACTGCAGCAATATTTCTAAGAAGAAGTTTCATTAATGTTCGCTTCATTTGTATATTTTTAGAGTCTTCCGAATATTTCCAATCATACAAAATTTAATTCAACAAAAAGAAGAATTAACTATGGTGAGTTTACTGTCTTTTTGTTGATAATATATTGTATTTGCAATTTTTGCATTTGCGACAAACTTGATAGTGTTTATTTGCAATGATAAATCTCTTATCATAAAATATTAATACTTACTTTCAACTCATTTCCTGATAAATTCTCATAAATAATTATTCAATCATATTTATTTTTTATGTTGTAACAATTTTTCCGTTGATAGTCACTCTGACCCACTTAGAGGGAAAGAGGAGGATGGGGGACGGAGGGGAGGAGAGTTGGAAGTAGGGAAAAGGTGATAAAAGAAATGAAAACAAGGCTATTATCTCCCTTTATGAATATTTTTCTACACAATTTCATTTTTTCGTTTTCTATTTATTCCAAAAATTGCATTTCATCCTTCTTCACGATGCGTTTTCCTCATTCTCTCATTGACTTCTACATACTTAAAAGGATTGTCCCCAATTACTCCTGGTACTTTATAGGCTGTATTAGTTTTATCTTTTTTTGTCTTTTTTTCAGGATCATATCCGTATCGTCAATAATTTTTAACAGGAAGTCCTAGATTGCTCCTTTTAATGCAAGAAATGATTATTCCATGTAAAATGTCCTTCCTTGTTTATTACCTTGATATGCTAATTGTTAATTTGCCATTCCATTTGTCACAGCCTGATTATATACCTCATCTATGTTAGTTCGAGCCTTATATTTTGTGACTTTACAAAATTCCAAAGTTTTATGGAAATCTGTTAGATATTTTGACCACAAAAAGCAATATTATTTTGTTTACTATCGTCACAAAGCTGGTGTAACTGGTAACAGTCTTGCGTAGGTGGTCTTTTCACCGGATGAAGGCAGTGCGATTTTCCACCCTAACAAATATCTTGCACATCGGATACGGAGCCCTCTTTTATGAGAATTTAATATTCACGTTGAATTTGAAGTTGACTTTATCAACGCTGCCTGTTAAAGGTAACCATAGAGGTGATTGGTGATTTCAAATCGGAGAACGTCGTCTACTTGGAGTTGAGATCAACACCCAAAACGACCGATATGATGTCTAAACGAGACTATGTGGATGCAATAATCGAAGGTATTACACGTGCACATCATCTCTATTCGGATATCGTTGTTCGTTTAATTTTGAGTATCGACCGAAGACATTCCTATGAAGAAGCTGAAGAAATCGTTGCTATTGCTCTTGAAATAGGTAAGGAGAAGTTTCATTGTCTTATAATGGGAAAAAAGTGAGACGGGCAGAGTTCATGACAAAACCACCAATTGCCCGTATCGATGATGTCCCGCGAGGTTGTCATTCCTCTGAGACTTGTTTCAACGATTGCCCAGTAGTGACTTCGTTATGGTGATTGGCGAATGGATACTCTTGCAATATAGAAATCTTATATTCCTGCAAATGAATCTATTGCAGAATCGGTAGTGGATGCATTCTGGCGGGATGGGGGGATCGGAGGGGGGAGGTATCTCTAATGGTTGAGGCTTGTGTTATGTCATTGTCAACTTCACTGTTATGATCTAGCCAAATAAGGAAAGCTTCAAAGCGCAATTCGTTATGTTGTGCTATTAATTTTGCTCAATATTGTAGTGAGACCTTAAATGTGCGTATCGGTCTTTTGGGAAATGAAAATTTTGCATTTATTGAATGCGAAAAATTTTTTCATTCCCAAAATTTTTCATTAATATCATTTCATTTCATTATTTGTGAAGTTGTAATATATACACTTCAAAGGCGATCATTTTATTATTGATAAAAAGAGATATTCGATGCGTTGATTTGATAATAGAATAATATGAATAAGTTCATTTTTCTTGAAAAGAATCAAGCGCCTCGTGTCTTTTGTGTCGAGTTCGTTTATCTGCGTTTGAATAAGCGAATGACTCGATTTGAAGTAATTTTTTGTTCAGGATGCAAACCGAATTCCGTAGTTGTTGGCATTGAATTAAGTGGCGATCCGAAATACGATGGACGCAAATTTTTGCCGTTGTTCGCTGATGCTTCTCGAGCGGGTCTATCAACCACGCTCCACCTTGCTGAGGTATTACCAGTAATTTGTACCCTTTCATAGAACGATGCAAATTTCAAAATGTGAGTCGGAGTGACGCTGCTCGTTTCTGGTAAGAAGTTTTATGGGTAAATAATTGCTAAGAATATTGTGAGAATGCTTGACGTTTTGCTTCAACACAAATTTTGCTCTCCTTACTTTTTTCTTGTTTTTTCTTTTTCGCTGTGCAGTAATCATCAGTGGGAATAGCAGCATATGATAAAGCGAAGAGCGGAGGATGTTTTATGCCTTTATTACCGGAAGAAAATATATTCCTATTGATGGCAACGCCAAAAAGTTTTGAATTAGTTTTTTTTTGCTCGAAAAATTTCATTGTATCTTTCTAAGCGTTTTTTTCCCCAAAATGGATAATGATAAAAAGCTTTATTTGATCTGTTACTTGTTTAATTTGCCTTTTTTGATTTATTTCTTTTCATCAGAGTTTTATTTTACATGCATTTCTGTATTTTTAAGACTTCATGGAACATAAAAATGCTTTCTTATTGATTCATACTGCGAGGATTTTGCAGATTTTTTTATTAAGAGATTCGTAATGTTTACCTCCACAGAAAGGTTCTACTGCAGATGGATTTTACTAGTAGGATTTCGTAGTACCAATAATATTATACCAGATTTTGGTAATATCAGAATTAAATGCTTTTTTATTATTGCATTTAAAATTCGTAATTTAGAGTCGAGATCATCTCGACGAATTATATGATTGTTTACAAGTGAATGCAAATCGCATTGGACATGGCACATTTATCCATGGTAATCCAGATATCGTACAGAGAACGAAATGTACCGATTACGTTCTCAAAAAGAGAACACCCATCGGTTAGTTCATGTAAAATTTAAATTAGAGCTTTGTTTATCATTTGAGACGGGGAAAGAAGAGGAAAAATACTTCTAGATCTAGTTGAAATAATTTTTAAAGCTAAAATACTTCAAATGTGATTGTTGAAAAATGAAAATTTTATGCATCATTCTATCTGCAATTGTTTTTGATGTAAGATTCGCAGAGTTCCCTGATTTTGCAGTCGGTTAACACTCATGGCTAATTAGTGGTGGCCGGAATGTAGGAAGCCATGAAATTAGGCAAGGAAATACCTTTCTCGAATTATCCGATTCTGTTTCACATTCCGAGGTTACAGTCGAGATTTTACGATGTGTAATTTGAACTTTCAGAGATTTGCTTGACGTCGAATGTGGTATGCAACACAGTGGCGTCATATGCAGACAGTCATCTGGCATTTTATCTCTCAAAGAATCATCCGGTAGTATTATGTGTGAGTCTCTTTTGTTCTGTAGAGTATAAAAATTTTTGATTGAATCATCAATTCCCTTTTTGTTTTCAAGTTTCAGACATTTCTGTTATCCTTTACTGTCTAGATTTAAGTCTTGGATTGATAGATGATGGAAACTACTTCCTCCTTCCCTCTCCTCTCTCCTATGCCCACCAGATTTTCTGTAGCTTATGTTTAATAAAGTAGTGAATAGTGGAGTTACTTCATCGATCCTTTTCTTCCATACCCTAAAATCACTTCCGGCGCATCTTCTGAAAGGATTTTCATATATTTTCTGATTTCAATCTTAGAATAAAAAAATTTATGGCGCTTCTATCGCTCATTTTCCTCTCCGGAAATTGCATTAAACGCCTTAAAGTTTTTCTGGTTACGTATTTGAGAGGTATTTGTAATGGAAAATCTGATTTATATTAGTTGTATTCCCAATAAGTTAAATGCTTTCTGAAATGCAGCTTTTGTTTTACAAAGTTTCAGCTTACATTTGCTGTTAAATGTTACCATGTCATTACTATTTAACACAAATTGTCATATAGCACACCATTATATTATATAGCACGACAAAGGCTCTTTTAAAGGTTTACCGGAAGCAGTTGCATTATAGGACAACGTTGCCTTATTTCTCCGCTTATAAGCCCTTCCGCCTTCGAATATGCGTTCATTTTGGAAGCTGCGAATGCAGTGAGCAACGCTTTGTCATTTATAGACGGATGATCGAGGAGTGATGAATTGTTCGCTATGGAATGAGTTTGCAATAGCAGCACGAACCTTTGCTC
This sequence comes from Ascaris suum, assembly GCA_013433145.1. Lineage (NCBI taxonomy): Eukaryota > Metazoa > Nematoda > Chromadorea > Rhabditida > Ascarididae > Ascaris > Ascaris suum. Next base: position 2,934,263 of record CM024183.1, on the reverse strand, counting down.
TGTCTCGACAACAACTTTTCCACCTTTCATTCACTGCCTTCAAATCGATGTTTATTCAAGGAAGGGAAGATTGCAGGGAGGAAGTGGAAAGGATCGGCAATGCGCTCAGCAGATTCGCTCGTCTAGAATCACTTACATAGGAACAAAGGTGATCGTCGTTTGGCCATAGGAAATATTGTCTTAAAATCGAAACAAAGAAACCGGCAATTCGTTTATTTCGACTATAAAATTATTTGTTAGATACAAAACAAACGAATTGTCTGTAGACGTTACCTGTACCGTGGCTTTTCTTTTGAGGTTTAAACGATAGGATTTGAGGGATTTTTACTTCCTTTGAAGGTAGAGGGGAATGATCTTAGAAGTGGAGGGGATGGAGTTGTAATTATTTACTTTAGAAAACTACCGTGAAGAATGTGGAGGATAAGGGATGTTCTTGTCCACCCCTAGAGGATGCGCGTTTGAGTCGATGGAGTTTACGAGGGAAGGTGCGAAGCGGACGGATAACAAAATGATGGCTAATGTTCATCGTTGATTGAGCATGTAGAAGTGCTTCATATTTTTGCGCACTCCTAAGACGGTTTAATTTAAGCTTATCCATATATTCACTAATTTTCAGCAGGAATCTAAGGCACCTCATCGATTAATCACATATATTTCACATCAGAACGATTGATGAGGAAAACATTGCGAGATGTTTTATCACTTGAAAATAGTGCAATGATAACTGTTTAATCAAAACGCAAATTTGCTCGATGACAATGACGTCATCTGAGAAATTATGCATCGCCTTTCTTTCGAAGGAAGTCATTTTGTGAATAATTTAGAGAGTGTGGAAATTGAAGCATATTTCCGCCTGCAAACAAAAATATAATTGCGAGATAATGAATCTTTCAAATTCAAAATTCAATAAAACATTAGACGAGACATTCTGCGAATGGTTGTGTTTTTATTGCAACAATCAATCTCAACTGACGACTTATCGTCGAATCAAATAGCATTTATATAATTGTAAAAGAAATGAAATAGAGACGAAAATGAGATGACTCAAGTGGTGAGTAACACTCTCCTTGAATAGTCACCATATTTATCCAGGCCATGATTTCTAATCTTTTTAAGACTTCGGGTGATTCTAACGAAAGATTTTATAATCAGAAAGAGGTGAATGAAAATAAACTTCATTTTATTCAATTTCAAACATTCTTGATCATGCGTGATTTGGGATCTGTTCAATCGAATTCTATGTGTAATGCTTTCTTCTCGTGGATTTGCAATAGCTAGAATTGTTTACGATGTGCTTATGTCTGCCCTCTTTGTTTATGCCTCTCTCGTATCCCTGTACTGTGATCGCCTCTATTTCCCGATATGTTTGAACTTTTTGCTATTAAAAGCAGTTTTGTACTGTTGGCAAAGTTAATAGGAAATAATCTTCTGGGAGAGTTGTGAACCGCAGAGTATTTCAGGCTTATTTCGGTCTTTCTGCGTTTCGTCGAAATTGTTCCATGACATATAAATATACAAATATATATATATATATATATATATATATATATATATATATATATATATATATATATATATATATATATATATATATATATATATATATATATATATATATATATATATGGTACAACTGTGTAAAAGTGGTTTTTTTTCTGTCCACATATTGTGCTCTCTGAAATAAGTAACTGGTTGTGGTACGCATCCAAAATATAAGACTTTATCTGCTTTAATGGGTTGCGTGCGAAAATTCTTATGAAAAAACGAAAGAGGGGGAAAGGGAAGGGAATGGACGGACAACGCTGTTCGGTTTTGTTTAACAGTTTTAGAAAGCGGTCTTTTGTTTAGTGTGACGTTGTTAGGAAGCCTATATTATAGATATGCGATGAAATTAAGGCTAACGAAACAATGTCGATATTATTGAAATTGTTGAGGTATATTCGTGAGCATTTTTCTAGGGTATACTTTGTTTTGTGTGTCATATAAATAAACTTTATAGTCGTTAATCTATGGTGTGGGCGATTTGCAACGCTTAACGCTTCAATTAAAAGTTAATGCATAATAGAAATTAGAAATGTTTTGTATATCATATAGAAGAGGTAATAGCCATCTTTCTCACTCCGTAACAAATCTTCTCCCTCTCGAATGCACTTCTTTCCGCCATCGAAAAAGAGTAATATTGAAATATTTTGCAACATTAATCATCAAATGATACCATCGTACTATTGAAGTCACCAAAAAAAAACTTTTATGAAAAAAAAAGAAAGAAAACGTCGATATTTAAGAAAAATGAAGCAATCGAACGCCTTAGAAATGCAGAAAATTGAACGTCACCATTGTTTTTGGCTCGGATGGAGGGACTTTTTTGGCCCAAAAATTTTCTCATATTTTCATTTTTTTTTTGTTTTTGCTCACCCATAAAATGGTCATTTGTCCTCAAGGAATCACAAGATGGCGATGTTGTTAATGGTCAGCATGTCATCAATGGTCAGTCAATGGTCAACACTGGACGATCAAAAAATAAGCATTTCCCAATTATTTGGTTCGAGCGGAACTATTCTAATGAATCTTTAAATTGCGGGTGATTTCAGCTCTTTTTTTTCAGTTTTTGATAAGAGAAGTTGACTAATTTTTTTTTCTTGAGATGAAACCGATGGTAGTCGAAATCCATTGAGCGCGTTTTCCCGCTTCGCTTTTCAATCCCCATTTTTGAATTGCTCTCTCTGATAGCATAGTATGGATATTTTCATGAGGTTTGAATTTACGTAAATATAGTCAGAGTTCCTGTGAATTTATTTCTGGAATAAACGACTATCGTTAGGGGTATTCAAATCATACAGACTTGCTCGAAGCATTAAAATCTTCCGATGTCATAGTCCAGTCGAGGATATTTTTCTTGCGAGTTTTGCTGGAGAGTGAACGCTGTTGATCAACATTCCTTCAGGGTGAATAGCGGGCTCGATGCTTTCAATGACCGTTGATGCAGCTTGCGACCTCTCATATCATATGGTTGGTGCCTGTTTCCTTGGGGCGCATATATATGTTGTTGAGGCGATTTGTGCGGTTTCATTTTCGTAATTGATACGAATAAAGAGGAATGATATTGATGAGTAAATCAATGCTGCCATTAAATTTTTTTTTCTTTCTTTGAAATTATTTTCTCATATATTCGGAGATTCGGTATTTTTTTCATCGCTCAAGAAATTTTCTTCTCAATCCTTTTTCCTGATTTTTGTTCTTTTTTGATTCTATATGTAGAAATTCTCTCTCTTGTCGGATTTTTGCAATGATAGAAACTCGAAAAATTCGTTGAAACCTTTAATTAATATCAATTTTCAATGAAAATATTTAGTGAAATTAACGAATAGAATTTATCAATATAAAGTTTTCTTTTTATGATTAAATAAAAAATGATTGAGAGAAGAAATGCTTCACTTACATAACGAGGTTACTATTGTCATTAATACTATTAACAAAAAAGTGGTTCTATTTCTGAGTGTATTTTAATTTTTTTCCCCCTTATCTATCGTGTAATCTAAAAAATGAAACGTTTGGTGTTGGATGTTTTATGGATGAATATACGTTTACGGAAAGCTTTTTTGGATGTATATATGTCGATATTTTTAGGTAAATATACGTAGCTATGCACTGCACTATACACGGCTATTATTTACTTCAATTACTTTATTGCTAAATATTTTAATGATTTATTTAATACGAATTCGGCGATATGATAGAGATAAACAAGGCCAAAGTTACAAGTGGATGTGACATTTCTGATCCAGGAAAGTAGAAGTTTTTTACGCTTGACGTTCTTCAAACCTAAATGTTTCCATTCCAGGATTGGTAATCATGCAGTCATAGGCATGTTTAAAGCCGAATTATTTGATTACTGAGCCAGTTAGTAATAATTGCGCCAGGGACAAGTCCATGCTAGTCGGCTACGCTCTTATGGAAAATTATTGCATATTTATTTGCAATTTATTGATTTGATTACTCGCCTTCTCGATCAATCAATAACCTAGTCAGCGGTCATTTACCTAGTCGATCGGTCGGTTACTCATCTAGATAACCGGTCAATCGGCGAATATGAGAATATGAGTGCGCTACCTTAACCAATGACTAAAATTAAATTTCTGTTAGACTTTCGCTGTGTAATGATTGTTGTCAACAATAATCAGGCCATCATAAACTTAATTGTTTGAAGTAAATAATTATATTTCAATTTCTAACGATTTATTTGGATGTTACTTTTTTATAATATAACATCTTATAGTCTCTTTTTTTTGCTATCGCAGAAGATTTGGTACATTGCCAAAAAAATGAATAATTGCGTCACTCTTCACAATGGAATCTTAAATGAAGTTATCGATCGATTACTGCAGTATAGCAGTTATACAAATGGATGTGGATATATGATAAGATTTTCGGTTAGCGTGTACTTTGAGAGTTTTTTTTTTTTTGAAACACTGAGCTCAAATCTGATAGCATTTATCGGATAGAAATTTCGATTTCGTTTGCTGTCCGCCTCCCTTTTTCTCTCCATTGTTACTGAAAACGGAGAACATTAATATCGCAATATTTTACGGAATAAAGAATTTTTCATATTTGAAGTAATCTTACCATTCAATTCTTATATAAATATATGAGTGATTCTAATTCGATTATAGGCCATAAATAAAAGTTTCCGAGCCAGATTCGCGCGACTAGCGAGAAGAAATCGCAAGTTGGCGATAATCTATGAAAAGATCGAAGTGGAGCAAGAGCGAGTCGATGATCGCTCGTTGAATATTGTTGCAGATGAACCTCCTACTGGCGAAAATCGCAATGGTGATGATTTGCTTCTACTCGACGAAACGGTTCGCTTTTTCTTTTTTTAAAATTTTATTTCCAAGTATTGTCCATTTCATTCCATTGTAATTAATTACTGATTTCATTCTAAGTTTCTTGGTTAATCTGGAAATTTGATGTGTAATTATCTAGAAATGATCTGTGAGAATATCTTGAGTATTATTTTGTAACTCACTAATGTCACATTATGCCTTCGATATTAATATGCATAATACTCGTCGAGTGTTTCGTATGATATACGAGAATTTTTATGCCTTCAATAAATAGTATATATTTGACATTTGTTATATAAAGCGATTTTCAAATAAAACGTAGAAATTTTTTGAAAGAATTTATGAAAGAGGATCAACTGATGCTCTTAGGGGGTTATGAAATATACAGATAGATTCATATTTAGAATGGAAATATGTTATGTTTTACAAAACTTTTGTTTCTTCTCGAAATGATGCTTCATAAAATTCCGCTGAAAAACAGATTGAGTCACCAAAATTGAACACATCGTGGAAGAGATATTAATGATTATCCGATAGCGATGGTTTGAGTTTTTTTTATATTTAAGGAGGGAAGGGTGGGAGAGAATTTTAAGGTGTTTATTGTTTTGCATTTACGGTGGTTAATTCCACTTAACAGCATTCAGTTATATGCTTCAGCTTCATAGAGTAATTTCAGACGTATAAATGTTTCTTGTTTTTCGCGTACAAAATTCTTCCATTTTACGTTGGATTGAGAGTGGAAAATGGCAAAAATCTAGGTAGGTTTTACGGAGGTGAATATCTACTCTAACTGTTTCTTTGCCAGGTGGTGCGAAAGGTGTATAAATGGTTGAGAACTCGAAAAGGTAATAGAAGAGGGGCTAGTTTCTACTATGTTTTTCATCACGAACATGGCCATGAAAAAAGGAAGATCTTTTGGCGTTTCGTACGAGAAAATCTCTGGACTAGTGCGGATGTGGGTTGGATTTAAGACCTCCAAACGTTTGGTGAATCTTTATATGCGAAGTTTCTCTAGAGCCTTCGCATGTTATACTTCTCTAAAAACTTATTAAGCCATCGTATGTAAGGTTTCTACAAGTATTCATTGCCGTATTTACCCTTAATGTGAGCAAATCAAATTAGTTTTGAAGCGTAGATGATTCTATTATTGTTGATTAATATTAATTAATTATTAATGATAAATGTTGATTCCTTGCCTATCAACGCGGGAAATTCCAAAGCAGATACCTTTCTCGAGAGGTGATCTCGTAAACTTGAAAACAAACTTGAGTATCGATAGGATGCATTGAATGTTATTGCGCTATCTATCGCTCTTCTTATCGATATATAATCCCGTCCGTTTCATGATACAGTCGAAACATTGTCGTCTCAAATTAAATATTCCAAATCGGCGATCTTCAAGCAAATTCACTACACAGAGGCTATCAATGTGATAGAGGAAACCTATCCACAAAAGCGCTTATATTGTGCGAATGAAGTTTTGCAAAGAGAAATTAAAGGCAAATTTAGGTGTTGCAATTTATAGTTAAACGAATGTAATCCATAATTGAAAATTCATGAAAGCAGAATCACATATTGTAGCTGAAGCAAGTGAAGCTCTTACGAATTGCTTAAATGATCATCTTTTCTTAGTTGTGGAAGAGGTGGATTTTTTTATTCAGTTTCTAATATTATAGGAAGGGAAGTAACTCTTTCTTTGTCCACTCCTTCCCCTATTCCTCTTTTGTTCACCTCTCCATCCATACCTTAGCCTAAAAGATATCATTTTAATCTAATTTTGTCACCAAGACATAATTTTCTGGCACTTTTTTTTTCGAAATTTTGAAATTCTAAAGCATATTACACACTTAAATATGGCTTTATTATATTTATACACAGTTGAATAATAAAAGCGATTAAATGTATTCAGCAAGCATCCGACGATTTCGATTATGAGACAATGTTATATCGAATTGAACTCAATGGAATTCAATTGCGGAATCTCTACGATTTGGCTGATATGCTAAAGTTTATATTTTATTGTGGAACGGAAGTTGATGAAATGGATTTGAGACGATTTTCTTTTATTCGTCCACCAAATGGATTTAATATTTTTATCGAATCTATTGGACTCTTTCAATGTAAATTCTCTCTATCAAATTCTAGAATAAAATAAACGCTGTTTGAAGTCGGTGAAGATACAGTATCAGTCACTGAAAAATGATCCACTAATAAGAAGCTTGAACTCAAAATTCAGATGCATTTCGGTGTTCAGGTTGATTCCAGCTAAGCGATCAATTGATCAAATCGATTCGATCTAACTGCAAATAAATTTACTTTCAATGATTTCTTCAATGAGTATAGATTTATCTGCTCAAAAATCTCGCTAGGAGAGTAATTACTAGTTTTTTCCTTGCATTATTCGGTTACGATCTTCATTTACAGCGCTGCAAAGTATGGTGTTCGATGATTGGTGTAGTGAATCAAGCGGTTATCTTGCGGCAATATTCGATAATACATCAAAATCGTTACGTCGCATCGTTAATATTCCAGTTGAAGGTTTCTGCAGATTTACTGCAAAAATTCAACTCGAATTTCTGCAGATTCACGCAAAGGTTGAAGGTTTATTTGATACAAATGCCTAAGATTTCGATTCATATCATTTGAAGAAATGAGCTGCAGCTCTTTTTTCTTTGCATTTGCAGTATGGGAAACAATGAGCTATGCATCATGTAATGGCAATACACTTGGTTAGCAAGTGTGGCAGATCTGCCCCGATCCTAGTCCCTAACTGAACTTTTAATGGATCGTTTAAGCGCCCTCTCACATTACTCAGAAATTGTCCTGCGCCAGCATTTCCGACAGGTGAAGCGGGTGAGGACCGCAACTTCTGATAGGCGACATCGACAAGGTGAGGTGACTTCAAGTTCGCAAAAAACGAAATTGTCCTGTCGACTGTGAATCCAGAAAAAGAGAGGGTGGCAGCTCCCTCGATCTAACTTCTCCAAGAAGTGAGCTTTCAAAATGGGCTCCGAAATGACTCGTTTCAAGTTTTTGCCTGAGAAATTTCGCCGTAGTAGCTACCGTAGATATAAATCACTTATGTCAAAAAATCAAAATTCGAGGTTCATAAGGAGTTAAAATAGTTATTCCTGATAGTATTTTGACAGTAACAAAACTGTGTTCATCTGCTTGAGAGCATTTACAGCATTTCTTTCATTATGTTCCATTTTCGACTGAATTTCATTAAATCTCTCAGGTTTGAGACAAGTTTCGCTCATCTCAAGTTTTTTCCTGCAGATTGCTTATTTCTCAAACCCTCTTTTTTTCCTCTGTCGATTTTGGTTTCTCCAAATTACTGTGTCCCCCTCCCCCCCTCTCTCCGTCATCACCATCCCAGCACTGCGATTTATCTCTGATCGTCAATTCAATTTCATCCACATCTGCAGTGGTATTATCATAAGTGACTAATGAAGGAATGATGATTTTATGACCATCTAGTAGCATTTTGATTGCATTTAGATGTGGAAAAAATATTTTAGCTGTTTACTTTGATCAAGTTTCTTTACTTGTCAACAAGTTTGTTTTGTTTATCCTATTTGCAATGTATTTAATAATTGGCAATAACGATAGCAGTGATTTATCGGAAGTATTCAGCTCCTACGATATGCTCTCGGATACGATTGGAGATATGGATATGGCAGCATTTATGTGTTTGAGGCAATGGAAAAATTGCAAGTAAGCATAAATAATATTTTACATTGGAAAATTGCCTAAAAACTGCTCAATATGATAAATATTACAAATACGTTCAATATCCCGATTCAATGAATTAGGTGCATAAATGGAGTGGTGCTATATTTCGGGTCTAATTTTGTATGTGGTAATATCGTTCGTAAGAGAAAATATATGTTTTCGAGTAAAACCCTTCTATTGCACCATAACTGTTCGTCTGTTACTTGTAATCCTTATGGACGAGATTGTTATTGAGTTTGCAAATCATTCAACTGCCGGGTATTTATGTTTGCTCGATTGTTGTAACACTTCAAAATTACTTTATTTTCGAATTCGGAGTATTCTATTTCAACTGTATTTAATTGCCCTCATATGACAGGATATTTAGCTTTATCATTCAAACGCTGACCAAACGCTTATCTATCTGCCTACTTTACCTTTATAATGTAATTAGAGACGTATGAAAATATTGAATTTATTTATAGGATTTAATCAACTGTGGTGCAAAATGTTCACACTTATCGCTGATCGGATTCAATAATACTCGTCGACTTAGCGTTCATGCAATGCTGTTGCAATCGTTCAACGTTCAACGTATCGATTTTATTGCTGAAACTGCTGATGTCTTTAGCGAAGAATTGCGTTGGCTTTTTGACTGGCATTCCGAAGGAATAAAGTATGTGCATGCTAAATTACATCCAAGCATTTGTTTTTGTACTGATATTATATATATATATATATATATATATATATATATATATATATATATATATATATATATATATATATATATATATATAGGAAGGTGGGGAAGGGGAAGAGAATGCAATACGCAAAATCAGACTTTTATTAACTGTGAACTGACATGCAATTTTGTTTTTGCGCAGGTTAGTCTTTTGATTAGTTGGTTTTATTGTGGAAGTGAAGAGTAAGAAAGAAATATCATCGCTGTCTCTTCTTTACAAATTTGGAACAAAAGTAAATTGGTAATATCGGATATCAAAAGTTCAGTGATAACAAAAAGGCGATGAATTTTTCGATGACTCTGTTTCTGTAATGAACACGTACACCTAAATAGGAGGAAGAGTGGGAGGTCGACGGAGGGAAGGTGGATTCTAGAAAACATGTAACGAGAAGTTAAACTAAGAATGTTGAGGTTGCTGAGCCTTCTCTGAACGGATTGGCTGAAAAATGAAAAGCAAGTGGTTCCAACTTGGGATGTTGCCATTGTATGCATAGCATAGCTTTCACTTGAATATGACCTAGATTCAAGTTACGCACCTCAAATGCGTTAATTGTAATTTTAAACGGCATGATACCTTTTATTTGGCATTGTAAACTCTTCTTCAGGTTCTCGGATGTTCAACAAGTGGTACTAGAGCTTGATCCTGTCCCAATTGGTCTACAAGATCGAATAAGAATCGCCATCGATTTAGTCATTTCTGTCTTTCCGAACTGTCGCAATTTTGAAATCCGTCACAGTTATCCAATGCCTATTGATGTTGTGGCACATCTCTCGACCATTTGTGAGAGTCGACTTCGCAACATTTGCATGGCACTAATCCTCAAGCTGATCATTTCAAGAGCGGATTCTGATCTCCTTAGCAAGGTCGCTTATTTGTACTTATTGCGACTACCACTATGATGGTGAAGTTTGCCTTCTCAAATTGCCCTGATATTGCCTAAGAGTTTTTAGTTTGGTACACTATATAAATACGTGTGTGTGCAGACGTGGATCGAACATGAGAATGTGCACTTTCCCGATGGATGCTTAATCGACTGAGCTGGTTTGGACTATCCTTTCTATTGACAGCCAAGAAAGTACGCTTAGATGTGTGTGCAGTCAAACAAATTTTGAATTTATGAATGATGGAGCGATAAAGTAGCCTTAGAATGTTGAATAATCGAATATGAGAACGTTTTTCCTTCACTTTGAGCTGTTCTCATTTCACATAGATAGACTATCGTTGATTGAGTTTTCGCTTCCTTCGTTCAATTCCTGAAATTCTTCCTATGCGGGAAATGTCTATTTCTGGATGTTAATGACAGCACATAGCAACCTATAATATTTCTTACAGTTTTGACGCATTTGCCATGGAACTTTATTTTAATACAGATAAAATTTTCGATTCTATAGTTTCTCAAAAATCTACAGAATTTTCATAAGGAACTTGGAAAGAAAAGAAGATTATAAATTGAAAAAATGTTTTTTTTCCATACATTTCCGAGTCTTCACTCATTTTCTGGATGACATTTTCCCTGGGTTCCCCATCATTTGGGAAAATCGCTAACTATTAAAAATGTTTTCTTTGAATACTAGAATATTTAACGAATGACGGTCGGAAATAGCTGACCGATTTCGGAAAAACCACCGTGTTCAAATGATTAAAAGTATGAGTATGATACTTATTTTAATCTATTTAAAGAGCGAATGCCATCGTTTATTAAAGATGCATTTTCTTGACCACGAAAACTTATGGTAAAGTATGTAGTATGAGAAAAATGCTTTAATTAAATATAGCTTATTTGAGGATAAGAAATAAATGGGTAGGACAATTCCTGCAAACTGTAATAAACCGTGAGGTAAGGCCATCGGTTCTCAAGATTGTCTATTAATTCCTTAAAATGCCATTTTATCGGATCTAATTCTATCATTTCTGTGCTATGCATTCGGTGATTTTTTTGTCTGCCGTATCCATTATACTTGAAAATTATGATTAATTATTTCAGTAAAATTCTGCAATATATTTAATGACTAAATTCCAGTAAATTTGTCGTTAATATTGTTGAATAATTCGAATCATTTCAGGAAATGCGCGAGGTATTGCATTGTTTTCTGCAAAATTTTCCACCTGAATGGAGTATCACAATTATTGATGAGAAGTCGATGCTTGTTGAGACAAATAAAATGAGCGTTTTTTGTCAACTTTATTAAATATTCACTTGTGGAAATGTCAGCGATCGCTTAATCCTTGACGATAAATTCAAAATTCTCTTTGCTCAAATTCTACGGCTTCGTAGATCTTCATATTTGAAATTTTCCCTCAGACGTTTACCTTTATATAAGAGAGTTGTAGCTGGATCAGTTATTTGAAAATGAATATTAAAGAAGCGATGTAGCTGCAAAATGAGAGCGTCTTGTGTTATAAGATTGTAATTAGGAGGCACTATAGAGTCGATTTTCTATCGTTTCAGTGAAAATGAT